>OZ017740.1:118615034-119042534 GCA_963969285.1 Odontomyia ornata
ACCAAGATCCAACAGATAAACGAGAACATGAACTCTACATGAAACCAAATCCGCGTATACTTCTATTAAACAACTAAGAAGTGGCTTCAATCCACAAAAAAGTCTTTGCAAAAGTGCACAAGGATCAATTATTGGTAACCCAGTCGAAACTGAAAACAGATGGCGGCAATTTATCCAGAAGTTTTCCACAGGGCCACCAACAATTATGGAAGCCGTGAACATCCAGAAGTGAAACAAGAGGTCCCAGTTTCATCACCAACCAGAGACGAAGTACAGACAACACGTGCGTGATTTCAGAAAAAATAAGGCTTCTGGAATAGATAGAATACCAGCAGAACTGCTCTAGAGGGGAGCCCTTCTCTAAGTAACCTTCTTCACTGACTAATATGCAGAATATGGTCAGAGGAGCTGTTACCAGAAGACAGGCGAAAAAATGTCCTATACACAAAAAGGGGAACAAGATAAGGTGTGAGAATTATAGCGGCGCCGTTCTACAGTGAACGTCTTATAAGTTGCTCTCCAAAATCATGGAAAGATAGCCCTATTATGAAACTCTTAAAGGAGATTATCAGGGTCTACAATAGACCAAACATTCCCAGATAAGCGGTTGCTCAAAAACTGCTGGGAATATAACATCGAAGTGCACCAAGTCTCTGTAGACTTCAAGTAAGTGTCGACGGAAACGCTCGGTACAAAATAATGCCTGGCTTTGGCGTCCCCACAAAACTATTTCGCATAGTCGAAGTCGCAATGCTATACACAAAGTTCCAGGTCAACGTGAACGACGAACTAACGGACACCTTCAAAATTGAATCAGACTTAAAACAAGGGGATGGACTCGCCCCTATGCTCTTTAATGTTGCTAAAATCTCTGGTACACTTATGTTCAAGTCCATACAATTGTTAGCATATGCTGATGATGTAAATATTATGGCTCGGTCAATCTCTCAGATGTCAAAGGAGCATTTCTGAGCCTAGAATCTAAAGCAAACCGAATTGGCCTTCAAGTTAATGAAATGAAAACTAAATCCATGACTTAAACGAGGAAGAAAACTCCAGCTCGACGAAACCTGACTGCAGGCGGCTATAACCTTTAAAGTGTGGGCAATTTAATCTACCTTGAAGCCAATGTGAATAGAAGAGGCACTGAAAAGGACGAGATTGGACGCCGCATAGACGCCGTAAATTAAGTCTATAACTCCGTAATTCCTATTTTAAGGCCCAGAGTTGTGCACAGACAAAGTAAGCTCTTTATTTTCAAGTCACTGGTCAAACCTGGGCTATTATTTGGTAGTGAAACATTGACTCTGACGAGCGAATTCAAAAAGGCAGTGGACATATTTGAATGAAAAGTGCTCTGGAAAATCTACGGCCCAGTGAAATAAGAACAGACCGGAAACTACGTTACAACGATGAGTTGTATGAGTCATTTGATGATCCACCTATATCCGCTTGCGTAAAGTTACGCGAATTCCAATGGGCGGGCATGTAGAAAGAATGGAAGAAAACCGGCTGCCCAGAAGAACATTAAAGGGCAGAGCACATAGTAGACGTGCAGCGGAAAGATCAAGACATAATAGAAGTTGACAGCGGATCCTTGCTGAGAATGATCAACGGGCAAACGAGGGTTGCAGGAGGTAAATCGTGGAGGCCAAGGCCCGGCTTGGGCTATCGCGCATGTGGTATTGACAGTATCCCCAATATAGTACTACCAAATTTGCCTGAGGTTGCTATCAGAAATTATTGCATATTCATATTTGCCAAATCAGTGGAAAAAGGCCAAGGCATTTTCAGTCTTAAAGAAAAGAAAGGATTCTTCGCGCCCTAAAATCCATCGCCCAATCAACTTGCTGCCTAACATAAGCAAAGTGTTTGAAGTGATACTGAAAGAAGCATTAAACGCCCACATCGTCAAATATGAGTTGATACCAAAGACATATAAATAAATAGACGAGCAACGAGAATCTGTGAGAATCCATGTGGGAAGCAAATTTAACACATAAATACCTTACGCTCTCGAAACTATATGATTCCCTCTGCTTCTCTTTCCCCTTTGTTTCCCGAGAGGGTTTTCTTTCCTCTCTTCAGCAGAATCACTTCCCCCACTGACACCCGCGCAGACCTACAAAATTTCTTTTCACGTGCACACGATCGCGCCTTCGTCATCATTTGTTGAACAGTTTGAGTACAACACGACAAACGTCCTGTCACAACACAGCAAACGTAGAGGCCAGAAAACTCGTACGTCAAAGCTGATGAAATTGTAACTTGAATAAAAAATGTGATCTAAAGTGTCGATTTCGTACACGCGATCTTCAAAACCAAAAACTTTATAAGCGTGAACGTGTTTCGGAGTAAAGTTAACTGCAAAAACAAAAACATATCACTTTAAACCTCAACTTCACACAACTTAAGCGAAGGTTGTTAATTGCTTCGGCTCTCGCGACCGGTTGCGGATCCATTGCTCTCTATATCTATGGTTGATACCGAGTTGTCAGTTTGGTTTCCGTGCCAAGAATTTGACCATACATATATGCGATAACGAAAGTTACTTCAGATATCTATTGGAAATTGAATAATAGAGAATGTTTTGGAGCGTGTGATGGAGAAAGCCTTCGATATGGTTTGGTTGCATGGACTAATATTAAATCTCCTTCAGGACAGGTTCCCAAGCCATCTTGTCGCCATGATTTGTAAGTAATTGTATGGAAAATGTTTTCATATAACTGATGGAAATCTGACGACGATGCACAAATTTTTTTATGCTTTGCTCTTCTCCATATTCATTCGCAACGTATTGAACGACTTTGATTTTAACGTCTCGCCAACGCGATCATTGATAGCGTTTGCTGATGATCTGATCATCTATACGGCAGACCGAAAAGCTACAATACTTCAGAGCAATCTCCAAAAAATGTTCAATAATGTGCAGCTGTACACTGACAATTGTCGAATCAAAATCAATACGCAGAAGTGCGAAACAATCTTGTTTCGGACAACGCTGTAGGGGGTCAGTCAAGACCTGAAACGTAATTGGAAGGATTGGTCCTACGAAGACTCTTTCATTCCAGATACATTGATCAAAAGGTCAAAATTATCTGTTACAAGACCCTGGCTAGACCAGTTTTGTACAATCAGAGTGCTAGTACTATGGAAAAATTAAGAGTTTTCGAAAGGAAATGTCTTCGTGCATGTACTGGTTTGTACAGAAAGCCTGTGACGGATTGGAAGCATTATATATTGAATGGAAGAATTTATCAAACTGCTCAAGCGACAAGAGTCGATATCTTCATATTGAAACTTCTTCGGAATTATATCGCAAGATCTGTAACTGTGAGTGAAAACCCTTGGATTTCACAGCCGTTTCACCCTACAGAAGGGTATATTGCGATTTGTTTCGCTACTGGCTTCGTTCCTCCTGAAGCATTTGTGTATTTGGACATGAATAGATGTTTTTGATTCTGACTGTGTCCCAATCATATATCACGTACATATATAGACGGGCCACCGATAAGAAGATAAAATATCCTCCGAATTTGACATCACGAGACCAACAATTCCAATGGAGATACTTGTTTGCCAGATTCGTTGAAGCTGATCGAGCTGCGACCGAGCTGAATGACAATGTCAAAATTATTCGTGTTTATTTACAGTTTTTGTGTTTTGCGTTACTTATTTTTTGAGTTTCAGCTTATTATTACTACATTTAGTGTTGTTGTTTATTTGTGTTAAAAATTAGGGATAGGTTAGGTATATGTTATGTTTATTATATTAGGTTTAGAGATGAGGTTAAACTCTTAGGCTAGGAATATTGTGATAGCATTTTTAAGTATAAGATAAAGTTTTTGACTGAATTTTATTAGAATTAAGTTATTACATATTAGGTGTAGGATTAAAGTTCACTTTGTGTTATAATAATAAATAATTTTGGAATAGTGTTGGATGGTTTTTTCTCTTTTTTCCAATCGAATCATAAAATATGTAATAATCTCAATTAATTTGAATTTGATATGATTTCTTTTTTTATCAAATGTGTTTAACTGATAACGTACAAATTTAGAGAGCCATTTCGGTCATTAAGTTTTTGTATTATTATTGTTTGGAGTTTGCTTTACACTTGTATTCTTTTACAATTTATAACGATTAGTATTGAATAAAGCGCTTTTGACTTTGACCGAAGAAGATTATACACTGGATTTACTCTATTTCAATTTTGGTGAAATATTCTTTTTAGTTTTTGTTGCCATTTACTTCTAGTATGAATTAAATGGAGTGTTGATGGGGAAAGATTGTCATATTTTGAGTTTTGAGTTATTAAATTTTCTGGCAGGTGCAAAAGAGTACATGGATATAGAAGACACAGAAAAGAGAACATGGATTGACTCATCGATATTTTGGTTGTTTAGTACACGCTCATCTATCCGGGAATTTATCAGATAACTGTTTGTCAAAACAAGACCAATAAACATTCTTAAACGAGCAAAATAAGGAAGGATGAGGAATAATTGCATTCAGCAAGAGGTAGCGTAAGAAAAAGCGCATGATGATGTGTTGTGTTACACGGTGAGCACTTAGAAGTGAGGGCAAAATCAGGAAAGAGGACCCTCTGGGAAAAGTAGGAATGCTTGGATTAATAATTGGTATGGAAGTGCTGTTACCTGAATATAACCAATTGTTAATAGTTCTACCGTTAATGTTAAAAGTACTATTACCCCAAATAGATGTCTTCCCCAAATGAAATCATCAAATTCGTTTGAAAAATTTAATGATTAATCAAAATCCGAGAAAACTGATTCACCAAAATCACAGGGAATATACAAAGAATTTATAAATATGACCACCAGCACCACATCGATGTAAAAAAGCAAAAGTACAAGAAAAATATGAGAATTCACATCGAATTTGGAAAATGATGTTTTGAATGAGCAAGGTTGGCTGCACCTCTACCAATATGATTGTGAAACATTGTGTAATTTGGAAATTGTGGTTTGTGCCTTACACTTAGTCGAGTTTCGTTTAAAAAAACTATGTCAGGTACAAACTCATTAAGAATATTTTGGAGAGCAATCCGCTTATCAGTTATTTATTGACAAAAGTCAGTATGAAGCAAGAAATTCGTTAGAATTTTTTATGAGGGTCACAGGGGATACGCCAAAGTGGAGAAGAGATTCATTATTTAATTTAGAAAGACAGTTTTCCTATTCATGATTTGATATTAAGACATTCGAAGAGCTTGGAATATTATTAGGTGGAGTACTATACGATATTGGCTTTACTTTTGCAGCACGTTTTTCTGCGAACTTTGTTCTTGATTTTACTCTTTCTGGACAGCCAGAAAAGTTAGCTGGATGACCAGTTGAGGAGCATAGCACGCAATACACAGGAGGAGTATCAGGGTTATTCAAAGTCTCACTACTGATACCCTTACGGAGGCACACATAATCTATGTGTTCCTTTCCGCAAGCAACACATCTTTTTTCAAGTCCACAATTTGAGGATACGTGCCCAAAACGTTGACATCTGTAGCATTGTGTCAAATCACTCCTCTTTGGATTTTCCCAAGTTATTCTATGATGCAGTAAAAAACGTAGTTTTGGAAGCTTCTATAGATCGTCGTTGTTACATAACTTGAATTTGAATATATGTATTTAGATTTACGTCTTTACGGCGAGACCATGCTGTTGATAAATTTGTTATCTCAAAATTATTTATATTAGTTCTGGAATTTGTGACAAGACATCATCTTTTATTTCGGGAATAGGGAACAAAGCGCTCAACCCCTTGAGGATTACTATACGGTTACGTTGGATAGAAAGCGTAAACGAATGTCCTCCCAGTTTCTTTTCGTTCATTAAATTGAGAATGAAGTCAAATGTTTCGATTTTGTCAACAATAATTTTGTGGAACGAGTACGAAAAAGACTTGATCCGGTACCTGCACGTAGGGAATTGTTTAAAAAAAAGTTTTACCGTTGGAGAGCTAATATTGTTTACAAGAGTGGGTAGACGCCATTAGGATTTGTTAGCGATATCAGGATTATACTGAATGACGTTAACACTTACTAAGGGGGAGAAGCTATTTTGTATGGAAAAAATATAAGAGGAAAATTTAAAAACTAATTTACCCGTTGCTTTTTTGAATGTTCTAATATCCTATTCAATCGCTTTGTCTAAGTTTTGCTTGTTAAGAACTTCGAGAATCCAATGGTCACTGCTGCAATCGCTACTGAAGCGACTGAAGCAAGGGTCGTAAATCCCGAAATAATAACGAATAACGAGATGTTCTAAAAAAGAATACAATCTGCATGCGACTCGCCAAAAATCAACATGGCAGTAAAGATTGGGCTCCTTGAATTAGAGGAGCTCCTAGACCGCTTAGGGCATTATCGGAGGAGCTGGTTAAAGGCTAAAGAGGACCAGAAGGCCGAAGAAATGCAGAAGGCTAGAGAAGCGCTGGGGGCTAAATCTAAAGGGCACGTGCAGATAGACCCACAATCACAAATCAATAAAAGAATGGTGTCTAGCCCAACCGAAGGAGATCGGGGTACAAGAAGGAAGGAAGAGGCACTTTATGGGCGCGGAATAGCAGATCAGGGGTTTTAGACAGTGCTGACAAAAGGAGTGAAGAAAGCCGCAAAGAAACGCCTTCAAAAAGTGCCAGAAAATAAAGTTCGCACGGACGCTCAACAAGAAAAAGACCTGATGCAAAACCGGAGAGACAGAAGCCCCGATGATCCCGGCAGCAGGCACTGCTCGTAAAACCCCAAGATTGTCGATCCTACGCGGAGGTGCTGCAGGATATCAGGGGAAACGTAAGGCCCGAAGACACCAACACTACCATTAAAGCAGTACCACCACATACTGGTCGAATTCGGAGCAGAGGCCGACAATAAGGAAGCATTCTGCGACGCAGTAAAGAATGTCCTCGGCAAAAGCACAACTATAGCCTAGCTCGAGCCGATGGCAGCGGTCGAAATAAGAGACAGACTGTGCCACAGATCTGGCCGAGGTAGAAGAGGCCATCTAACGTGGGCAGGATCAATGCGAGGCTAACACCAGAAAACCAAAGGGGACAACGCATGGCCATAATTGACATGGCAGAAAAGGACGCCGAACAACTTCTGAATAAGGGCAATGTACGAATAGGGTGGGTTGTCTATAGGATACGGCGAAGAACAGCGCCTCTTCAATTTTTCAAATGCCTTGGCTATGGCCACACCGCACAAGTATGCAAAGGACTCGATAGTTCCCTATGTTACAAATGCGGTGAAATGAGACATAAAAGAAAAGAGTGTACGAAGGAGGCACACTGTATTCTTTGCAAGGATGCTGATCCAAGACCTGATTTTGGACACATCTTGGGATCAGGAAAACGCCGGGTTTTCCAGGAAGCCCTAGCCAAGACAAAACCAGAAATTAAATGACTCGTATCCTGTAGCTAAGCCTACACCGCAGTTCAACCGCCCAAAATCTGCCTGAGCAGTTTGCGAGGGACATGAAAGCTGAGTGAGCGACACCATGATAAAAGTCCGGCATCATGGTATCCCGATGAAACTGGTACTGCCGCCATCTGGGTTCGAAAAAGTGCAGAGAGCTGTGGATGGTTTTGTGTGGGTTCGGTGCTCAGGGAACACCTTCTTTAGTGTACCTAACGCCGAAAAAATCGATATCATCTTTCCAAGCCAAGCTTGATGCTCTAGAAGGCGCTGTCTCGAACGAAGACGGGAACGTGCTCGTTGGGGGAGACTTCAACGCGAAAGCAATCGAATGGGGCATGCCTCATACGGATCCGCGGGGAAAACGAACCCTAGAAATGGCAAAAGGAAATTAGCAAAATGTTTGAACGACACGAAAGGAAGCATGACCGATTTAGTGGATAAAGTACAACGAGCATTAGAGTGCGAGAAAGCGAAGAGGAACAAGATGCTATCAAAGAAGTTCGAGTCACTGGTTGGAGGACAAAACATCGTGAAGAAGGAATTAACTATAGTTGAAGACATCCCGGATTTCGTGGTCAATATGTCATCGTTAGTCTTCACGGAGGAGCAATTGAGACTACTAAATATGGGGCTCAATTATGCGGTGAATAGCAATGCGATACCAAAAGAGGAAATTGTGATAGACATGGAAGCAGCAATAAAGTTTCTACCAAGAGATAAGAAGGAGTTTGTTAGGGAAAGAACGACGAACTTGTTAAAGAAGAAATCAAAGGTCACGAGAAAAGGCAACAAGCAAGAAATGGAAACACTCAAACAGCTAAACCAAAAACCAGTCTTATATTTACAAGCCGACAAAGGAAACAAAAAAGAAAAGTATGACAACTTCGTGTTAGAAAAACTAAATAACGGCGAATATTTTGAATTAAGGAAGGATCCACTTCCTGAAAGTATCAAACGGGTGGAAAGAGCCCTAAAGGTGTGCAAGGACATATTGGGTGAAAAAACGAACTTGAGAGTGAGCAACTCCGTACTTTCAAGAATAAAATTCCAACCAAGGATCCACAAGAAGGAAATGGAGGTGAGAGAAATCATTACATCAACAAATGCTCCAACATCAAAATTAGCAATGTGGCTATTGCAGGAATTTGAACATATGGGGATTTCGACCAACAAATACTCCGTCTAAAACCGAGATGAAATAATTAAAAAGCTTATGAAGTACAATCGTTTACAAAGTGGGGATAAAATGGTGTCTTTTGACGTCAAGGCTCTGTTTCCAAGCGTACCAGTGAAGCAAGCTCTCGCGCTCTTGGAAGATCAACTTATTTCAAAAGACTCAACAGTGGAAGGAAAAAGAAAAGCAGGGAAAATCATAAAGCTGACAACACTATGCATTTCGGAAAATTATTTCACCTTCAGCAAGATTTTTATGTCCTGGATTGAAGAAATAATGGAGTGGGATGGCATAATGCCCAAACTTTGGGTTTGATATGTAGACGATATTTTCACCATAGTTAATGAAAAAGACCTAAATGAATTGCTGCCGAAATTAAATAACATCCACAAAAACATCAATTTTACAATTGAGAAAGAAACGAACAACCAACTACCTTTCCTCGAATTGGAAATTATGAGGGTTCGCGGAAAATTAGAAATGGACATATACCGAAAAAATATAAGCACTTAAAGGACCGTACCAAAAACATCAAATGCATACTCAAAAAAAATGGCATCTATCCGAGCATGGATACATAGGATGTTTTCAGTATCACTGAGTATGGAGAACCGGATGAAGGAAATAAGTTATATCCTAGATACAGCGAAGAAAAACGGATATGAAGCAGGGATGATCTCAGTTTTGATGAAGAAAATTGAACAAAGAAGAGCACGAGAAAGCTTTAGTGCGCTCTACACGCAAAATAGAAGGCAACAACAAAGAGAACAACAAAGAGCAGCGGTCGTAAACTCAGAACTAACCGGAGACTTAAGCAGATTACTCAAGCAAGTTAACATCCAGCTAATTTCAAGCAGCGTCCAGTTTCAACTTAAAAGTAGGCTCACAAATGCACAGGATACCAAGAAGAAAGATGAGAAGTGCGGTGTATACAAAATATGCAAACACTGTAATAAAGCATACATTGGACAAACATAACGAACACACTATGGAGGCACAATCAGCGATGAAGCGAGGAACCACGAGCAACGTTAAATCTTCAGTAGCGAAACACGTTTGCGAAGGACATCAAACAGAATGGGACGACCTAACGGTAGTGAAGGAAGTAAAAAACATGCGAAAACTGGACGTGTCCGAATCATTGTGGATCATGAGGTAGCCAACCGAAACGAGACTCAACGATGACCTAGGAAATGGATACTCTAGGCTCCTGGATATGGCGAAATAGCGTTAGATTGTTTTCTATTGTACTGATAATAATTAAAATTACTCATGTAATAAATAATAATAATTAGACCTTAAGCAATAATAAAATAATAAAAAAAAGACTAAATAATTAAGCTAAGAATAAAACTAAGATATAAAGGTAATAAAACCCAATAGCAATTAGACCTTAAGCAATTCGACCTTAGGTAATTAGAATTTAGTTAGTATAAATGTCCTCGAAAAGGCCTTGTAAGAGAGCAACTTACTCCCGAAATATATATTTGTCGTTTAAATGGAAAAGATGAAAACACAGGAGAGGCATATAGTCACATCAAGCGACAGATCGTCCTGTTGTTGACACTCGATGTCAGGAACGCCTTCAACTGTGCTAGAGAGGAGGATACTCTAGATACGCTGGAAAACCCTTTTCAAGTTCCAGAATATCTAATGTGGCTTTTGAGGGACTACCTGAAGGACCGAAGCCTACTCTACGAAACGACACAGGGCCAACGAAGGATGGACATTATATCGGGTGTTGCAATGGGATCTATCCTTGATGCGCACCTGTAGAACGTGTCTCACGACAGGCTACTGAGACTGGAGTTGCCAGATGAGTCGCGCTTGATGTTGCGGCTCTGGTCGCTGGATGCACCGTTGACCAAGCGCAACTTAGGCTAGTATGCTAGTGCGCCGAGCGAGGGATTGGATGACGGCCCGCGGGTTCAGTCTAGCACTGGAGAAAATCGAAGTGGTAATCTTCACAAAAAAGAGAATCCCTAGAGTAAGGATGATCAGTATTGGAGATATATTAAGCGAATCGAAGCCATCGGTGAGGTACCTGGGGCTACTGATTGACTCAAAGATGAGTTTCTCTGAGCAAATCAGGGCAACGGCTGAGAAAGCTGCTTCGGGAATATCGGCTCTAAGTCGACTTATGACCGACGTAGGAGGACCTAGACCATCAAGAAGACGCCGCTTGATGAGTGCTGTAGGGTCAGTACTACTTTACGGAGCAGAAGTATGGGGCGACGCTTTCAGTAAGAAGGTATACCGAAAACGCTTGGTACAGGTACAGAGAAGAGGAGCACTGAGGATTGCATCTTCGTATCCGACAGTCTCTGATTCAGCGGTCAAGTCAAAGTCAAAGTCAAAAGCGCTTTATTTAATACTAATCGTTATAAGTTTTAAAACAATATAAAGCAAATTCCAAACAATAACAATAAAAAAACTTAATGGTCCAAATGGCTCTCTAAATTTATATTGCAAATTCAATTAATTAAGATTATTACATATTTTTAAAATTTAATTGGAAAAAGAAGAAAAAACCAACTAACACTATCCTAAAATTATTTATAATTTAAACACAACAGTGAAACTTTGATCCTACACCTAATATGTTGTCACTTATTTCTAATAAAATGCAATCAAAAACTTACTAAAAAAATTCTATACAATGTTCCTAACCTAAGCGTTTAATCTTATCTCTAACGGAATATAGTAAACATAACATATACCTAACCCATACCTAATTTTGAACACAAATAAACAACAACACCAAATGTAGCAATAATGAGCTGAAACTCATAAAACGAAATAACGAAAAACACCAGAACTGAAAAATATACACGAATGATTTAGACATATCATTCAGCCACCAATACCTGGATTGGGCCGTCTCAACTCGATCAGCTTCAACGAATCTAGCAAATGAGTATCTCCATTGAAATCGTTGGTCTCGTGAACTCAAATTAGGAGGATATTTTATCTTCTTATTGGTGGCCCGTCGATATATGTGATATATGACTGGGACGCCGTCACAATCAAAAACATATCGATTCATGTCCAAATACACGAATGCTTCTGGAGGAATGAAGCTAGTAGCGAGGCAAGTCGCTGTATACCCGTCTGTAGGGTGGAACGGCTGTGAAATCCAAGGGTTTTCACTCACAGTTACAGATCTTGCGATATGATTCCGAAGAAGTTTCAATATGAAGATATCGACCCTCGTCACTTCAGCAGTTTGATAAATTCTTCTATTCGATAAATAATGTTTCCAATCCGTCTCAGGCTTTCTGTACAAACCAGTACATGCACGAAGACATTTCCTTTCGAAAAATCTTAATTTTTCCATAGTACTAGCGCTCTGGTTGTACCAGATCTGACATCCATATGTCAAAACTGGTCTAACCAGTGTCTTGTAACAGATAATTTTGACCTTTTGATCAATGTATCTGGAATGAAAGAGTTTTCGAAGGGCCATGACTACTTTAAGTGCCTTACTGAGCATGATTTTCAGATGTTCAGTATAGTACAGATACTGATCGAGATTTACACCGAGGTATCGAACACAGGATTTATGTGGAACCCGTTCTAGACTACCCTCACCGGCCATGATGTGGAAATCTTTCCAATTACGTTTCAGGTCTTGACTGACCCCCTGCAGCGTTGTCCAAAACAAGATTGATTCACACTTCTGCGCATTAATTTTCATTCGCCAATTGTCAGTGTAGTGCTGCACATCATTGAACATTTTTGGAGATTGCTCTGAACTATTGTAGCTTTTCGGTCTGCCGTATAGATGATCAGATCATCAGCAAACGCTACCTATGATCGCGTCAGCGAGACGTTAAAATCAAAGCCGTTCAATAGCTTACAAATGAAGATTGAGAAGAGCAGAGGCGCAGTAACTGTTCCCTGCTGTAGACCATTCAAGACCTTGAATTCGCGGATTGTTATCAGATTTCCATCAGTTTCAACAAACGATTTTCCGTATAACATATTACACATCATGGCGACAAGGTGTCTGGGGAATTTGTCCTGAAGGAGTTTAAAAATTAGTCCATCTAACCACACCGTATCGAAGGGTTTCTCCATATGAATGAGACATGCTCCAACACATTGTCTATCATTTAGTTCCTAACAGATGTCTGCGATTACTTTCGCTATTGCATGTGTGATCGAATGCCTGGCACGAAAACCAAATTAGCAATTCGGCATCAACTCATATTCCTCAATGTGGGCGTTTAATGTTCTGTTGAGTATCACTTCAAACACCTTGCTGATGTTAGACAGCAAGCTGATTGGGCGATAGCTTTCCGGGCATGAAGATTCTTTTCCTTTCTTCAAGATCGGAAATACCTTAGCCCTTTTCCACTCATTTGAGAAATCTTCTCTAACTTCGACAAATAGACATCTATTTCATCGTTAGTTAGATTCCTGTCATTAGGAACCATTGAGCAAGAGTTGCCACCATCAGAAGGGGGACATTGCTTCTGATACTCGCGATTAAACTTCTTTTGAAACTTTCCCCAGTCTGGTTTTTTTGAAATTCAACCGATGATTTTCATGTTGAACTGGAATGAAGAAGAAATCATCCCTGTGATGATTGATTTCCATTACGATTGCGTTATGGTCGCTATCATAAGGAAGCACCTGCAGTTTCCGTTGAGGACTATTAAAGCTGAATTCAAGTCTTGCGTCAGCAATGCAAAGGTCCAAATATGAATTTGTCCTAGGGTATGTTGGGAACTCCGACCCATATAGATTGCACCTGTATTCAATTTGGTTCTCTGTTATCCACGATTTCAAGAATACCCCTCTTGGATTATTGGTGGCGTTCAGCCATGATGTATGCTTGGCGTTCAGGTCACCAGCAAGAATGTAATAGTTATGCAGCCTGTTCAATTCGAGTATTTCGAACAAGGAATTGAGCTCCTCCCTGAGCTTGAGAACAGTTCCACCAGTAGCATAGGCAGAGATAACGAAGAGGTTATCCCCACCTGGCAGTGAGATTTTGATAACGGACACTTCAAGAGATTCAAAGCTTTTGAATTCGACTTTTTCAATATTTTGGAAACGATAGGGTCTTCGTACCAATATCCCGGTGCCACCTCCCCCATCACCTGTTACCCTATCGTTTCTTACGAACTCAAAATCCTTGAATCTCATGGAGTGCCATGAACTGAGGTGGGTTTCGGTGAGAAGCACGATGCCAGGCTTTTGTCTGGCAATGAATTCAAGGAGATAATCACGCCGATGTAAAGTAACAATGGAGTGGACGTTGATCAAGATGAGACGAATCCTATCCGTGGAAATGTGGCTGGATGACAACTTATTTTGAGGCATTTGAAAGCCCTAAGCGCTGAAAAACAATGTTAATTTTCGAATCTTGTTTATCGATTCGCTCCGATAAGGAATTTAATTGCTGATAAATTTTAAGGAGCAGCTCATTATTGCCACTTACATTATTTATTTTATTTACATTGTCTGCTGGTCCTCTCGCAGCAAGTGCAAATGACACCCCGGGCTTGACGAAGTTGGTAGGTATCACACTGCGGTGTACTTGACTTTGTTTCGGAGTGACTTTAACCTTTGCATCTTGATACCGGGGGCATCCTCGATATGATGCTGGATGACCAAAGGCACCGCAGTTCACACAATATAGTTTTTCTTTTGGCTCCGCCTGAGCCAATTTGCACTTGCCGGGAGCATGAATGTCTTTGCATTTAACACACCTATATTTCATGGCGCAATTGGCAGCCGAATGCCCGAATTTTTGACACCTGTAGCACTGGTTGACCTCACTTTTCTGGAGGCGTTCCCACCTCACCACGCGGAAGTTCAAGTACCTTATTTTCTGCAGGGCACTCGAACTACTAAGTAGTGAGGCAAGTTTTTGCGCTCCACAATCGATCTCCTTGTTGCAAAGTTTTGAACTGAAATAAATTGTATTTCTGGTGCAACTTCTTGGAGCACCTGAAGGAGATCGACTGTGTCCTCACCATAGTCCAGACCCTTCAATAAAAAGGTTTGGTTCTTTTCGGTTTTCGGGGTGTACGTGAAATGCGGAACATCTCCAGAATTTAAGGCACTTTTTGTTGCCTGGAAATCAACCAACGACTTAGTCCTAATTGTCAATTTATCGGCATTGACTCATTTTATCTCAAAATAAGGCTGCCAAAAGCCGAACCATATCTTTGCCCGTTCGCCCAAATACATTGATTGGTGCTACTTTTTCTTTTTTTTTCATTAATCTTAACGGACGGACCAACAGACAAACCTTTTGGTTTTTTCTCCCGATTTTTAATTTTAAGGTAATCAATGAACTCATTATCTAACTTAGACGTTTTACCTGGATCCTCTTCAATGTTCATCGCTTCTTCAAGACCAGCTAGCCCTGCATAGTAATTTCTGCTGTCGTTTGCGCCTCCTGCGCTGAGGACATCCTCTTGATTAGCTTCTTCCTTTGGCTTTTTAGTTTTCTTGTCTTCGGTTTTTGAATTTGCTTGTCGGCCTTTCTTGCTTTCTTTATCTTTGTTGAACGTTAACGTTCCAACAAGTGCTTCTAACGATTTAACTCGAAGCTTGAGCTCTTCATTTTCTTTTCCAATTTTTTCAGCTTTTTCTTTGTCTTTGATTGATCAGCTGCTTGATTTCGATTACTGATAGGATTGTCGGTTTTTCTTCTTTATCGTCGTATCTTCTATTAGTTTTTTTCACCCGTCATCGTTGGAAATGGGCACGAACCTTCTGGTTGATGGCTGAAGCCATCGGGCGCCTCCATCTCGTTGCTTTTGCAGCGAGACTAGAGGGAATGTTCTCAGACAGGGACTTCCCTTCCCTCCCTTCCCTCTTCAGGAAATGAATTTCAGGTATTCAATAAATGCTCGAATAATTCGACGGTGATGGTTTTCCCAATAAAATCAAAATTTGCTTTTGACTGGCTCGTAAAAAAATATTGTAATTATTTGAAACTGACTTTTATTTAAAATTAATTAATTTTTAAAATTAATGACAGGAGCGATTAATAACACGTCTACAGGCAACGAGTGCAAGACGTAGGATTCTGATTCAGCGGTGAGAGCTATAGCAGGCGTGATACCTGTTTCCCTTCTTGCTAGAGAGCGCCGCGCTATTTACCTGCGTCGAAACGAGGATGCGAGGGAGATGGTTGTCCGCGAGGAGTGGCAGCGCTCACTCAATGACTGGCAGCAGTCTTGGGTGAATTGCACGAAGGGAAGGTGGACTGCACGCCTCATCCCGGATTTGAGCCCGTGGCTAAATCGCTGGCATGGTGAGACTGACTTCTATCTAAACTGGCTTTTGAACGGCCATGGGTGTTTTCAGTCTTACCTGCTCAAGATTAGTAAGTCACGGTCCCCCCATTGACGGTTTTGCCCGGGAGAGGAGGACAATGTCTGCCACATTTTTTGTGTACACAAAATGAGAAAGGCTGCGAAGGGACCTCTACAGGGAGACGAAAGAGCTCACCCCGGAAAGTACAGTCGCGGTGATGCTCGAATCGATTGACAAAAAGAACCAGGTGGCACATTATGTTCGGGCAGTCCTAAACGATAAAAGGGACCCACAGCAGCCCGGGGGTGTTGGGGCTGGGAGATTGTTTGTCCGGCACTTTCTCTTCCCCTTCCGCTAGAAGAGGAATCCCCCAAATTAAAGGCGCCTTACGGCGTAAAAGGGAGACCTGGCGTGCAGAAATGTGCCAAACGGTCCCAGGCTGGGTTCTCGGGTTGAAAGTGGAAGGTGTTTAGTGGGTCCGATAGCATGGGTGCATGGGAGTCCCACACTCTGTGCATAAATGGCATTCACCTCCCGACCACAAAAAGTCTTGCTTTGAAGAAATTTCCATTTCTGACATGTTGACCTCATTCGGCGAGTTTGTAGGCATACAATGATCTGCAACTGACATTGTAACTAAGTTCTTATCTGTTGTTATTTCTTGAAGCTCCTTGTCGAATTTCTTGAAACTTCTATTTATGAGAATCTTGCATTCTAAGGTCCTGATTTTGCTGATTCCATTTTGTGCTGAAATTGTGACAGATTCCAAGTTTTTCGAAATGTTCTCGGATTCCTATTTGAAAATTGTTGACACATGGATATTTTCTACCACACAAGAAAAATGAAATTGTTCTCGTCAATCGTAAAGGATAAATTCCTAGTCATGCAATATTTGCATAAATTTCTCCCTTCGTCCAATCGGGAAATGCTAGATTTCCTTTTTTTTTCAATTCTCTAATAAAATATTTTAACAGTTTAATTATATTTGACACAAATACAAGCACTGACTACTGTCACAGGAGCTTTTAAAAAATATGCTGTACGAAACAAATGCTAGACGTAGACCTAAATGAGGGCCTCAACCCCCAAGTGAATTGTATTTTATTGCTTGACTTGTAAATACCGAGTATAATTATCAGACATCCTTCGACGTAATTAATTGAACGTTTAACTGGCTTAATCTTCTTTTATAAATATCAGAAGAACACGGAGTTAGGTGATAGGATTGGAATTAAATGAGGAATATTGCCAGACGAAATAAAATATTTAATGTGGCATACTTAGTTCGTAAGATCCAATAAAACAATTACAACCCAGACGAATTAAAAGCAAACTCGTTTCTTACAAACTTACATTTCCTTGATCCGAATCCACAGATGGTAATCGTTGTTTGTTGACCGGAACACAAAATAAATCCAGATTTGGTTGTTGAAACCTTCCAAGTTGTCTCAGAAACACTTAATCCTAGTTCTTCGCTTTCATAATCTATGCGGGTCGCAAACAGGATCCACTTCCGGGATTTCTAGTGTATCACTGACCCGCACAAGAACCACGCAGGGATGACAATTGAAAACTCGTCAAACCACTTCTTCCCGAATCATTTAGCACGTTCTCTCCAACAAACTCAGGCGAACACTCAGTTATTTTCGATTGCTTTGCTTTTATTTTGCGACAATTTTTCTATTTCTAGGGGAATTTTTTTTTCTTCACGTCACGATCGTGCAACAACACAAAAGGCTGCGGAATCACTCATGGACACCTTTAACACCCACACATCACCTGGCGTTTGAATGTATTCCAGCTTGCTGTCACACAAACACTAATTCGCCGCCTAATTCCGCCGACTTGGATGCGATCGTGTTTTGCGTGAGCGGTCAAATAGAACGATTTCTATGGAAATTCGCAAATCGTTATCCACTGGACACGCTCCAAGGTTTACACACTCGCGCGGCAATTAAAGGAAAACTTCAACTAAACTATTCTCTGCTGTTGCGATTAATCCAAGAAAAACATTCTTTCACATCACACAATTCCTCCAGTTGGAAGCAATGGGTTGATGCGCGGCGCAATCCAGTGGTCGCGGCCGCGAGCCGTTAGAGACCACAAAGCACTTGAAACACGAGAAAACGACGTCGTCGTCTTGCGATGACGACATGAAAAGGCTCAGCCAAATAGAAAAATGAACCAGAAATCGAACAAACCGCGCACACACTCAAGTCGATTAGTTTGGAAAGGTGAAACACAAGCGCAAACGCACGGTGACGATTCGATTGCGTTCTTGAATTCAAACAAAAACTTCTTCAATGGAAGCAACGAACAGCGTCCACTATCGCGATTTCAAAGCAGGGATAGAAACAATTGCACTCTGATGATTTAGATCCTTTTCACTTGAACGTACCAAAGTAACTTCTACGAATTAATATGTTTGTGTTTAGATAAATCCCAACAATCCGTGGGAGACACGCGAGACACACCGCACAACGTCCAACAGTTGGCAATGCTCAGCATCGAATGACAAATTGAGCGTCCAAAAAGAGTTGTCAGCCCGTGAGAGGGAGATTTTGCTGGAATATGCAACTTGACATGGGAAATGATTGTATGAAATTTTGTCTTGAATATTCTCATGAAACTTACTCCATCGATAAATGGACAAATAAGCTTTTGCAAAAAATTCTATTTCGCTTATTACACGTACGTTCTAATTAAAGATTCTTTCGGAAATGTTCATGCTCTCTACCTTCCATAATTTCATGCACATTCAGAGCGCACCCAGAAACAAACGACTGACATTTCCATTGCTATAAAGTCTGACAAACAGGTGGTTGTTTACAAAGTTCGCGCAAGTCATCAACATCCCCGGAACTATACAATAATTTTTTACGTATTTCCGGGCAATCTTTGAATGAAAAGGACAGTTCCGCTTGTAGAAAACACTTTCAAAGCAATAAGTTTCGTTAATAGTGCAAAAGCAACGTTCGTTAAAGTGAACTGACTGAGATATGGCCATTCATCTTATGTGTCTGACATCCAGTGGCGGATTGCCTCTTTTCACAAGGAAAAAAGGAGATTGCGATAACGTATGTACTATTAATAATTCCATTTATTTTATTTGCTTGGTAATCATATACTGATCACACTGCAATATAGAAACAGTTTATCTTGTATCGATATACTAGTTGGTTTACATTTTTAAACATAAATTGGAGAATACTTTTTTCCAAAGGGAAATAGATTCAATATATCAATGATATCAGACACTTTTTTTTTCCCCTCTACCTAACCTTCGTTAGGTGTGTATTGGCTATGGCTAATTAGCACAAGCCATCGATGTATCGATTAGTGTCCTCTAGGGACTTATGGTAATATAGTGCTTTTTTCTAGTTTTTCTTTATTGGTTTTGTGATTTTACTGTATTAGTGTGTTAGTATCCGTTTGAAATGGTTAATAGATTTTTGGTTTGAGTGTTTTTCTTGGAAGGTTAAAAGTTAGTTTTTGGGATTTGAGAGGACTATTCGCGTGAAGTTAAAGTTCTAAATTTGCTTCTTCAAGAAAGTCGATTAATTGAGTTAGTGCTTTCTCGTTTTTATTGAAAAATTTTGCTATTGGATAGTTATTTTGAAAAATTTCATACTTGTTCCTTAGAGTTTCAAAGTGATCACAGTTTAGAGTTCTATGTTCCAGATCGTCTGTTATGTCGCACCATTTGCATCCTTGGGATGGAACTATTTTTGCTTTTTTTAATCTTTTGTGATTGTAGGCTCGGTTGAGTAGAATTCTGTTAATTTGTTTTTGCGTGTTGCTGCTTGGAGTGAAATCATGGAACCATGGTTTGGTTCTGTAAATAAGGTCCGTTTGTAGCCAAGGGCTGTACGCTAGGTTTATGATGTTTTTTCGGTAGTATTCATGCCATTCTATGTTGATGGAGTCATTAATAATTTTGATAGAGTCGTCCCATTCCAGAAATGAGTCGACTTCTTCTCCTTCTATAGTGGCCAGTTTAGCTGCTTTGTCAACCAATTCGAAGCTGTGGAACTTTTCCCCTTTCGGTATCCAGTATAATAATAGTAGTGCGTTGGGTCTATTGTTGATTGTTTTTCTGATTTTTTCTGTAATGAGTTTGTGGTTTGTGTTGTTTATGATCTCGTTTATTGTATTTTTGGCGTCGGTGAAAATGGCAATGGTGTTGGTGGGTTCATCCTCCACGTTGTTAATTGCTTCCTGGACTGCTTTTAGTTCTGCATTTGCTGCTGTAGAGTCTGTGTTCAGGCAGTATTTTAGTGTCTTTTTGGAGTTATAGCAGTGTATGGCAAAACCAGTGGCTAGTCTGTTTTTTGCCGCATCCGTGAAATATATCTTAGCTTGGTTGTCCGTGAGGTTTTGTAGTACTGTCTTAATCGACTCGTTGAAATTTTCGTAGTTTATTTTTTTGAAGTTGTTGGGGATGTTGTGCATGAAACTATTGGTTTGAAATTTTATGTTGTGTGGGTTTGGTAGTGCAGAACCCAGACAGGTGTTGTTGTAGATGTCGATATGTTTTTTGTAAACTGTGGTATAGTTCGAGTTTTTTTGGTTTTCCGATATCATTTCTTTGAAATCTTGGCGGAAAAGGTTTTTTCCTATTTCTTTAGCGAGGAGTTGTTCAGCTCTTAGTCTAGCTGGTAATTCTTTAGCTAGAGCAAGCGTTAGTATATTTGGGGCTGTTGAGGGTACCCCAAGACATCGTTTTATGGCTTTGGCTTTCAGGCTGTCTATTTTGTTTAGAAAATAATTTGGCGCATGAACAATGTTTGTTAGATTGCTTTCTATTACCGGTCTTATTAGTGACTTAAAGGTGTTTAGAGCCTTTTTGGGGGTAAGTCCATGTTTCGGGGAGCTGATTTTGAACGCTATGTTAATTGTTTTGTTTGCTTTACTTAGGGATTTCTTATAGAATTCATTGAAGTGATTCTGGTTGTTAAAGTTTCTGCCTAGGAAAGTGAAATTTTTTACCCAATCTAGTTGTTTGTTTCCATATTTTATTTTGTTAGGGTAGTTTTTGTTTGTATAGAATTCTATGGCCTGCGAGTTCAATGGGAGGTTTAGCCTATTGCATAGTTCTGTGAACTTGTTGAATTTTGTTTGTAGATTATTGAGATTGTTGGGTCTGTTTTTTCCTTTGCTTATGATAAGAAAGTCGTCCGCAAATTGAATGAGTGTAGTTTGACTGTCAGTGATTTTGTGGAGGCTAGTTGTGTAGAGATTAAAGAGGAGCGGGCTTAGTACGTCCCCCTGCGGAAGTCCATTGTTAATTTCGGTCGAATCCTTGCCTAAATGTAATTTCCTGTACATTAGGAAGTTTAAGATCCACGATATATAATCCTTCTTGATGTTGAAGTTGGACATGATTTTGAAGAGTTCTGCAATATTTACTCTCTCATACGCACTAGAAATATCACAATTTATAATCATTATGTTTTTTTGCTTTCTCATCCTTGTTGAGTAGGTGTATTACAGTGTTTATGCATGAGATTGCCGACTTTCCTTTTCTATAAGCGAAACAGAAATTGCTTAAATTGTTTTGGTACTCAATGTCACTAGCAATCCTATTTTTTATTAGGCAGTTGATTATACTTATGAGAGAGATCGGTCTATAGCTTTCTATTTTGTGCAGTGGTTTGTTTTTCTTAGGGATAGGTACGATTTTGATGTCTCTTAGCTCGTTATGTATGTTGTTATTTTTGAAGCTATCGTTAATAGAGTTAAGCAGTGCTGATTTATTGTAGTGGGTTAGGGAGTTTATAATATTGTAATCGATTTTATCCAGACCCGGGGATGATCTTTTTTTGCGTTTGTCTAGTACTGTGAGCAGTTCGTGTATTTTAAAGGGTTCAGCTGGTTCTATGTTATTTGGCATGTAGGGAGTCCAGTTAGTGTTTAGCGCCTGGTGTTTATTTTTTATTATTTCAAGAAAGTCAATATTGTTTTCTGTGTCCCATTGCGATCTCGGGTTATTGTTGTTGTTGTTTTTGACTGCATTGACTAGGTTCCAAAATTGTTTTATATCTCCACTTTGGTTTATTTCGTTGATTTTTTGATCCCACAGTTCTCTTTTTGCCTTAGTTACAGTTTCTCTCCATTTATTTTGTATCGCAAGAAACTTTGCTTCATTTTCGTTACTTCTTATTTTTCGGGAATTTGTCCAGGCTTTCGTTTTTTCCCTCCATAGGCTGTTTATCTCTTTTGACCACCATGGTTTTGGACTGTGTTTGAATTTCTTCGCGCTTATCTGGTTACTTTTGATTAGCTCATTAATTTTCTTCATATTTTCTTCTAGATCGTTAGTGAAGTTGATCGTGTTGATGTCCTCCATGATTTTCTTTCTGTTTGGAGTTCGTCTTTTCTTTTGGTTCCTATTCTCGACCTGCAGTGTGAATTCAATGGGGACGTGCTCACTTTTGCCTATTTTGTACTTTTTGGTGTTCCATTCATTCCAGTATTTTAAATTATTAGTTAGGGTGATGTCTGGGGCTGACATTTGAGTGGTCTGTTGATTGGTTTTCCTAAAGAAGGTGAACGTGCCTGTGTTGAGGGTTGCCAGTTTATATTTGTTTAGTACTGATTTGAGGATGTTTCCTTTTGTATTGCTTGTTTTGTCTCCCCAGTCCTTGTGTCTTGCATTGAAGTCTCCTCCAATTATGCAGAGGTTCTTGTCGTTTACCACTTTTATAATTTGATGTATTTGTTCTTTGAACGTTGAGCTGCTTATGTCAGGGGGAAAATAGCACGCGCAAATATTTATGTTTGGTTTTTGATTTGTTGTGGTGATTACTATTGCTTCAATGTCTCTGTTACTTATCGGTATTTCTTTAAATTTTATTTTGTTATTAATTACAATGGAGACTCCTCCTCCTTCTTTCTCTGTTCTTATTTTGTTAATTAGTTGGTGGTTTTTGATTTTTATTATCGGTGATTTTTTTGTTAGGAGTGTTTCTTGTATGAGTGCAATGTCTATCTTGTTTTTGTTCATAATGTACTCTAGTGTATCTTTATTTTTGGAAATGCTTTGTATATTGTACTGTAGAAATTTAATATTTTTGATATCTTTCATGTTGTTACGGGTTATTGTTTGTCAGCCAGTCTGTGTATTGTAAGTTGTTTGTATTAGGTCTTTTCTGACAGTGGTTTGTAAGTGTTTGTATTGTTTCCTGGATTAAGTTTGCTTCAATTTGTAAGTATTTGGTGTTGGTTTGGTTTTTGCAATTATTATTTAGTAGATTTATTAATTTTTCTATTGGTGTGACTTGGTTAGCTGTTTTAAAGATGTTTCCTGCTAGATTGTTTTTCTCCATAAGCGTATTGTTAGACTGTAGTAGTAGATGACTACTCATTGGAAAGTTTGTTGTGTAATTGGTTGTTCTTGTGTTTCGTGTTTTTGTTATTTTTGTGTATGGTTTATTTAGCATTAGTTTATTTATTGTATTGTTTGAGTTTCTGTTGTTTGTAGTTTTTGATTTTGCTAGTAGTGGGAATGCTGAATTCATGGATTCGTTGTCCTTCAGCAGTTCGAATTGATTGTCGTTGTTCAGGATGTTTCTGGCTTCTTTGAGTGTTACATTTCTAATGGAACATACTTTCATCTCCATTTCGTAGTTTATCCACTTGGGGCAGGTTTTGTCCATGGCGTTGTGATTTTGGTCTCCACATAAGAAGCATTTTGTATTTTTACACTCTTTGTCTAGACATTCTTTGTCTCCACATTTTGAACATCTCTTATTTTCTCCTTGGAATTCTTTGCAAAAGTATTGCGTGTGTCCAAGTCTGAGGCATTTCAGGCATTGTTTTGGCCTGAGGTAGTAGTATTCTACAGGCATGTTCAGATATTCTAATTTGACTTCGTACGGAAGTTCATCTCCTGAAAATGAAATTTTTACTGTTTGTGTTGGAATGAAGTTATCTCTGTTTTCCGGATCTCTTCTTTTTATCCTGTATACATTCACAATTTTAATGCTCTTTTGTTGAATACCATGAGAGTTGGTTGGGATTCCTTTTTTGGCAATCTCTTCTTCTGTGATGTTTAGTAGAACTCCTTTTATTATTCCGTGCCTCATTATAAAATTGTTTGGTATGAACGCTCTCAATCCAAAGTTTTTGATGTTCTCATTCATAACTACCTCATTTGCCTCCTCAGGTTTGTTGAAAATAAGTTTAATCCTGTTGTATCCAACCTGTTTTATGTCCTTTATGTTCTTTAAGTTCATATTTTTGTTTATTGAATAGAAAGACATTGGGGTGAGTCTCATCTTTTCATTTGTTTTTTCTTTTGAAAGGTCCATTAGGACGAAGAACTTCTTCCTGTTGTCGTTTATATCATACTTGTTGATATTCTTCCCAGTTCTCGTTGGTTCGGTGTTTTGATTTTCACTGTCCTTTAATTCAGTCATGTGATCCTTTAGAACTTGGGTTATCGTATTTTTGTTTTTGATCGTCTTGCTTAGTGAATCTGACATAAAGTTTTCAATGTCCTCCATCGGCGTTGACATGGTTGGTGTTTTTTCTGTTAATTCCTTTGTCTCATTGTTTTTAGGCGTGCTACACGTTTTACCGTTAGCAAAGCCGTTAATTTTTTCCGCTTCAGCAGTGTCCATTGGTTCACTGTAATCACCGTTAGCATTGAGGTTATTGATCTTGCACGTGGAGTCTCCTTTGATGTTTCTTTTTACTCTTTTTGCGTCTGTTTCCTCGTTGCTTTTCCTTAATGTGGTGTCTTTTCTTTCCCCAGGGTCGGGAGGTACCTTCTTTTTATTAACTTGATCTTCCATTATCACATTAAATATAAAACTTTTACCTGTGATTTGCTAACTCTACGGAACTGGCTTTGATTTTATTTGGCTTTTCTTTAACTGTATAATTCTAACTCACTGTGCTACAGAATTTAATTGTTAGGGGGATTAACCAACCCTATTTGACTTTGTTTAAACTTGCAAAATGAAAGGATTTAGTTTTACTCGAATAATTGATTATTTGAATTTCTAGGTTAAAATTTTACTTTGCAACCACTCACTACACTCACTGCACACTCTTACGTTTGGAAAGGGAATCATATCAGACACTGAAGATGACTCAAAGTAGTCGAAACGCGTCTGCTCACACAAGTAAGCAAGGCCCGACGGCTTTTAAAGAAAAAAAAGGAAATAGATTCCCTATGGGGTGCTTCAGACGCTGA
This sequence comes from Odontomyia ornata, assembly GCA_963969285.1. Classification (NCBI taxonomy): domain Eukaryota; kingdom Metazoa; phylum Arthropoda; class Insecta; order Diptera; family Stratiomyidae; genus Odontomyia; species Odontomyia ornata. Next base: position 118,640,130 of record OZ017740.1, read on the forward strand.
AAATTATTGAATTTATTCCTTGGGATAGTTGTTATTGACAAAGCGATCGTAATTAAAAAGTACACTTGCAAGGCTTTTACACAATACAATTTGCTATGATTCATTCAACAACAGCGGTGCTATGTTTCTATTTGAATAGCTTACCGGAGTAAGGATTACCAGGTCCTAAAATTAAAAAGCCGGGCTCGCCGTAATATTTAGCCGAGCTATTGATTCTAAAATTCGGACAGCTGAAATTAAATTTCACACAAAAAAGACTTGTTTGTTATTTTAGCTTATTTATAAGGAAAATACAATTTAAAACAAAGTTTTGATATGTAAAATATAAAATGAAAGATAAACAAATTTTATATTTCGTCTTACAAAGGTTATCAACTAAATGAAATAATTAAAAACAACAAATAAAGCTCTCTTCTAGCAACACACTAAAAAAAGTATTCTAAATACGAAAAATATCAACAAAAATATGCTTGTTATGGCATCTTCATATTCTAAATCTAAATCACATTGAAAATTTAAAATAATTGCAAACAGTTGACTGCATATTTTTATAAATTAGAATTATGTGAATTTGTATATTTGGTATTCGCACCTATTTGATCAAAAACTTTATTTTCTTCAGAAATCATTTTCTAAAATTCTTGACAGACTAATTTTAAATTGCAAATTAAGAAAATTATTCGTGTAATTGTCTCCGTTTGTAATTTATTTCGTTCTTTGGTCCATCGAGAATTTATCAATGAGAAAATTCTCTCAACGTTAGCATTGCCGCCTGGAATCGCCAAATAATACTCTGCCAATTTTAGTAGTTCTGAATAATATTCTTCATTATAGAATGACTTAAAATATGCGGTCCGGCCAATCACTTTTTAAAAGGAGATTCATCATCTTTGTTTTTCCCTAGAAGAAGCAAAAAGTTCTGCCACTGGTCAAACAGTTCACTGTCATCTATCAGTACATCTTTTTTTGATAGATGTTCCAACGTTGCTGCTACTTGTTCCCAGCTTGGAATAAAAGTTAATGTCATCCATTGAAAGTGTTGTGGTTCTGAAGCACATCAAATATTTGTAATGATTTTACTTCACTTCGCACACGTCTTGAACGCTCGAGATTTCCCGAAGGAAATCTGTACCGACCTCTCATCGGTTCTAGATCTGAAATCTAGGAACGTGACAACTGTAGTGATTAGTAGGTATAAATGTCCGTAAAGGACTGCAGCGATGGTCTGCTGCCTCGGCGAAGGAAGATGTTGATATCCGCCAAGAATGCCCTTGTCTGGGGACGCGTGAATGCGCTGGCAGGCTAGCATTGCGGTGTCGTGGGGCGGGTTCATTTCCCCAGCACAAGGACCCACTACAAAAAGAATTTCGCATTCACGAATTCTTGGGTCTCGAAGAAAGGGCGACCGAAGTCGAAATAATGTAGGTAACTACAAAGAGGAAAGAATTGCTTGTTCAAAGAACAAGTTGTAACTTGTAAAAATTTGCGGATGAAGGAGCACTTCCTAACCCTGATTCCTATGGTGCCGCAAGAGTGTAGTCCCTGTGACGCCGCAGGAGGGGTGTGCCATTGGTGCCCTTGCTTGGGAAGAAGGAGTGAAATGGAAAGACCGCATATTTTTTTCATGATGATAAGGGCCACAGGACGTGCAAATAAGACGCAGTACTGTTGCGCAGGAATGATCAAGAAAACAAAGGAAACGAAACAGCGTTACGACAAAGAATAAAATAAAAAAAACGTGTCTACTCGTTGACGGTCAAAAACAGACTGGTTTATTGTGTACTGAACTGAAGAACATGAGATGACTACGTTATAGAATTCAAACAAAGAAAATAGATCAGAGAGAGTAGAGAACGCATACATTAACACTCCCACTCGTTCCTTATCTCTCAAAAGAATACAAATTATTTTATATTTAAAGTATTACGTAGCTTCATAAAGGTTTCACGATTAAGTCCTTTGGTGAATAGATCTGCAAATTGGTCTGAACTACCAATCTGCTTAATCTTGATTTTGTTGTCAACAACCAATCGCCTCGAATAGTGAAATTTGACTTCTATGTGTTTCGTGCGACGGTGAAATACTGGATTCTCTATTAATTTCTTCGCTGCTACGTTGTCAGTATACAAGATAGTTGGCGGTTGTTGCTTACAGCCTATAGATTCTAGAAGTAATCTAGCCCAAATTACTTCCTTTGCCGCATCGTGAATAGCTACGTACTCGGCTTCAGTTGTCGATGTCGCTACTATTGTTTGCTTCCGTGAAGACCATATCACGGGGCTGCCATTAACCGTTAAAACTACACCACTGACACTTTTCCTAGTGTCTAGGCATGCTGCATAATCAGCATCACCATATGCATCCAGTCTGCATACATCGTTGCCCCTAAATGACAGTCCGATGTCCAAAGTACCTCGTAAATACCGTAGGACACGTTTTGCTGCTTGCCAATGCTCCATTGATGGTCGTTCCAAGAATTTTGATAACGTGGAAACAGCGAATGTAATATCGGGGCGTGCACCAACAGATAAGTACATCAATGCACCAATTAGTTGTCGATAGGGTACATTTGCAACTTCTCCGGTATTTGCCACAAGTTTCGCATTGCTTTCGAATGGTGTTGAGATCGTCTTGCAGTCGGACATGCCAAATCGTTCCAAGATAAGTTTGGCATATGCTGACTGAGATATTCGAATAATAGAATCGGTATCCTTTTGGATTATCTCAATACCCAGATAGCAGCTTGCAATATTGCTTTTAATTTCGAATGTATTGCTCATTTTTAGCAGCAGATCTTCAACGTCAGACTCGAGTCGACCACATACAAGTCCGTCGTCGGCATACAGCACCACCAACAAATCGCCACCTTTGCCAATGTATACACATGGGTCAGCAGATGACTGCATCAACCCAGATTGCTTCATAAAATGATCGAATTTGATATGCCATTGTCGAGGAGCTTGCTTTAAGCCATACAAGGCCTTCCGTAAAAGATGAACTTTGCCTGTTCCATCGTCAAAACCATCAATCTGCTTCACATATATTTCTTCTGCTAGTTCGCCATACAAGAACGCTGTTTTGACATCGATTTGGAATACTCGATACGTTTTGGCTGCAGCAACTGCTAACAAAGCACGAACTGATTCAAACCGTGCCACCGGTGAAAACGTATCATCGTAGTCGATTCCCTTACGCTGACCGCAACCACGCACAACTAAGCGTGCTTTGAAGCGATCAACAGTTCCATCAGGGTGTGTTTTGATACGATACACCCACCGTGTTGAGATAGCTTTCTTACCACTAGGCAATTCGACCAATTGCCCAAGAACACCATGATCGCTTAATGATTTCATCTCGTCTTTCATACAAAGCTCCCACTTGTTAGCATCGGCACAAGACCGAGCCTCTGATACGCTGTTAGGAATGACAGTATCTGCAATGAAAGCACAACCGGCATTTAGCAGTTCTGCCATATTTACGGAACGAACATGGGATCTTGTCCTTTTCGAAATCGGAGCTTCCTCAATAGATCGACTTCTCGTTCGAATCGGTGAAATATTCGGTAGATTATTGTCGTCGTCAATCGCATCGTCAATATCATCAATGTTTGAGCCATCACTGACTCTGATTGGTTCGTTGATAATATCAACGGTTTCTGGCGTAGTTCGCTTCGCAACAGTTTCCGCATTTTCGCTCGTCACATATTGATTTTCCGTAAATGAGTATCTTCTTCTACAAATACGACGTCACGACAGGTAACTACTTTGTTAGTACCAGGACGCCACAATCGATAGCCTGCAGGCGCATACCCAACTAAACGCAAAATTTCCGCTTTTGGTTCTAGTTTCGACCGCTTCGATTCATCAATCAGAGCGTATGCCTTGCAACCAACTGTTCGTAATTTTGTAAGCTCTGGTTTTCGTCCGTACCATACTTCAAATGGTGTAAGACCGCGAAGACGATTGAGCGGTATCACGCAGCGTAAGTTAGCTGCAGTTGATAAAACTTCAGCCCAAGCTTCGTATGGCAAGCCATTACACAACATTGTGCGTGTCGATTCTAAACAAGTTCGATTTTGCCGTTCTGCACGACCATTCATCTGTGGACAATATGGCACTGAGTTTTCCATTTTGATCGAATGCCGTAAAAGTAAATCACGCATTGGTTTCCCCGTAAATTCACTCGCGTTGTCGCATCTGACCCGGCGAATATCATGTCCGACAGATTTAGAATTTATGATCAGTCGTTCAAGCGCGTCGACTACTCTGTCTTTTGTTTTTAAAGGTTCGGCAAAAACACTTCCACTATAATCATCAGTAAATAAGACCGCGAAACGATTTCCTCCCCAAGACGGCACTTTCATCGGACCGATAATATCGAAATGGATAAGTTCTGCGCACTTTGTTGCTCGCTTCTCATTTTTTACATATGGTAGGCGATGCATTTTACCTAATATGCATGACTCACAAAATGTGTTTTCGTTCGCGTCGCAGGTAGAATTATCATTTTTACTGTCTTCTTGCCCTTCAACTTTAATGTTTCCGAACAAATTTCGTTTCAACATTTCACGAACCGCGCGATAATTCGGATGACCCAATCTTTCATGAAGTTGTCGAACACTTACAAACGCGACACATGCATTCGACGGTTGAACTTCTTCATAGTCCATTTCAAATAGGTTGTTGTTTACTTTCCAGGCACAGCCGACTATTTTACCATGTAATTTCAATACGGCTTTAGATCCTTCGGCTTCGTGTCTAGCACCCTTCTTCGAAATGAACGAACCTAACGACAGAAGTTTTCGTTTTAAGTGCGGTACATGATATACCTCTCTGATCGTTACGAGACCAGCCGACTTAGATACGAATTGTAGCGATCCCTTGCCAACTGCATAAATTATATGATCGTTTGCTACTGCGATAGGTTTCTCGTCTCTGCATAGCGGCACATAGTTGAACATGTTCGAGCAATCGTTTGTCATGTTGTCTGACGCTCCGCTGTCTAATAGCCATTTAGAGTTGTTGTTGTGTGTGTTAAATGCATTGAATACAACATCTTCAGTGATTGCACATTTCGCATCCGCGCCGTTAGTATTCTTCTTGTTCTTTCGGCGATAACAATTTTTAGCCATGTGGCCAAGTTTGCCACATTCAAAGCATTTTATTGCTTTACGTTTAGGCTTACTTGCATACAATGCTTCGTTTGGTTCGACGTTGTTGGTACCTGCACCTGGTTGCAGTTGGTTTTCGATTATCTCTAATTGTTCACGCAACTTGTCAAAGGATAACGAAACTCCTGATGCGGCCGAAATCATGTACGTCTGCTTGAAAGTGGTGAATTTTGCAGGTAATTCGTTGATAACTTTGGCTACCATGTGTCCGTCGGTTATTTCATCGCCAGCTGTATGTAGCCTTTGTTTCAAAACGGACAATTCAGAGCAAAAGGCACCGACACTTTGGCCTTCTCCGAATTTCTTGCCCATAAATCCCTGAGCCAACAAATATTTATTTCAAATCTTGATGTCGTACACTCACGAATAACCGCGTAATCATTCGCGTTCAGGCCTGCTGATAATATGCGTCTCGCTTTTGCATCCCACATCTTCCATACTCGGAGATCAGCAGCTACTTGAGGCTTAATTACGACGCCATTAGCAACCTCGTCAACACCACACATTTCCAAAGACGCGTTGACTTCGAAAAGCCACTCTTCGTATGTCGCCTTGCTGAGTTTCGGAACAGAAATCTTTTCTTCTTGTCCAGCCATTATCAAATTTCAAAAAAAAAGTCTAACACAAAAGAAACCACAATGAAATACAAATGTCACTATGTCCGTAAAATACGATCCCGATTTTACACTTATTAAACTTTCGATTTTTGCACTAGAACTGGGCCAATAACCTGTTGCGCAGGAATGATCAAGAAAACAAAGGAAACGAAACAGCGTTACGACAAAGAATAAAATAAAAAAACGTGTCTACTCGTTGACGGTCAAAAACAGACTGGTTTATTGTGTACTGAACTGAAGAACATGAGATGACTACGTTATAGAATTCAAACAAAGAAAATAGATCAATCGTTACTTGATAACTGACCTATCGGGGAAACAAGTCGGGGTATGTTGGGTATTACTGTCTTAAGACCCAAACTGAACTAGCAATTAAAACCACACGCTCAAGTTACTAATTACTGAATCCATCACTTTATTTCAATCTTTTCAATTTATAACTTAATTCTTCTTAATCATCATATTTTACAATTCAATTCCAATTACCTGAACAGAGTTCAATGAATCAAGCAAATTATGTTTATTTCGCAAAAATACATTTACAAGCATTTCAGTTCAGTTCAATGAAATGCAAATTGCTTACTTTTAAAAAATGAACATGGGAGCAAATTAATAGGTCAATAAATTCTATAGAATGCTTCAATGCACTTTCTTGAGTTTATGGACATTACGTTAGACTTAATACTATGGATGAAATGCTTTGAGTTTAATTAATGAGTTAACAATATGATATAATTCTTAACATTCTGCCCGCCAAGAACCGCTGGTTCTTCTAACAGAGGATAGTTTGTTATGTTTCGTACCATCTCGTCTTCGGATTAGCATTGTCTGTAACTGGTGGTCTCCGCAATCTCCATATTAGGACGCTGATAATGATAGATGCAACTAGTAAGGTGAGGCCAACACTTGTGCCCAGAACAATGTTGTGATGTCGCGTCTGATGCCAAATGGTAGCCGAAAACTCGGATCGCAGGAGCGCTTCTTGTTGTTGTGTTTCGTGAATAAACCTATCGTCTTGTTTGAGTAGTGGTTCCGTGGCGATGTAAAGATACGACAGATTCGTGTTTTTTACGGTGTCTTGCATCAATCGTATGGGTTTAATGTAGGTTGACTGCACATGTACGGTTTCCGTAATTTGAGAGTTAGCGCGAATTATGGCGGTTGAACTCTTGATGCTGCAATGAGAGCCCATTTCTATTATACCCACTCCTTGGATTTTAACATCTTGTCGATGTCCACTGCATGTTATGGCGATTGATTGCTTTTTAGAGGATAAAAATAGCCAGTTGTTAGCTTGGGTTAGCTGCTTCCATAGCAAATCCTTCACGTGTAGTCTGTTGAGTGGGCATGAGATCTTATTGGTTCGCTCGAAAATCTCGTCTAAGATGCAATTAGGATGCTCGCTAATACTCTGGAGTATGCTGACTGAGCAATGACGCCTGTTGTTTGAAACTGTTTCACATTGGTCAAATTGTTTAGGGCTCAGTTGAAAATACAGTTGGTCATCGTAATTTACTCCAAAATAATTCGTGGAGACGTCAGGGACTGAGTAATTTCCATCGTTTAAACTGTGTGGGATGCCTGTACAATGTAGAAGCTCGAAGTTCCTTTGTTCGATTATTGGGAAAAACCCTGATATGAGTATGCCGTTTTGTGTTTTTGTAATTTATGTCCTCTGTATCTCCCTTGGTTCGATAAATAACCCCTTTCCTAGCTTTGACTGTACTAGTGCCAGTGTTTTATGCATGGTGGTTGGTGAGCATATTTCTGCAAGACTTCCAATTCCTGATTGAATTTTATATAAGCCATTGTAACGATTCTGAATCTGTTCTAGCCATTCAAATGCTAATTGATATGTGGTTAAGAAATCAAGGCTGATTCGGTTCTGGTCGATGGAATTGTACCATGAGGACATTTTTGTCAATGTTTTGGACACGTGATTGAATTTCTCAATGATGGCATTTAGTTTGGTTGTCAGTGCATGTTGAGTATCGTTGACTCTAGCACTCGTGGTTAATAGCAAATGTCCTTGATGTTGCATGGTGTCAATAAGGCGTTTCTGGTTTTCATCTAATTTGTCGATATCTGTGTAGACTTCATCGTTCACTCCGAATATTCCTTGCAGGATGTTTCCCAGAATTCCACGCCGTGATCGATTTTGAATCCATGAGGTGATTGACTCAAAGGTACTATTGACTCCCTGATTCAGTCGCTCCACTAGCTCCTTGCATCGTGTATCCTGATGAAGTCGAACACCTTGTTCGCAAATGTACGATGTGTTCTGACGTACTTGTTGAAGATTGGAAAGGTCTTGTTTGATTTCTTCAGGTGAAATGTGAATATCCATTCGTATTTGTCCTTTCATCAAGTGTACTTGACCGATATGCTCTATGTACAGACCAGACTCAGGGTGTTTTATAGTAAAATTTGCCTTAGTTCGTGTTACGCAAACTAGAACTGCCAGTAAGCAAACCATGAGTTTCGATAGAGTTGATGATTTCTTTGAAATGCCAGTTTTCCGCTCTCTAGTAGTACAGTGAGGATCGGTAGTGGAGTTTTCAGATGTTTTAGGCTCCTTGTGTCCCTCATCTATTGGTAGTGGACAGATTTTTGATATGGGTCGCTTCATAGTTCTGTCACTCGTCTTTATTGTTACAACCCTCGTTAACCCATCCTCTCCGGGATGGAGAGCCAAAATTCTGCCCAGAGGCCATTGAGTAGCGGCACAATTTTCAAGTTTGACGAGCACGAGGTCATTAACCTTTATGTTTCGGGTTTCGGTAAAGCACTTTGCACGTTGTTGTAGCTGCGTAAGGTATTCTAAGCTCCATCGTTGCCAAAATTGTTGTTTCAATTTCTGGACGAGTTGCCATTTCTTAGTTGGGTTATCTTGTGTATTTTCATCAGATAATTCGAATAGGTTTTCTCCAGTTAGGAAATGTCCAGGGGTTAAAGCGTTTAGATCGTTCGAGTCAGTGCTTATTGGTGTCAATGGTCGCGAATTTAAGCAGGCTTCGATCTGGGCAAGCAACGTGTACATCTCTTCGACATTAAGTAAATGTGATCCTATTACTTTCGTCAAATGCCGCTTCATTGATTTCACCGCTGCCTCCCAAATTCCTCCAAAGTGCGGACTTCCCGGTGGGATGAATTTCCAGTCAATGTTATTGATAATGAGTGTTTGTTGTGCTTCCTTAATCATCTCTTTGGCGGCTGCTTTCAGCAGTTTATTTGCTCCGACGAAATTAGTACCATTGTCGCTTATCAATGTGTGACACATGCCCCTTCTTGCAATAAATCTTCTTATTGCCGCGATGCAAGCCTTTGCCGTTAAGTCACTCACTAACTCCAAATGTACCGCCTTTGTTGAAAGACATACGAAGACGGCAATATAAGCTTTTGTTGTTTTGCTGCCTCTACCACTACTCCATTTAATGGTAATGGGTCCAGCATAATCAATTCCAGTACGAGCGAACGGTTTGAACTCGTTCATATGGTAACTGACCCATTAGCTGCTGGCTTGGCTTCGCGTTGACTTTAAAACATGTAACGCATTTTCTAGTTAATGCCTTAACTGCTGTTGCTCCGTCTATAATCCAAAATTTCGTTCGGATTGTAGCGTGAACCAGCTGTTGACCTCCATGCAACGTAAGATGATGGTAGTGTTTGATAATTAGGTTTGCTAAGTGTCCCCTAGGTAAAATAATTTGGTGCTTAGTGTCGTAACTCAATTCACTCTGTTGAGTCCTTCCACCTACTCTCAGCAGTCCTTCCGAATCCAAGAATGGTCGCTGCCTTATAAGGCGACTTGACTTACGCAGAGGCTTGTGATTCTCCAGTTGCTCAATTTCATCTGAGAATGCTTCTCGTTGAGCTATGCGAACGCAGATGATTTCCGCTTCCTTCAGTTCGTCGCTGGTCAAGAATGTACTACTATTTTTGGTTTTCCATCTACGACAATATGCAGTTACTCGAACTAACTTTGTAAACGATGAGAATCTTTGGAAGATGTCGGGCGTTTGCTCAGGTGTGATGGTTTGAGCTGAGACACTCGTCAAACACGCGTCGTTGGTTCGCCTTTCGAGGTCAATCATAGCACTGTTGGTAAACGAATTCCCTTTTGGCCATTTACTGGGGTCTTCACTCAACCAGTCTGGCCCATTCCACCACAACTTGTCGTTGACAAGAGCCTGAGGCAGTGCTCCACGGGATGCGATATCTGCAGGATTTGATTTGCTACCCACATGTCGCCACTGTTTTGGCTCTAAGCTTGATTGTATCTCTCCAACTCTATTCGCTACGAAGACTTTCCATTTGGTTGCCAGTTGACGTAACCATTGCAACACAATTGTAGAGTCAGTCCAGTAGTATGGTCTGAGACAATCCCATCCATGTGCTTTCAAAGTGCTGTTCATAAGTTCGCATAACAAGGCTGCACCACACAGTTTGAGACGTGGTATTGATCGTACTTTCAAGGAGGCCACTTTTGATTTCGCTGTTATAAGGTTAACGAGTGGTTTTCCACCATTCTCTTGAACACGCAAGTAGAAAGTTGCTGCATATGCTGATTCGGATGCATCACAAAATCCATGAACCTGGATCGACTCGATGCTGGTATAATTTAGCCAGCGGGGAATCGAAATTTCTTCGATTGCCGACAGTTGGGCACGAAAATTCCGCCATTTTTCCGAGAGTTGATTTGGTACGGGCTCGTCCCATTCCGTTCCTTCAAGCCACAGTTGTTGCATGATGATTTTGCCAAAAATTATGCAGGGCTGCAACCATCCTACTGGGTCAAAGAATTTTGCTATCTCTGACAGAAGCTGTCGTTTAGTTGGTGGGTCATCGGTCATTGGTTCAAGGTTTACTTTGAAGGAAAATGAATCTCTGGCTGGATGCCATCGCAAACCAAGTGTCTTAATATGAGCATCCTCGTGAATATTAAGCGGTACGTTTGTTTCTCGGTCAGAAACGGGGACTGCATTCAAAAGAGTGTCGTCATTACCAGTCCACTTCCGCAAGTTGAAACCTCCTTTGTGGAGTACTGTGATTAAGTCTTGTTGAAGGCATTTCACTTGATCAATCGTGTCTCCACCGGTAAGTACATCGTCTACGTAGAAATCGTGTTTTATCGAATGGCACGCCTGGGGATGAAACAACTTCTCGTCATCAGCGAGTTGATGTAACGTCCGCATGGCCAGGAATGGAGCACTAGCTGTTCCATACGTAACTGTTGTCAATTTGTAGTGTTTCATTGGATGCGAAGGATGGTTTCGCCACAGAATTCGTTGATAATCTTGGTCTCTGGGATCTATGATTATTTGTCTGTACATCTTCTCGATGTCAGCTGCTACAACATATTTGTATGTCCTCCACTTCATCAATATGTGAATGATGTTATTTTGGTAGCTCGGCCCAGTTAAGAGTGTGTCGTTGAGTGATTTCCCTGATGGCGTTTTTGCAGACGCGTTGAAGACTACTCTCAGTTTCGTAGTTGTGCTCTCTGCCTTAACCACAGCGTGATGCGGCAAATAGTAACTGTACTTCGAGTGTTTCTCTTGAGCAGGTACCTCTACCATATGTCCTAGTCTCCTGTACTCTTCCATGAACTCTATATATTGCTGCCGTAGCTTTCCGTCGTTGGCTAGTTTCCTTTCTAGCTGTGAAAACCTAATATGAGCGTTTCGTTGAGAATCGCGTAGAGTTTTTGCAGGCTCAACATTCTCCTTGAATGGAAGTTTCACGATATATCTTCCAAAGTCGTCTCGTCTGGTTGTTTTCTGGTACCATTCCGCAGCAGCAGTTTCTTCAGGCTTTAGGATAGGATTGACTGGTGCCTCTGTAAGATCCCAGAACCGTTTCACAAGCTGGTCTGTTTCTTCTTCAATACTGACCAATGATACAATTCCTGCCAAAGAATTTGAAGTTGATGCCATGGTTGTCGGTCCGAGTAAAATCCATCCGAATACAGTATTGACAGCGCAAGGCGTTCCTTTCTTGAATCCCGGCAGAATTACAGAATTGTAAACATCTGCACCGAGCAACACATCAATACGTGAAGGTGTGCCACATAACGGGTCCGCTAAGTCAGCACGCGACAATGTCATTGGAAGCTTCACTTTAGTGTCGATTGAAGGACATATATTAGTAATGTTGGGTATCACCAAAGCTGATACAGTGAACACGCTATCTCCACATCTTGGGTTGATATTCAGCAGCACGCTTCCCTTTGTTTGAACCTTTGAGGTTGCTCCTAGACCACATATCGTAATTTTAGCGTATTCGCGTTTCAGTCCGAGCAGTTGAGCAGCTGATTCCGTGATGAATGTCCGTTGTGAACCAGAATCAACAAGCGCTCTTAATGTTACCAACTCCGATGAAGCGTTTTCGACCTTGATTCGGGCTGTCGCCAATAGCACTTGCTGGCAAAGATAATTTTCTTCGGCAAAAGTGAATTTGTTGATGGTGTAAATGGTTTAGCGTCGCTAGATAATACTGTAGACGTTCTCTTCTTGCTGTCGTGGAGCAATGTATGGTGCTGTTTGGAGCAGGTTCGACATCTGGATTTAGATGGACATTTACTGATGACATGTCCTTTTCTTAAGCAATTAAAGCACAATTTATTCCGTTTCACAGCCTCTTGTCGCTGTTCCAACTTTAATGCCTTGAAGGTATCGCATTGATTTATGTGATGACCTTTGCTGCAAATGTCGCAAGTCGTTACGTCACGAACCGTGAGTGCATCCACTTTTTGGGGTTTCTTAGGACCATTCAACGCTTCTAATGTCCTGAAACGGCTTGTTAAAAAATCTGTGAACGTTGCTAATGTTGGTATCTCTGATGATGCTCCAATGGACGTCTCCCATAATCTTCTTGTTTCATGGTCTAGTCTTTGTGTAACTGAATAAATGATCAGTATATCCCAATGCTCCGTGTTTACACCAATGCTCTTCATATTGGCAATGAGCTCAGCCGTAGTGTCCATGAATTGTTTAATGTTAAAGTCGCGTTCCTCCTTAACTGCCGGTAGTTTGTGGAACGTATGTAGATAGCTCCACGCGATGGATCGCTTGTTGTCGTATCGTTTACGAAGCATTTCCACTGCTGCCTCGTAATTCTCGCTGTTGATGTCCATATGCTGGATGACACGTGTCGCCTCTCCAGTCAGATGAGTCTTTAAGTACTGCATCTTCTCTACTGCAGATAATGACTCATTATTGTGCACCATTGACGTGAACAAATCGATGAACATCCGCCATTGTCTGTAACTCCCGTCGAACTTGGGAGTTACCAAACGCTCAAGCTGAACCTTTCTAGTTCCAGATGCAGGTTTCTCAGTGATACTGATGCTCGATTCACCCTGTTGTTGCCTGATGCCATCTTTGAACGCCCCTAGCAGGTCCAAATATTGGTTCTCGCTGGTCTCGAAATCTTCAAGATACGAGTTGCGTCGCGCAGGATTGTCGGCCGTCTCGTCAAGCATGAGAGTATGATGCTCCTGACATGCTGTCCATAACTCCTGCAGTCGTTGCAGCCTTGCCTCAAAATAGCCAAGATTATGACGATCCTTGCTATCCTTCCCGAAGTTTTTCTTCAGCCTCGCAATGTTGCAAAAATGGTCGTATTGTGTGACCGTAGTCGATGAAGTTCCTTTATCATCTTTCGTGGCAACAGATGCAGTTGTGGATTTGTCGCCCCTTGTCTCCGGCATATTGGCAAAGACCCTCCTCAGGATGTAGTTCAGCACTGGTGTTGATTACTTTCAGATTCTTATTAACAGCGGAGCCAAAAACTCGTCTGCACCAACTTGTATAAAGTAATTCAACGGTGGAGATTATGAGCAATGGTTGCGCTAAGAATCGATTTTATCAAATATCACCAGCACCAAATGACTATTGTCTCCGATGCTTTGCCACTAAAAAATTCGTATCCGGATCCACAAATATCCAATTCGTATCCGGCTCGACGGACCAAAAATGTTGGGTATTACTGTCTTAAGACCCAAACTGAACTAGCAATTAAAACCACACGCTCAAGTTACTAATTACTGAATCCATCACTTTATTTCAATCTTTTCAATTTATAACTTAATTCTTCTTAATCATCATATTTTACAATTCAATTCCAATTACCTGAACAGAGTTCAATGAATCAAGCAAATTATGTTTATTTCGCAAAAATACATTTTCAAGCATTTCAATTCAGGTCAATGAAATGCAAATTGCTTACTTTTAAAAAATGAACATGGGAGCAAATTAATAGGTCAATAAATTCTATAGAATGCTTCAATGCACTTTCTTGAGTTTATGGACATTACGTTAGACTTAATACTATGGATGAAATGCTTTGAGTTTAATTAATGAGTTAACAATATGATATAATTCTTAACAGGGTATATCACGCAAAAGACCATCACTGCAGTCCTATTACGGACATTTTGATACCTACTTATCACTACAACGTGGGGCCCGAAAAGCCTGGCTGTATCAACAGTCGTGAGCACGAGACAGTCCATCGTTTCTAGGTGTCTCTACAAGGTGTCAAGATTATTGGCGGGTAGGTAACTACTTAGGGCTATTGCACTAATCGTGCCCCAGCAACTTGTAACTTCCGGACGTGTGTTGTCCTCGGACATCAATATCGTTTGGACCTGCTTTTGACTCATACTTTGGTGGTTTACCACCATTGTATGACTAGTAAGGCCAAATGATATTAGAGTCTTTATGTGTATTCGGAAGTTATTATCCCAACATTCTATTTTCGGAAGACTCTGATCTGCACCCCAAACCAAGCTTTGCCTAAGTGTCTTTCACTACATCGATCTTGATTCATGTGATTGGCTGCTGAGCTAGTCCATGACTATCCATGACAAGACACGCGCTGCTTGTGGGTCAGAATTCAACCCTGGGCTTACAAGTTGTAACTTGTGAAAATTTGTGGATGAGGGAGCACTTCCGAACCCTGATCCTTATGGTGCCGCAAGAGAGTAGTCCCTGTGACGCCGCAGGAGGAATGTGCCATTGGTGTCCTTGCCTATGAAGAAAGAGCGAAATGGAAAGACCGAATATTTTTTTCATGATAATTAAACATTTTTTAGCATACCTTTTTTTTTGAGGAGTTCTTATAGTTCGTCACTTTCGGCCACTCGTGATAATTTTGTCTTATTTGTATTTAATTTTATTTATAGCATTTTTAGCATTAACTTTTATCGAATTTGAGTCAACACTTAGGATAACAGTATGGCCTTACAGAATGCATGTAGACTTTGCCTACAGAGCGACGAAGAAGTGTACCCACTCTATAATTGTCTGATTGATGAAAGGAAAGGTATTGGGGTTGTTACCTTTTTGAAGGAATACCTCAAGAGTAATCTAAACTTTGAATATGGTCCCCCAGACCAAATCTGCTGTGATTGTTACACCGAAGAGGAACGGATATACTCCTTCATACGTCGCTGTAAAGAGACCAAGACAGCACTGCAACGATTCAGATCGGCACTAGGACATCGAGACCCAGCCATGAATCAACCTACCCAGACCCGGAGAGCAGACTATCATCCGTTTGAGGATCCGGATCCACCACCTCGATACATGCCTTAAAGCTCCTGGGATCTTCCGCCACGACTCAGCCAAGTGCCACCACCGACTCTAGGCCCAGTGGCTCCGAAGGAGCAACCCTATATGCTGGAGCCGAAGCATATCCCCAGCATCGTCCAGGGTTGGAATCTGCATTTTGGCGGGCAGCCAAACGACATGAACGTGGAAGTTTTCATTGGTAAGGTGGAGTCCCTGGTCGAAGAAATGTTGGCTGGTGACCACACGGCGCTGGCAAGATACTTGTCATCCACCCATTTGCTGCGAGTCTTGAAACGCAATCTAAGGCCGAAACTTCGTCGCAACCTCAGACCCGCAGAGTATGAAATCTCTGCTGAGGACCGTAAGTCAACTGGAGGGGGTTGAGGAAGACCTCCGGGAACGGCCCTACTTGCTAGCGAGGACGGGTTCGCGACGTGGAATCGCGGAAGTGGTACCAAATTGCAACACCCCTGTTCTGGAGGAAAACACGGAGTCGAACACCTATGTTCCGAACTGCCCAGATGGTGCCACTACAAAAAATGGAGCGAGTACCCTACTACCTCAGTGGTACTCGAAAACCCCGCAGTAGTCCCCCAGCCAGCTGCCAATCCCAACAACCCTGACGATAACCCTCCAGCCATGACCACTATGACTGCGGATGTTCCCTCTCTCCCGGAAGCCTCACCAACGACAGTGTTGAAGCGACCACCGCAGTTACTGCCTGAAGAACCTCGGCAGCCTCAAATGCGCGTACTAAAACCATACCATGTTCGACTGCAGGAATATCGGGTGGCTCGAGAGCGAATATTTGCTTCCGAAGAAGTCACCCCTTGCCCGCGTAGAACGAAATGATCAACCCGTCGTTGGCGGAGTTTCCGCAAGAGAGTGCGCACCTGCCGTCAAACATTAAACTTTTGTAACATCTCGGAGGTTTCTGAGAATGATTCCAGAGCATACCACCCAATCAAAGTGTCGGGCGAAATCGCGATTGCAGTGATTGACACGGGTGCCAATATCAGCTGTCTTGCCTCGACCCTTGGCTCGAAGGTACTCCATTAACATCCTACCTTGATTAAGCCCTGACGCTCTGAAATCAGTACAGCTGATGGCACTAAACATCCTATCCAAGGTAGACTGACAACACCCGTGACGTTCAGAGGTCAAACGAAGGATATTACTTTCTACATAATCCCGTCACTGACTCAGAACGTGTACCTTGGCGTCGATTTCGTCCTTCAATTTGAATTGGCCTCAGATTTATCCACAGATTTGTCTTTAAATACTAGATGTGTCAACGAATCGCTTCTATACCCGATAGGCATGAACTGACACCTAACCAACGACAACGTCTAGAAGCATCCATCGCTGCTTTTCCATCTTACGCTACCCAAGGCCTTGGCCGCACCACCCTTGTCTCACACGTCAACGATGTTGACAATAGTAAGCCCATTAAGCAGAGACACTATGCCATCTCACCGGCCATGGAGAATTTAGTGCATGCAGAGTTGGATAGGATGCTCGAGTTTGGAGTCATAGAGAAGTCCCAAAGTGCCTGGTCTTCACCGGTAACCTTGGTGGTGAAGCCAGGTAAAGTCCGTCTTTGTCTAGATGCCCGGAAGGTAAAGAATATTAGGGAAACTGCCGAAAGCAAATTATATTACCAGTCTCGACCTAAAAGACGCCTTCTGGCAAATTCCACTCGATGAAGGGTCGAGGGATAAGACCGCCTCTACAGTGCCCGGACGACCATTATATGAGTTCGTCACAATGCCTTTTGGCTTGTGTAATGCTCCGCAAACGATGACCCGGCTGATGGACAAAGTCATTCCACCTCATCTGAAACACCAAGTGTTCATGTACCTGTATGATCTTCTATTCATCACGGAAACGTTCGACCAACAGCTCCTACTCCTGCAAGAAGTAGCCCTGCACATCAGTAAGGCGGGACTCACCATTAACGTACAAAAAAGTAAGTTTGTCAGGAACGAAGTCCGATACTTAGGACATGAAGGAGTTTAAAAATTAGTCCATCTAACCACACCGTATCGAAGGCTTTCTCCATATCAATGAGACATGCTCCAACGCATTGTCTATCATTGAGTTTGCAACAAATGTCTGAGATTACTTTCGTTATTGCATGTGTGGTCAAATGCCTGGCACGAAAACCAAATTGGCAATTCGGCATCAACTCATTTTCCTCAATGTGGGCGTTTAATGCTCTGTTGAGTATCACTTCAAACACCTTGCTGATGTTAGGCAGAAAGTTTTTTTCAAGATCGGGAGTACCTTAGCCTTTTTGCACTCATTTGGGAAATATGAATTGCTCAACATGTTATTGAACAGTATGCAATAATTCCTAATAGCAACCTCCGGCAAATGTCGGAGAACTACATTTGGAATACCATCAGTACCACATGATTTTTTGTTGTTTATCCTGCGAAATATGAAACACAAGTCTTCATAGCTGACAAAATAATCAATAAGTTTCAAGCTCGGTATGGGGTCAGATGTTAATGTTTCATGGAAATGAAGAATTGATTCACCATTCAGGCTTGATTTGAAGTCGGAAACTTTTGCTTCAACGACCTCTGAAAATATTTCATTCCCTCTCTCAGGGTTTGGTAGATGAACCAATTCAAAATGTGTTCCAATCAGGGCAAGTTTATCCAATCCTTCACAAATGATCCTGTTTCCATTTCTATCCGGAGTCGTACTATCAATTTCGATACCAGCCCTATCGAGAAGATTTATCTCATCACTAGTGACTTCAAGATTCGGTACTTTCACTCGAGACTTCTTGCGGAATATGCTATTCACTTTCGCGAACACGCCGTCTGGGTCCTGTGGGCTAATACCCCTCAATTTTTCCGCCCATTGATTGCTGACCTCACTCCTGAAGTATGACCGGATTAAGTTCCGGACATTCTTCAGATGTAATTTCAACAAAGACAACGAGGGATGGTTGTAGTCCAAAAATCGTCGATAAATATTGTTGACGCGTGTGAGAAGAAGGCTTTTCAATCTTTTCAACCTTGCGATGGTTGGTGTTTCGTATCCTTCCATATTGTTTCGAAGTTTAATCTTGGGAACGACTTTCTCAATCGTTTCCAATGTCAGCTTCTCTAACTTCGACAAATAGGCATCTATTTCATCGTTAGTTAGATTCCTGTCATAAGGAACCATTGAGCAAGAGCTGCCACCATCAGAAGGGGGACATTGCTTCTGGTACTCGCGATTAAACTTCTTTTGAAACTTTCCCCAGTCTGTTTTTTTGAAGTTCAACCGATGATTTTCGTGTTGGACTGGAATGAGGAATAAATCATCCCTTTGATGATTGATTTCCATTACGATTGCGTTATGGTCGCTATCATAAGGAAGCACCTGCAGTTTCCGTTGAGGACTATTAAAGTTGAATTCGAGTCTTGCGTCGGGAATGCAGAGGTCCAAATATGAATTTGTCCTAGGGTATGTTGGGAACTCCAACCCATATAGATTGCACCTGTATTCAATTTGGTTCTCTGTTATCCACGATTTCAGGAATACACCTCTTGGATTATTGGTGGCGTTCAGCCATGATGTATGCTTGGCGTTCAGGTCAACAGCAAGAATATAATAGTTATGCAGCCTGTTCAATTCGAGTATTTCAAACAAGGAATTGAGTTCCTCCTTGAGCCTGAGAACAGTTCCACCAGTTGCATAGGCAGAGATAACGAAGAGGTTATCCCCACCTGGCAGTGAAATTTTGATAACGGACACTTCAAGAGATTCAAAGCTTTTGAATTCGACTTTTTCAATATTTTGGAAACGATAGGGTCTTCGAACCAATATCCCGGTGCCACCTCCCCCATCACCTATTACCCCATCGTTTCTTACGAATTCAAAATCCTTGAATGTCATGGAGTGCCATGAATTGAGGTGGGTTTCGGTGAGAAGCATGATGTCAGGCTTTTGCTTAACAATAAATTCAAGGAGATAATCACGCCAATGTATAGTAACAATAGAGTTGACGTTGATCGAGATGAGACGAATCCTATCGGTCGGAATGTGACTGGTTGACAAACTATTTTGGAGCATGTTGGCCTAAACGTTGAAAAACGAAATTGATTTTTTGGTCTTGCTTATTCATTCTGTCTGAAAGCGATTCAAGTTGCTGGTAGATTTTAAGAAGCAGCTCATTATTGCCACTTACATTATTTGTTTTATTTATATTGTTGTCTGCTGGTCCTCTCGCAGCAAGTGCAAATGATACGTTGGGAGGTAACAGATTGTGATTTACTTTGGTTTGCTTTGGGGAAAATTTAGCTCTTGCATCTTGATACCGAGGGCATTCTCGGTATGATGCTGGATGACCAAATATACCGCAATTAACACAATACAATTTTTCTTTTGGCTCCATCTGAGCCAATTTGCATTCACCGGGGGCGTGGATATCTTTGCACTTAACACAGCGATAGTGCATTGCACAATTGGCAGCCGAATGACCGAATCTTTGACACCTGTAACACTGGTTGACCTCAGTTTTTTGGAGGCGTTCCCACCTCACAACTCTAAAGTTTAAGTACCTTACCTGTTGGAGGGCACTCGGACTGCTGTCGTTGGAAATTTGGACTAAATAAAATGGTAATATTTTACCTTCTACAGTTGATCTTCTTGTAGCAAAATTTTTCACACACATGAACTTAACAGCTGGTGCTGCTTCCTGCAACATCTCAAGGAGATCAACTGTATTCTCCCCACAGTCCAAGCCCTTCAACAGGAAGGTCTGATTTTTTTCCGCCTTTGGCATATATGTGAAGTGGGAAGCTTGGACACTATTAAGAGCATCTTTCGCCAGTTTGAAGTCAGCCAGTGTCTTTGTCTTGATCGAGAGCTTATCAGCGGTCACTCTCTTAACTTCGAAGTTCTCAATTTTATGTTCGGCTGCCAATAACCTCCACGCTGCCCAAAAACGTTTATTGGAGGAACTTTTTCATTTACCTTATTAATTTTATTAGGAGGACCAGCAGACACACCGGTTGGCTTCTTCTCCTTTTGCTTATTTTTTAATTTTAAATATTTAATGAAATTATTATCGCTATCAATATTACCTATGTTATCGTTGCTCTCTATCTCGATGTCCATTTCTTCGTTCGTTGCAGACAGCACCGCATAATAATTGGCGCTGTCGTTCGCTCCTTCTACGCTCAGGATATTTTCAGCATCATAGATTGTCTTGCTCATATCTTGCGATTTCGTTTTATATGTTGGTACTCCTTTCCCGTTGGTCTTGCTTGTTGTTGTTGTTTCCTGTTTTTCATTCTTCTTAGTTAATATCGGCTCTTCTTCGCCGGACGTATTCTGTGGCTTCGCTTTTGGTTTGCTCCCATTTGACAACGTCCGGACCATATCTTCCAAACTCTGTATCCGGAGTTTTAATTCGTCATTTTGTTTCGTAACCCTTGCGTTCTCCCTGGTTACTTTTTCATAATCTTCGCTGGAAAGCGTAATACGCTTTTCATGCTCACAATTGTCTTGTTCATTTTTCCGCTTGTAATTTTCGAAATGCCTGGCTCTGGGTCCCCCAGCGGTGGGAAGCCGTCGTGCTCCTCCATCCCCCCGGTGAAAAAAACTTTTCTTCTTTCTTGAAACTTTCTCGCAGGTAAAGTCCAGATACTCGATAAATTGTTCGAATAGTTCGACGATGTAATAAATTTCTTTATAAAATTTCTAATTAACGTTTTTAAAAATTATTTTAATTTATAAAAATTCTTGACAGAAGCGAATTAAAAACACGTCTACACGCAACGAGTGCTAGACGTAGAATCTTTAAAAACACGTCAATCAATCAATCAATCAAAAGCGCTTTATTTAATACTAATCGTTATAAATTTTAAAAGAATATAAAGCAAATTCCAAAGAATAACAATAAAAAACTTAATGGCCCAAATGGCTCTCTAAATTTGTACGTTATCATTACACATTTAAAAAAAAAAAAACTATAGCAAATTCAAATCAATGAAGATTATTACATATTTTTTAAATTTAATTGGAAAAAGGAGAAAAAACCAACCAACACTATTCTAAAATTATTTATAATCTTAACACTACAGTGAACTTTGATCCTACACCTAATATGTTTTAACTTAATTCTAATAAATGCTATCAAAAACTGTATCTTATACTTAAAAAAATCTATAACAATGTTCTTAACCTAAGCGTTTTACCTTATCTCTAACCTAATATAATAAACATAATATAAACCTAACCTATACCTAATTTTTAACAAAAATAAACAACAACACTAAATGTAGCAATAATGAGCTGAAACTCAAAAACTAAGTAACGAAAAACACCAAAACTGAAAATACACACGAATAATTTAGACATTGTCATTCAGCCACCAATACCTAGATTGCCCCGTCCCAACTCGATCAGCCTCAACGAATCTAGCAAATGAGTATCTCCATTAGAACCGTTGGTCTCGTGAACTCAAATTCGGAGGATATTTTATCTTCTTATCGGTGGCCCGTCGATATATGTGATATATGACTGGGACGCCGTCAGAATCAAAAACATATCGATTCATGTCCAAATACACGAATGCTTCTGGAGGAATGAAGCCAGTAGCGAGGCATGTCGCAATATACCCGTCTGTAGGGTGGAACGGCTGTGAAATCCAAGGGTTTTCACTCACAGTCACAGATCTTGCGATATGATTCCGAAGAAGTTTCAATATGAAGATATCGACTCTGGTCACTTCAGCAGTTTGATAAATTCTTCTATTCGATATATAATGTTTCCAATCCGTCTCAGGCTTTCTGTACAAACCAGTACATGCACGAACACATTTCCTTTCGAAAACTCTTAATTTTTCCATAGTACTAGCACTCTGGTTGTACCAGATCTGACATCCATATGTCAAAACTGGTCTAACCAGTGTCTTGCAACAGATAATTTTGACCTTTTGATCAATGTATTTGGAATGAAAGAGCTTTCGTAGGGCCATGACTATTTTAAGTGCCTTACTGAGCCCGTCGTAAGACACGTTCCACAGGTCCGGACCAAGGATAGATCCCTGGGCAACACCCGATGTAATTTCCATCCTTCGTTGGCCCTGTGTCGTGTCGTAGAGCAGGCTTCGGTCCTTTAGGTAGTTCCTCAAAAGCCGCATTAGATATTCTGGAACTTGAAAAGAGTTTTCCAGCGTGTCCAGAATATCCACCCATCTAGCGGAGTTGAAGGCATTCCTGACGTCGAGTGTCACCAACAGGACG
Source organism: Odontomyia ornata (assembly GCA_963969285.1). NCBI lineage: Eukaryota > Metazoa > Arthropoda > Insecta > Diptera > Stratiomyidae > Odontomyia > Odontomyia ornata. The sequence continues at coordinate 118,662,745 of OZ017740.1, forward strand.
ATCCGTCGCTTGGTGCCACTATATGCCTCTGCCTTTTGGACCGCGTTCACCACCTCTGCAATCGCATCAATGGTAGAACGTCCTGCTCTAAAGCCGTACTGCCGAGGAGATAGGTCCCCAGCAGCACGAATCGCGTCAGTGAGTCTTCCCTTGATGAGTTTCTCTAGCACTTTCCCAGCCGTGTCTAGCATGCATAACGGGCGGTATGCAGACGGCGATTCGGGATTTCCCTTCCCCTTGCTGACCAGCACGAGCCTCGCCACCTTCCATCGTCCGAAACAAGATTGTTTCACACTTCTGCGCATTAATTTTCATTCGGAAATTGTCAGTGTACAGCTGCACATCATTGAACATTTTTTGGAGATTTCTCTGAACTATTGTAGCTTTTCGGTCTGCCGTATAAATGATCAGATCATCAGCAAACGCTACCAATGATCGCGTTGGCGAGACGCTAAAATCAAAGCCGTTCAATAGCTTGCGAATGAAGATTGAGAAGAGCAGAGGCGCAGTAACTGTTCCCTGCTGTAGACCATTCAAGACCTTGAACTCGCGCATTGTTGTCAGATTTCCATCGGTTACAACAAACGATTTCCCGTATAACATATTACATATCATAGCGACAAAGTGTCTGGGGAACTTGTCCTGAAGGAGTTTAAAAATTAGTCCATCTAACCATACCGTATCAAAGGCTTTCTCCATATCAATGAGACATGCTCCAACACATTGTCTATCATTTAGTTTCCAACAGATGTCTGAGGTTACTTTCGTTATTGCATGTGTGGTCGAATGCCTGGCACGAAAACCAAATTGGCAATTCGGCATCAACTCATTTTCCTCAATGTGGGCGTTTAATGCTCTGTTGAGTATCACTTCAAACACCTTGCTGATGTTAGGCAGCAAGCTGATTGGGCGATAGGTTTTGGGGCACGAAGATTCTTTTCCTTTCTTCAAGATCGGAAATGCCTTAGCCTTTTTCCACTCATTTGGGAAATATGAATTGTTCAACATGTTGTTGAACAATATGCAATAGTTCCTAATAGCAACCTCCGGCAAATGTCGGAGAACTACATTTGGGATACCATCAGTACCACATGATTTCTTGTTGTTTATCCTGCGAAATATGAAACACAAGTCTTCATAGCTGACAAAATAATCAATAAGATTCATGCTCGGTATGAGGTCAGATGTTAATGTTTCATTGAAATGAAGAATTGATTGGCCGTTCAGGCTTGACTTGAAGTCGGAAACTTTTGCTTCAACGACCTCTGAAAATATTTCGTTCCCTCTCTCAGGGTTTGGTAGATGAACCAATTCAAAATGTGTTCCAATCAGGGCAAGTTTATCCAATCCTTCACAAATAATCCTGTTTCCATTTCTATCCGGAGTCGTACTATCAATTTCGATACCAGCCCTATCGAGAAGATTTATCTCATCACTAGTGACTTCAAGATTCGATTCCTTCACTCGAGACTTCTTGCGGAATATGCTATTCACTTTCGCAAACACGCCATCTGGGTCCTGTGAGCTAATACCCCTCAATTTTTCCGCCCATTGATTGCTGACCTCACTCCTGAAGTATGACCGGATTAAGTTCCGGACATTCTTCAGATGTAATTTCAACAAAGCCAACGAGGGATGGTTGTAGTCCAAAAATCGTCGATAAATATTGTTGATGCGTGTCAGAAGAAGGCTTTTCAATCTTTTCAACCTTGCGATTGTTGGTGTTTCATATCCTTCCATATTGTTTCGATGTTTAATCTTGGGAACTACTTTCTCAATCGTTTCCAACGTCAGCTTCTCTAACTTCGACAAATAGACATCTATTTCATCGTCAGTTAGATTTCTGTCATTAGGAACCATTGAGCAAGAGTTGCCACCATCAGAAGGGGGACATTGCTTCTGGTACTCCCGATTAAACTTCTTTTGAAACTTTCCCCAGTCTGTTTTTTGAAATTCAACCGATGATTTTCATGTTGAACTGGAATGAGGAAGAAATCATCCCTGTGATGATTGATTTCCATTACAATTTCGTTATGGTCGCTATCATAAGGAAGCACCTGCAGTTTCCGATGAGGACTATTAAAGTTGAATTCGAGTCTTGCGTCAGCAATGCAAAGGTCCAAATATGAATTTGTCCTAGGGTATGTTGGGAACTCCGACCCATATAGATTGCACCTGTATTCAATTTGGTTCTTTGTTATCCATGATTTCAGGAATACACCTCTTGGATTATTGGTGGCGTTCAGCCATGATGTATGCTTGGCGTTCAGGTCACCAGCAAGAATATAATAGTTATGCAGCCTGTTCAATTCGAGTATTTCAAACAAGGAATTGAGTTCCTCCTTGAGCTTGAGAACAGTTCCACCAGTTGCATAGGCAGAGATAACGAAGAGGTTATCCCCACCTGGCAGTGAAATTTTGATAACGGACACTTCAAGAGATTCAAAGCTTTTGAATTCGACTTTTTCAATATTTTGGAAACGATAGGGTCTTCGTACCAATATCCCGGTGCCACCTCCCCCATCACCTATTACCCTATCGTTTCTTACGAATTCAAAATCCTTGAATGTCATGGAGTGCCATGAATTGAGGTGGGTTTCGGTTAGAAGCAGGATGTCAGGCAATGAATTCAAGGAGATAATCACGCCGATGTAAAGTAACAACGGAGTTGACGTTGATCGAGATGAGACGAATCCTATCCGTGGGAATGTGGCTGGATGACAACTTATTTTGAGGCATTTGAAAGTCCTAAACGCTGAAAAACAATGTTAATTTTCGAATCTTGTTTATCGATTCGCTCTGATAAGGAATTTAATTGCTGTAAAATTTTAAGAAGCAGCTCATTATTGCCACTTACATTATTTACACTATTTTCCGCATTTTCTGCTGGTCCTCTAGCGGCTTGTGCAAATGATACTCCGGGCTTGACGAAGTTCGGAGCTAAGACACTGCGGCGTATTTGTGTTTGCTTTGGGGCAGATTTCAATCTTGCATCCTGATATCGGGAGCATCCTCGATATGATGCCGGGTGACCAAAAACACCGCAGTTCGCACAATATAATTTCTCTTTTGGCTCCGTCTGAACCAATTTGCACTCACCGGGAGCATGCACGTCTTTGCATTTAACGCATCGGTAATGCATGGCGCAGTTGGCAGCCGAATGCCCAAATCGTTGGCAGCGATAGCACTGGTTGATTTCTCGTTTCTGGAGGCGTTCCCACCTCACCACTCGAAAATTTAAATATCTTATTTGCTGAAGAGCGCTTGGACTGCTCTTATTTGTTATTTGTACCAAATAAAGTGGTAAATTTTTTTTTTCTACCGTCGACCTTCTTGTCGCGAATGTTTTAACTGAGATAAACTCGATTTGTGGTGCTGTTTCCTTGAGGACCTGAAGAAGATCGACGGTATCTTCTCCGCAGTCCAAGCCCTTCAGCAAGAACGTCTGGTTCTTCTCGCTTTTGGGGGTATAAGTGAAGTGCGGAACCTCCCCAGAATTCAAAGCATCTTTCGCTGATTTGAAATCAACCAGTGATTTCGTCCTAATTGACAGCTTCTCGGAATTTATTCGTTTGATTTCGAAATTTGTCAACTTGTTTTCGGCTGCCAACAGCCGAACCATGTCCTTTCCGCTTTGACCGAAGACATTAATAGGCGGAACTTTCTCGGTATTCTTGGCTACTTTTTGAGGAGGACCAGCAAAACTACGGGCTGGTTTCTTCTCCTTATTTCTACTTTCATTATTTTTATTTTTTAAATATAAGATAAAATTATCATCTTTATTACCTTCGTCTACCTCCATCTCCTGTTGGAGTCCATCCAGCGCCGCAAAGTAGTTCTGGCTTTCGTTGGTGCCACCAGCACTTAATACCTCTTCAGTGATTATTTGATTTGCAGCTTTCTTCTGTTTTTCGATTTTTCGTATCGGATCACTCTCTTGAACTTTTTTTGCCGTCTTGAACATTTCTTCGTACGTTTGAATTCTTGCCTTTAGCTCTTCGATCTCACTTCGAAGGCGACACACCTCCTGTCTATCCTCGAGCACTTGTGTTTTGCGACCGGCATCTGCGGTATCCTGGGTGCTCGTGTGTCTCCGCTTGTTGACACTTGCCAATTTCACACCGTCACTTTCCCCGGGGCCCCCCAACGGAGGGAAGCCGTCGGGCTCCTCCATACAGCAGTCCCGAGTTGTCTTTGGTTTGGCCTTTTCTTGGTTTATGGATACGGTTGGTCGATGCCTTCGACGATTAATTCTTCCCCAATAAAATCAAAACCTGCTTTTGACTGGCTCGAAAAAAATTATTTCAATATTTTGAAACTGACTTTTGTGAAAAATTAATTAATTTTTAAACGAGTGCTAGACGTAGAACAGCAATTATCTCGGAGTAGCTTAAGGTTGCCGGACTTGTTGACCTTTTGGGTACAGTCCGTTGGTACATTCCAAGACTTTTCGTACACAACCGATGAGAAGTCGGCTTACAGTTCCTTCGGGAAATCACGAAGCGTACTGACGATGAAAAATCATTACAGAGTTAACCTAGAAAAGAGTGAAAACAAAAAACCATCCTACAGAGATGTTATTGGCCTCATAATTTTATTCATTAACATTTAAGAATTTTATAATTTAAATGGCTAGGGCATCGTTGTTGGATAACAAAGCACGCTTCACAAAAGAGGAATAGCTCCTTTACGAAAGAAACTATCATCCGCGATAATTTTACGGAAGAAAATAAAAATTAACTCTGCATAAATTCAACTATAATGTTACTTTATTACCAATTTGCACATTTAGGTAAAGATAACCTCACAATCTAAATCAAAACCTTAATGGACATTTCAACTTATTTTCAACACTATGGAAGAAATCTCTTTCTTCGTAAGTCACCATATTTGCGAACATATTTTTTATCACTTCTTCTGCCAAAGAATGATTTTGCAGCTTGCGATCCGGCTCCTTTTTTGAAAACAACATCAAAGTAGGGTCCAACGCCTCTTCTTTGCTCTCTTCGTTTGATTTTCGTTCGAACAGCTTCGCGTTTCCGGGCCAAAACTGAACGCGATACGCGTGGTTTTATTTGCTTTTTTAATGGAAAGTTGGGAATTGCAGGCATAATTAATTTTTTTGAAATTTGCTAATTTTTATGTCGATTTGTCAGTCTGATTAAACATACAGGAATTGACAAGTAATTCAAATGTCTGTTAGATATTCATAGAAATCGGGAAAGAATTCAAGGCTTTAATCGTTTTTAGATGATAAAAGACACAAAAATCGTATAGGGCAGTGTTAAGCCTTTTTCTAATGCCAGACTACCTGGGGCGAGTTTCGTTAGGCGTAGCACCAATATACCCACTTGTATACGAGTATCTCCGATGCGTACGCAGATTCACTCTTTTAACCTTGGATATCTATACAAAAACGTCACACCACTCCACTCTAAAGCTTCTCTAGTAAAACGCACGAATTATTCCTTAAATACATTTATTTTTCCCACTGAATACAGTTAGTTATTTCGATTTTCGCTGTTTGCAGGTTCACGTGTAGCCTCCCGCTTACGGTGCTGCTCTGCTTTAAACTTCGCCTCAGGTGCTTTGATCTGCTTGGTGAACGACTCCCGTTCCACTTTTGTTACAGCGAGACGCGCAGATCGGCGCAGGTTGCGACTCTTGCAGCGATACTCACCAAAGCTCTCACTAACTTTAATAACAAGTAATGTGATGGTCACGTCGGATTTAATAGCCACTGCTGTTGGAGATATACGAATCGAATCGAAGCCATCGGTGAAGTACCCGGGGCTACTGATCGACTCTAAGATGAGTTTCTCTGAGCAAATCAGGGCAACGGCTGAGAAGGCTGCTTTGGGAATATCGGCTCTGAGTCGACTTATGGCCAACGTAGGGAGATCCAGCCCGTCAAGAAGACGCCTCTTGATGAGTGCTGTAGGGTCAGTGCTACTTAACGGAGCAGAAGTATGGGGCGACGCTCTCAGCAAGGAGGTATACCGAAAACGTTTTGCACAGGTACAGAGAAGAGGAGCACTGGGAATTACATCTTCGTATCCAACAGTCTCTGATTCGGCGGTGAGAGTTATTGCAGGCGTGATACCTGTCGCCCTCCTTGCTAGAGAGCGCCTCGCTATTTACCTGCGCCGAAACGAGGACGCGAGGGAGATGGTTGTCCGCGAGGAGAGACAGCGCTCGCTCAACGATTGGCAGCAGTCTTGGGTCAATTGCACGAAGGGAAGGTGGACTGCGTGCCTCATCCCGGATGTGAGACCGTGGCAAAATCGAAGGCATGGTGAGACTGACTTCTACCTGACCCAGCTTTTGAGCGGGCATGGGTGTTTTCAGTCTTACCTGTACAAGATCGGTAAGTCTCGGTCCCCCGATTGTCGGTTCGGCCCAGGAGAGGAGGACAATGCCTGCCACAGATTTTTTGCGTGTACAAAATAGGTCAGGCTGCGAAGGGAACTCTACAGGGAGACGGGGGAGCTCGGCTCGGAATCGGTTGACAAATGGAACCAGGTAGCACATTATGCTCGGGTAGTCCTAAAATATGAAAGGGATTCACAGCAGCCGGTCGCGTTTGGGCTGGGGGATCACTTTTCTAGCACTTCCTCTTCTCCTCTCCCGCTAGAAAAGGGATCCCCCAGCTTGAAGGTGCCTCACGGCGTCACAAAACGAGACCTGGCCCGAAGTAATGTGTCAAACGGTTCCAGGCTGGGTTCTCAGGTTGACAGGGGAGGTGTTTAGTGGGTAGTCCAGTCGCCTTCTTGCGACCATGGGAGTCGCAAAATCTTTGCATAAATGGCATTCACCTCCCTACCACAAAAAAAAATAGCCACTGTCGTGACTCCCATTCTGAGTGGACATAGGTTTAATCTCCGCAAAATGCCTATCCGTATTGATACAAAATAGTAGCTACTGATTTTAACGGTGGGTAATGCATCTCAATATCATACAAACTTGAGCCCCTCAAACCAAAACCAATCCTTCTATCTTACCACGCAAAAAAAAAACAAAAAACGATCAGCTGCCGCCTAATTTTTTCTCGAAGGAAGAATATGAACATATGTATTTTTAATATAAAGGTTTGACTAAGTGAAATCTTTATAGGTCTTTATTTGGCTTTGTGAAGAAGTTTAGTAGATTTAAGATTTGTCAGTCTTAACTACCATTCAGCAGTATTTAATAATGTAACCTTAAAATTATCGCAATCTCTTTTGTAATATCTGTTACCCATAAAGTTTTATTTTATGCCCAAAAATATACGTCCATTTCTTCATAATTATTACTTACCGCCAATTATATACATCTATGTATTAAAATTTCTCATTCCGTGATCTCAATGGTAATATAGTCAGAATCATGCTTGAATATGTCATCAGTTTCCCATTTTTTCGAAATCGGTACCAATGCTGAGTATGCTGATAGTCCTTTTGAAGAATAACGATAATGGGACTTGAAATAATGATCTCCAGACTAAGCGGCAAGCGTTTTACCCGTTATAGTACTATATAAATCCCAAAATAAGACACAGTCTTGCCAAATTGTTGTAAATTTTCCTCCTAAATTGCGAAAAAGGAATGCATAACGAACAGTTCCACCAGCCCAACGCCCACTGGTGGGGAAAAGTGCCGAAAAAAGGGCCGGTGACTTGAGATTTCAAATATTTTCACTTTATTGTACATACAAAGCCATATCGCCTACAAAAGTAACGATCAACCTCCAAGAGACTTAAACTTGAATGGATGGGTAAAGGTAATCTGCACTACCGACAAATGACATCCGCTCCGTATAATGTCAGTTTCAATGATTGTAAAAATGCCCGAACATGCCACCCGCCTGCTTTTTAACGTTTGGACGCTTAAACTGTCAAAACACATGCGAATTCGTTAATATCGAAATTATAAAAAATTTATTAGAAAACGAAAATTTATAAGTATATCTCATTATACAATATTATATACAAAAAGTTTGAAATTTCAAGACTGGAAGACCTCACATTCGATTTTTTGAAATGTAAATTTGGTGAACGTGTTATCTCGAAAAATGGTTCGGTCGAATGGTCGTCTCATTCATGGGATCTAAAGCCATTTTTTTGAGGCTATATCAAGTCACTGGTCTATGCCAACAAGCCAACAACCTTAGACGAGCTCAAAGACAACATCTAATGCAAAATTGTCAACGTTCCAGTCGAAATGTGGGCCAGAGTAGTGGGAAATTGCGGCCAAAGAATCGTGGCGATCATATGACTGAAATCGAATTTTCTGTTGTTAATTTCAGTGGGTTCGGGTTTCAAAAGGTATAACGGACTAAACTTCTGAACAAATAATTTTATATTGGTACACACAACTATATATTACGACACATAACTATACATCAATATATTCAATAAATATTATCCTTTGTAATTAACTGACACAAATTTCATACACGAGGAAAACAGAATGAATTATATAGCAAAATTCATTTCAAAAAATGATTTCCCAACTACTAGTTTTCTATGTCAGTAAATGCAAGGTAAGCTGTCTGTTGATCAAATCTCAACACTCCTCATCAATTTATAGCGGAGCGTCTCAAAAATTCTTCTATTGAGTGGCTTGGTGAGGATGTCTGCGATCTGCTTAGTTTCATCTTTCTCAAGATCTTCACCTTGTAGCGAGGCTGACTCACGAAGATACCGTCCTGGTCGATCTTGATTTCCATGTGCAAATACGTTAACTTATTTTGCACTTTCTTGCTGAATGTTATCTCGAATTCCTTGCTTATCTCGTCTAAAAGTTTGTATATTTCTTCTTCATCTTTGCCGGCTACCAATTCATCATCAATGAAGAGTGAGAACAGAAGGCTCCTGTCCTTGTTATAGTATATATACGGGTCGTCATCTGTGTTGATCAAGCCTATCTTTTTCTCAAAGTGGGTGGTGACCCTCTCGTTTCACTTCCTCGGAGCTTGTTTAAGTCCGTAGGGACTCTTGTTCAACTTACAAACTTTCCTGGTTTCATCCTCGAACCCTTCAGGCTGGTGCATATAGATGTCCTGCTCCAGGTTCCCATACAAGAAAGCCGTTTTCACATCGAACGATACCAACTTCATTTTCTCCGACGCTGCGTGACTTAGGAGTAGGCGCACGGATGCATGGCGAGCTACTGGGCTGAAAGTTTCCGTGCAGTCCACTTCCTCCTTCTGTTCAAATCCCCTTGCCACTAGTCTGGCCTTAAGTCTCCCGTCCGCCTTATCTCAAAGTACCCAGCGACAAGTGATCGGCTTCGCTCCTTCTAGGCAGTCCACCAGCTTCCAAGTTTTCATCTCCATCAGCGAGTCGTACTCCTCCTGCATTGTCCGTCTCCACTTCTCATCTCTAAGTGCCTCACTCACCGGGATGTCCTCCGTTTCACCAATCATGGCTACTTTGGCCTCCACGACGGGAGTCAAGTACGCAGTCTCTCAGTCTCGGTGGTGGTTGCAGAGTCCGACGATCTCGCAGACCTCTCCTTCCTGACTCTTCTTCTGGCGCATGTGTCTCATTCTCGTTGTCGCTTGGCACCTCAGCACTTTCTCCAGTTCCCCAGTTCTCGGCTTCTTCGTCTGTCCCGCTGCTGCTTTCTTCTTGCTTCTCAGGTGTGCCCTCTGGTGCCTGTATCTCAAGCTCAGCTCCTTGCCTCAGTCTCATCTTTTCCTCGTCGAAGATCACATTGTCTGAACTGATAATTTCTCTTTCAGATAAACCCGGTAGTAGGGTGAATCAATATCATAGCCAACCAAAATTCCCTTTTCTGATTTTCTATACATCTTGCCTCTTTTCTGTTTTTGTGTCAGCACATAACATTCGCATTTAAAGGGTCGAAGCTTCTCAATCCTCATTTTTCTTCCGAACCAAAGTTCTGCTGGGCTTTTCCCTGGTACGTTGCTGGTTCCAGTCTGGTTGATCGTGAAGATCGCATGGTTCATTGCTTCTGCTCACAGTTTCTGGTCCAACTCGTTCATGTGTATCGCTGTTCTGGTTGCCTCGACAATCGTTCTCATTTCTCTCAATCTTTCCGTCCCGCTCTGGCGTGTATAAATTCGTGAAGGTGTGGAAAATTCCCAACTTGTCCATCATCTGTTTGGTTTTTGCATTCTTCAGTTCGGTGCAGTTGTCAGACCTCAGAATTTTCACTCTCCTCCCTAGCTGGTTTTCAACGAGTCTTAGGTAACATTCGACCTTCTCTGGTGCTTCACTTTTCGTTTTCATACAGTAACAGGTTCGGTGGTGAGTAAAATCGTCCTTGAACATGAGCCAGTACTTCGCTCCTCCCAATGACGGGATGTTGATCTCGCCGGTGTCGACGTGCAGGAGATCTAACGGTTTCTGAACAGTCTTGGGGTTGTTTGGGTGTGAGGACCTATGTAGCTTGCCATACGAGTACCCTGTGCATACATAGTCATTTCAGTCATCAATGTATTTTATTCCTTTCCTTTTCAGTATGTCCCTCACATACTTGACATTTTGATGGGCGAGTCGTTCGTGCCAGACTTTGATCGACACGGCTATCAAACTTGTGTCTTCTTCTCTCCTGATCATCATTTTTTAGAGATTTCCTTTGCGCTTTACTATTGCCACAATTTCCCTGCCATCCAGACTGTAAAACGTTGACTCGTTTCCGTTTGCCTTCTGTACATGTCCCTTGTCTAGCATCTGACTCACTAAAGTTGAGGTTTGGCACGTAAATGACATCTTCTAGTACCACTGGACCCCTCTTTTGACCATCAAATGCTTCCATCTCGATGTTCTCGACTTCAGCGCCATCTAGCCTGGTTGAGTCAATCACAATTGAGATGGGCTCGTCCAACTCAACAAGCTGAACAAACCACTCTCGGTTAGACGTCATGTGTTGGCTGGCTCTACAGTCTTGATACCATGAAGTGACCGTGTCTTTCGAAATGTCGTTGTCCACCGTCGAGAGTGCCGTGGTCAAAAAATGCCTTCCTATTTGATTTCCCGTTTGTTGACTTATTCGCTTCTTTTCGAGATGCGCAGTCTTTTGCGAGGTGTCCCTTCTTCTTACAGATATTACATGAATTCTTGCAGTAAGCAATGTATTCATCACACAATTTACCTCTGCACTCCTTGAGCACGTGACCTTTCTTCCTACATGCGAACTGCGACTTTTCCTGCATGCTGTTTGACGACTGTCCTTGTTTCCTGCGTCTGGCCATGAGAGCGTTGTTGGTGCTGCCCTCTGCATTTGTCGTCGTTTCTTTGAGTCGCTCGTCCTCGAGTCTCAAACGTTCCATGAGAGTTTCCACGTTCTTTGCTGCTCCGGTCGCGTTGTCCCAGAATGTCCTGAAATGTGCCAATTTTGGCGGTAGCACACTCATGATCCTCGTCATCATCCAACTTTCCTTCGCAGGATCATTTTCAGTTGACACTTCATCCGCGAAATCCAAAATCTTCATACAAATCTCAACAGCTGACTAGCTTACATCATACTCATAGGTAAAGAATTTAATTCGAAACGTTTCTAAAGTTACATCAGTCTTTGTACCAAATAAGCTATCTAATTTGTCGATCATATCTTTGGCAGTTTTACAGTTTTCAATTTTGATAACAATTTTACTATTTACATTTAAACCTACCAATGTTTGAGCCTCAACATATTTCTTTAACCAAGCGGCGACTGTATCAGTTGACGCAGCTTCTGCTGGTCTGGGCTTTGCACCTGTTATCATATCATACAGATCTTGGTTGTTAAGTGCTAGGTTTAATTTAAATCGCCACGAAATTAAATTGACATTTCTTTGACTATTTTCACTTAACATTTCCAATTGAGCCTTTGTAGTATCCATTTTGCTTTAAATCTAACAATTCGACTAACTTTTTAATCTTTCGTGGCGATTTCCTGCTTAAAGCGACTTGCGTGTTCCTTGCTCAACGTTGACTTGCTAACAATTCGACTGACTTTTTAATCTTTCGTGGCGACTTTCTGATTTAAAGCGACTTGCGTGTTCGTTGCTCAACGTTGACTTGCTGTGCGATGGCTGCTCCAATGTCGCTGATTTGTAGATTATGTGCCCTTGCCGGTTCTGACGTCTTGGACTGCTATCTCGACTTGCCTGACAATTGCCTTTCCTGACTTTTGAAGAAGCCCTTTTATGGTTGAAATCCTTGCCGGTTCTGACGTCTTGGACTGCTTTCTCGACTTGCCCGACAATTTCCTTTCTTGACTTTTGAAGAAACCCTTTTACAGCTGCCCTAGGCCCATAACCTGTTGTTAATTTCAGTGTGTTCGGGTTTCAAAAAGTACAACGGACTAAACTTCTGAACAAATATTATTATATTGACACACACAACTATATATTATGACACACGAGTATACATCAATATATTCAATTAATATTAATCCTTGCAATTAACCGATACAAATTCAATGCCCGAAGAGAACAGACTGAATGAATATTATTTCATTTTCTTTTGATTTATAAGGAAAAATTCAATTCAAAAAATGATCTCCCAACTACTAGTTTTCTATGTCGGTAAATGCAAGGTAAGCTGTCAGTTGATCAAATCTCAACATTTTCACTATTTTACAAATCACACTTTAGTTTGCTTTTCGCTTGTCCTATCAATTTATGTTTCCAATGTCTTCAAATATTTCACGAAAAACCTTTACTTCACTATCAATCAATATCAACTCGCGCGCTACAATATCGCAGTTTTTACTACTGCGGTTTTTCTATTCCTCCCAGTCATTCAGCTCGGCTTTATATAGGGTCTCTAGTCATTCATCCCATTTCTCGTATATTGGCGAGTGTTCTGACGAGAATTACCTGGAATATTCGAGCAATTCTGAATACCCGCAGTGACGTCGTACATTTCGCCAAAAACTAGTGACTCAAAGTTTCAGCCTTGATCCGAATGAAGTTCATAAGGTACGCCGTATCTACTGACCCAATTTAACACTAGCTGTTCGGCTACAGTAGTTGCTTCCTGGTTGAGAATGGGGTAGGCCTCGGGCCACTTGCTGAAATAATCGGCTACAACCAACGTGTATCGATTTCCCCATTCGGATTCTGAAAAGGGTCCTGCGATATTAAGAGCAATCCTTTCAAACAGTACCCCCACGTTATAGGTTTGCATTTGTCCTCTCAATCGTCCTTTGACCTTGATGGAAGCGTAAATCGTGCAGCTACGACACCAGTCCTCTTCTTCTCGAGCTCGAGTCTTCTCGAGCGTGAAGCCAGTAGAACCTTTTCCGCAATTTCGCTAAGGTCTTGTTAACACCGAGGTGGCCTTCCGAGGATCCTTCGTGTATTTCCTTAACCACCTCGTGGATTCGGCTTTTAGGAAGTATAATTTGCATTGTAATGATTTTTTTTTAATGCCCGTGTAGGACACGGCTGCCGATGGTCTGGCATAAGTGTCAGCGAGCTATAAACAACACCGAGCTCAGCTAACTAGCTTCGCTTAACGACCGCGTACGCGTGCTTGACGACTAGCATTTGCGGGATCATATGAGGCGGGTTCTTGTCGAGCCACGAAGCTACACTACAAAATATTTATCACGCGTACTCTACTGTACAAGACGCACCGATCAATTTTTATTTTCTTTAGAAAAGTTCTATTAGGTGTCAATTAAGCTACTCTACAGTAATTCAATATTTTTTTGCCTCGTTAAAGTTAGCGGACACGGAGGCTTGAGACAAACGCAAACATTACACAAAAAGCAACCGTTACTTTCACAGAAGAAGGTCGTTGCATTACAAGGGGAATGTCAAACCTAAAGATGTTAAAGTGGCTGAAGTGAACCATTCATCTCTGCCTAAAGGGTGGAAACTTGACGGATGCAGTTTACTTTACACTAGGAAAACAACAAACTAAGCAGTTTCGACGGGGTGACCACCTTATCTCTTCAGGAGCAGCCACTCCTGATCACCACGGGGCTGCTCGACTGCTTATGTTTATTACAGCATGCTGTAGGAGCTGCCATCCGCCGTTTCCCATTTCCGCTTGAGTACGTCACCCTCCACCTGAAGGCAGTTCCATTGTGCCCAATAACCTGTTAGGGTGGCGCCATGCATCGAAACGTCCTTCCACTCAGGCCAGTTGTCTCCTTCCATACCAGTAATGGTCCGATGTCTTCATCGGTTAACTGAGCATTTCGAATATCCTCCAATGAGTAACCTTCATCGAATTCGGCCGTTGTCAATTGCAGATCCATGAACTCCGCCCTTCCGATGAACAATTTTGTAGTCGTATGATTGCAATCTTTCGACCCATCTCGCAACTTGTCCCTCGGGGTTTTTGAAGTTAAGCAGCCATCTCAGCGATGCCTGGTCTCTTCAAAGAACAAATTTCTGGCCATATATGTACTTGTGGAACTGCTTGGTGGCCTCTATTATAGCCAATAGCTCCTTCCTGGTCACGCAGTAGTTCCTCTCACTTTTTGAGAGAACTTGACAGTAATAAGAGAGGACTCTTTCTCCGCCATCGATCTGCTGGGAGAGTACAGCTCCAATCCCGCCGATTCTCGCGTCAGTGTTAACTACAAACAATTTTCCGGGTTTGGATATGCCAGCACGGGTGATTCGCACAGCTTCTCCTTCAAGGTCTCAAAGTCTGCCTGGCATTGTTCATTTCAGACATACAGACGATTTTTTTCGGTGAGTTGATGGAGACACTTACTTATTTTGGTAAAGTCTTTGACGAATCTTCGATAGTAGGTCGCCAGACCCAGAAAACTTCGTAGTTGGCGCTTGTCGTTTGGTGTTGGCCAGCTTTTTACGGCTTCAATTTTCTTAGGGTCTGTTTTGACCCCTTCTGCTGATACCACGTGTCCCAGGTATTTTACTTCAGCTGCGAAAAAGGTACACTTGTCGGGACTAAGTTTCGCTCTTCGAACGTTTTCCCGATAACAATAATGTCATTTACGTACACCAAACAGGTTTTCCAGGTCAGGCCTCGTATCATGTATTTCATTAGGCGTTCGAAGGTAGCTGGAGCATTGCAAAGACCAACTGGCATCACCACGAATTGCCACAATCTGGTCCCAACTGAAAATGTGGTCTTTTCTCGATCCTTCTTGTCGATTTTTACCTGCCAGTAGCCACTCTTGAAATCGAGTGTGGGAATCCATTTTGCGTCAGCTAAAGTGTTTATGATGTCGATGCGTGGAAGCGGGTAACTATCTTTCTTAGTGACGTCGTTAAGCTGCCTATAGTCGACACAAAAGCGAGTGCTACCATCCTTTTTCTTTACTTGAACTACTGGTGCGGCCCATGGACTGACAGAAGGCTCGGTAATACATCAAAGCAAACTATTACTTCATCTTCGTTGATTTTGACATCCTTTAGCTTGTCAGTGAGTTCCAATGTGTTTTCTATGCTTTTTGTGCCCTTCTTTATCGGTTCTAACTCTTTCGCAGGACATGGTGGTGAATTAGTATCTGTTATAATTTCCCTTACATCATAATTTACTTTATATAATTTGGACCTAACTCTTATCCGTGGCTATGAGAGATATAGTATTTTTAATTTTTTGATCTCCTGAATCTTGGCTTCAGCAGCATTTAGTGCTTTATCTTCTCTTTTTATATAATCCGGTAAAAGGTCTCTCCTGAATTGAAAGTAATTTCCACTATATAGTTTCCGGAGCCTTAGCTGATAATAGTCTTCTTGTTTCAAGACAACCACCTGATTGCCCTTGTATGTTTTCACGTAGTACACTGCCCTTTGGTTTAGTTTCTGGATCACCTCTTCATATTTTAAACGTTTTTGTCGAGTAGAAGATTTCAGGTTTTTTCCCGTGTCAACTCTTTCTCTTCAGGGCTAAGCCGTATCATTGTGGATTGCACATCTGCTACGACATCTTCAATCTGAGTCCTTGAGTCTACCTCAAAGTTGAGTCCTAAGTTCAATTACGCCATTTTTTCTTCTGTGAATTCTTTACCGGATTTATTGATTACATTGTTTTCCAGATATTGTACTTGTGGTCCTTCCGTTCTGGTTTTATATTTTTCTTAGTTAGTTTCTTGGTAAGTATGGCTTTGTTTGTCGTGTTTTGTTTTTTTATCAGTTTGTCAAGTTTTTTGTTAGGGTCTTATGTTTCGTTTTGAGCTGAGTAATCCATCGTACACCTGTATAAAGTCATTTCCTTCCACACATCCTTTAGACACTGAAAATAACTCAACGGGGTCGAAACGCTTCTGCTTACTCAAATAAGCAAGCAAAAAAAGTAATAGTATTGCACTCTAATCTTTCGTAGCCTAAAATGTTCCTCTTTTTTTTTGTAATTGACAGTATTGTAAACACTTCATTATACTTCACGTGTACAATTTGACATAAAGCATGCAGTTTTCAAATACTAAAAAAAAGGTGGGACACACACGGATGAGTCTCCACTATAGTATAGGTTAATAAACGAAGGATTAATTCGTTTTTAAAAAAATATTTATTTTCAGGCAGTGCCTGGCATCATTTACATACACCAGTCTGATTTAGACCTTCATCGTCGGCGGTTTTTTAGTGCGAATAGTCTTCATAGAAAACGTATAGTGTAGTGGTACAGCTTCAACGCGCGATTCAATAGAACAAACGTTTTAAGTGTGTGTGTATGTATGAGTGTTCATTGCACCATACAAACAGCAATCCAATTGAAACGGAAAAGAGCCAGGTACAACTCAAGATTCTTGGATGAGTGTGTGTGTGCTCGCTTTACTTTGATTTAGTTAGTTTGACGAACGGACAAATACTTGATTATCGGACTCGGGTAATCAACTCTGCTCGGAGCAGAACATTTTTAATTGTGTTAGGCAGAATGGAGGGGGCGATGGGACCTGGACATGACCCAAAGGACCATCAAAATATGGTTTTTCTTGAGCAATTTAGAAAATTGGAGAACCAACATGATCAGGTTCTCAAGGAGCTTCAGTTCACAAGAAAGCAACTTCAGAGCACTCAACAACAACTACTGAACGCTCTGGCCGCACTTGCGGAACAATGCAATTCTTGCTGAAGCTTGTAGAGAAGACGTCACCCAAAAAGGGTACAAAAAAACGAAAGGTTGTTGAACTCCCCGACTTCCTTGACCAAATCGGCCTCGTCTTCAGAAGAGGAAAAACAAGAATTGGTTGAATCGGTTCCCGACGAAGAAATGGAGGAGGAACTCTGTGAAGAGGAGACAGAGGAGGAACCGGAAGAAGGGACATTCCCAACCCTTCCTCCCCCGAATACCGCTGTCAATTTCCCAGAAATGAGGATAAACCGCCAATTCCTCTCCCGCAAAACCAGACCAGGACAACGAAAAGAAACGAACTGTATCGATTGTATTACGTGAACCTGAAAAATGGACGAACTTTTCGAAGATGCTACGAGCCAAAAACATAAAGTTTGTTTCGGCAAAACGTGTATACTTTGGTATACAGATAATACCACAGACTACAACTGACCATCGACAGATGACGAAACTATTGACCGAACAAAAACTTCAATATCATACGTACTATCTGCCGGAAGACAAAAAATTAAACGTGGTCCTTCGTGGACTACATGGCCTCACCTGCGAAGAAATAAAGGAAGACCTCAAACTACAAGGCTTTCACCCATTTAAAGTTTTCTTCATAAAACTACAAAATGGCCCATCGGTACTTGTCAAAGTCCTCCTCCCAAAGGAGGAAACTTCTATTTTTAATATAACCGCGTTTTGCCATCTGATCTGCAAGGTGGAAGCTTTGAGGTCTAGAAATGGGCTAGCGATGTGTCACAACTGCCAACAATTTGGTCATTCCTCAGGCAATTGTCATGCACAGGCCCGGTGCGCAAAATGTGATGGCATGCATCACCACAAAGATTGTGTCAAGGCGAAAGATCAAACACCGAAATGTGTCAATTGTAAAGGAGAGCATCCGGCCAACTATGGGGTTGTCCAAAAAATCCCAATAATATTAGGAAGTCGTTTGCACAGAAAAACCCCAGCACAAACACAAGCCTTCTTACAACCCCAAAAACAAACAACATCTCAACACCAACAGACAAAACACAATTCACCAAAAAACAACATACAACATTTTCACTCCATGGGACAATTCTTCGCCTCAATGCAATCTCAGTTTCAGCTGATGATGCAAGATATGACGGCGAAGATGTTGCAGGGAATGTTCTCTGCCCTAAACATGACACCAAACACAAATAAACAATAATGGATCCAGTGAATCCAATTTCTATACTCACGTGGAATGCAAATTCCTTGCTTCCGAAGGTGAGAGAGTTTAAACAATTTATATTAGGTTATAAATTTGATATTATACTCCTCCAAGAAATCTTTCTGAAGCTCGGGATTCGTCTCCACATCCCTAACTACATGCCGTACAGAAACGACAGAATGACTGGTAGGGGAGGTGAAACATCCGTTCTCGTGAGAAGAAATATGAATCACCACATAATCACAACACCAAAAATGCAACGAGCAGAAGCCACCGCCATTAAAGTGCAAACGCCCTCTTTGTGCAAACCCCCCAACAACAAACACCTAGCCCAAGACCTTGCTTCTCTCTTCAGCCTCGAAGGCCCAGTCCTGGTAATAGAAGACTTCAATGCATGTCATCAACAATGGGGAGCTGTGAGAAGAAATCAAGCTGGGACTGTGCTAAGTAGATTCATCACAAGCATTGAAGGTAGCCTGCATATCCTCGATGAACCAACCTACTTTGGCCGAACATCCAGCAACATTCTGGATATTGGAGTCTCTCGAGAATTCCATCAAAATATAAGAATCAGAGTCCTCAATGAGCTCTCCTCGGACCACCAACCGGTTCACTTCTTAAAAGAGGACGTTTTTATAGACGAGCCTTTAAAAGTTAAGAAGCTCATAAATTGGAAGGCTTTCCAAGACTCGCTGACAAACGCTGGGTGAAACCCAAGAATTAAACACAGCTAGCGACGTCGAAAAAGTTATTCAAGAAATAACAGAGAAGCTTAAACAGGCAAAAGAGGACCACACAGTCACAAATTCGGTAAGGGAACACAACCCCTATGAACTCCCTCAAGATATAAAAAACTTGATAAGGAGGAAGAACCAAGCGCGGAGAAGAGCTAGGAGCACGGGTGATCGTAGACTTAGAACGAAAGCCAACCAGTTAACAAACAAGATCCGAAATAAAATCCATGAATTTCGTAACGAGCAATGGGACAGCTTCTTACAGAGCCTGGAGCCTGGGGAGAATTCATTTTGGAGGAGTACTAAATGTTTTCGAACGAAAAACAAAGCAGTTGTGCCACCAATCCATGGACCAAATGGCCTCAAATTCGACAATGCAGGTAAGGCGGAAGCCTTTGCAGACACACTAGAGCTTCGGTTCCGCGAAAACATCTTCCAAGAGGAGAACATTGACGAAGAAGACCAAATTTTAAATAAAGTTCACGAGATAGCACACGCGCAAATTCAGGCAGATAGTACACTAGAACCAATCAACTTAGAAGAGACAAAAGACTTTATACGAAGACTCAACAAACGTAAAGCACCTGGTTTCGATACACTGACAAACACGTCGCTTCAATGGCTACCTGACAATCTGCTACTGACAATTACCGACGTCATTAACGCAATCTTCCGTTTGCGGAGATACCCCAAAATATGGAAGTCGGCAGTAGTAATAGTTATCCCCAAACCAGGGAAGGAGCTATTCTTAAAAGACTTTAAAATAATATTAACACAAATCAAAGTCTTCCTGACGAACAATTCGGATTCAAAACAGCTTATTCCACTGAACTCCAGCTAAAAAGAGTGGTCCAACATATAAGAAACGGGATGAACCGCAGGAAGTCAACAGGCTTGGTTATGTTTGACATATCGAAAGCCTTTGACAAAGTTTGACATGCAGGACTTATCTTCAAAATGCATGAACTCAAAATACCACTCGCGTTAATACAAATAATTCATTCATTCTGACAAGGCAGATCTTTCCGTGTCAAAATTGACAACTTCTTCTCAAACCTGCGACCAATTCTAGCTGGAGTTCCCCAAGGATCACCTTTTCACCAATCCTTTTACAGCCTATACACTGCTGACTTACCTAGCCTTCCCAACAATGTGCAAGTTTCCCTATATGCTGATGAAACATGTATATATTATTTAGCTCGACAAGCAGAAGTCATCTCCTTAAAACTGCAACAATCTA
The DNA here is from genome assembly GCA_963969285.1 of Odontomyia ornata. Lineage (NCBI taxonomy): Eukaryota > Metazoa > Arthropoda > Insecta > Diptera > Stratiomyidae > Odontomyia > Odontomyia ornata. The sequence continues at coordinate 118,682,898 of OZ017740.1, forward strand.
TCAATACTTTCCGGGAATGCTTCCGCAAATGTAAGATCAAACTAAATAACGACAAGACGCAGGCAATCTTTATCTCAAGTCGTAGTCATCAACAACCACCAACTTTACAAATAAATTCAGACATTATACCTTGGAACAGAACCGCAAAATACCTAGGACTAACCCTGGACCATAAACTGACATGGAGTAACCACATACGAATAAAACGACAGCACTGCATTGGTATCCTATCCTCATTAAAACCCATCCTAAAATATAACCGGCTCAACATTAAAAATAAGTTGCTCATATATAAGCAAATAATACGCCCGGTATTACTCTATGGATGTACCGCATCTTGCCAGACATCAAAAACAAACAAGGAAACCCTCCAGTCACTGCAAAATAGGGCCATAAGATGGATCTTCCAAATCCCATGGTATATTAGAAACACAGACATCTACAAAGACCTACGAATCGAGACTATTGACAAATATATATGCGACCGTGCTTTAAAACTTTTTGACAAAATAGACGAACACTCTAATAAAACCTTGGGATTTCTAAAGATTTCTGAGAGGGCACGAGTGACTTACCTGAGCCTCCAATCTATATTAGACAATACAGAAACTAACTCTTAATCATAGGTAATAATGAGTGCATAAGCATTCACAGACAAGAATGGAGTAAAAGTGCTCAATCGCACTAGCTCCAAGGACCCCCCCCCCCAATTCCAAGGCAAAACCTGGTAAAAACCCCATGTTTCCACAAAACTGGCGACCTATTAGCCTATTATCGACTAACTGAGGTTGTTACCGAAAAAGAAATAGTTCCAGAAGAACAATTTGGCTTCAAGCCAGCACACTCCACAGAACTCCAGCTTACTAGGGTGGTCCAATACATTAGAATAGGGCTAAACCGCAGGAAATGAATGGGTTTGGTATATTTGACATAGCCAAAGCCTTCGATAAAGTCTGGCATGCAGGACTTATTTACAAAATGCATGAATCCCAAATGCCACTGCAGCTCATCCAAATTATTGGCTCCTTTCTAAAAGGCAGATGATTTCGTGTCAAAATTGACAACCACCTCTTAACCATCCGGCAAATTCAAGCTGGAGTCCCACAAGGATCAGCCATCTCCCCCATACTATACAACATCTTTACTGCAGACCTACCTCGGCTGCCTTTGAATGTCCACAAGTCCCTATATGCCGACGATACCTGTGTTCGATACTCATCCAGACAAGCAAGAATCATCACCACCAAACTGCAACTCTCCATAGACATACTTTTGAAGTATTTTCGCAAGTGGAAGGTCAAGTCAACACAGACAAGACCAAGGCATTATTGATAACTAGAAAAAGGCCACAACAACAAAAAACTCTGACTGTTGCAAACGAAAATATTGCCTGGTCAAGAGAACCCAAATACCCAGGACTGACATTCGACAACAAACTCTCCTGGACCGACCACATACGCAACAAACGAGGACATTGCTACAATGTGCTATCCCAACTCTATCCACTCCTTAAGGCCAAGAAACTCAATATTAAGAACCGTCTGCTGATCTACAAACAAATAATACGACCGACGCTACTATAGGGTAGTACAGCCTTCTACCAGACGACAGGGACCAAGTAAAAGGCACTACAATCCATGCAAAACATTAAACATTAGACAAATCTTCGGAATCCCATGGTATGTTAGAAATACGGACATATACGAGGACCTCAGAATCAAACCCGTCGACATACAGCACTTAAACTGCTCGGCAAAGTAGACAACCACCCTAGCACTACCCTGGGAGTCCTAAGACGCAAAGCACTCCCAATAGAAATTTATCCAACTATTCGCGCTAGCTTTAACAAAATATAATTGACCATAATCAAAATAATACGATCTCATTAATCACAGTGAGCAAATAATTGCTCACAGATAGAAGAGAGCTAGGATGCTAAATCGCACCAGCTCCAAGGAAAACGAATCCAAGAATTCAGTTCACTTTCTTTTACAATTCACTAATCTTCGTAAAAATTCAATATAAAATTTCCACTTTTCAAATAAAAATATTCGCTTTTCTTAAGTGACTCAATTTTCAAAACAGATTTTCAAAACGAGTAATTAATCATTCGTCGATGTACTCTAAAAAATCTTCCTATTAATCGATTCGCAGTTAAAAACTTTGACATATTCGTTCACATACTCGTAGTTTTATTTTTCTTTAAAAACCACACATTTTTTAAATTTTCCACAATTTTTCACAACTTTTCTATTTCCTTTTTTTTAAATATTTGAATGTAAAATATAAATGATTGTTTAAGAAATGTTACACTTACAAGGTTGCTATCAAGGTTCTCATCCTCTTTTTATCCTTGTTGAACGACTGTCGACTGAGAGAGCGGCTGTTAAGTCCTTGAATCTTTTTTGCCTTCACTACTAAGGGGCCTCGTTGTTACGTACAAAATCAAGCCGTTCACGGCGCGACCTCAGGGATGTTGCCGGCCAACTCGCAGAGACGAGTCGTGGTGACGCCACGCGCTTACTTTGTGTATCCCTGGGGCCAACTGGTCGCTTGAAGCGCGAACCCTCGACCAGAGCCGTTGCTCCTTGTTCGAATACCCTGAGGAGCTAGGTTTTCACAGGATGTGCTATTCGTTGCGTTAGCCCCCGTCGCGGCACACTCGAAAGTCTCCTCCTAACACCGTAACAAAGTCTTTGCCTAAAACCCGCTGAAAGAAAACTTTGCCTAGTCACACAAAAGGAATCTTCGCCTAGAACCACACTTCCTGCAGAGCCACCGGCACTACGTTCCGCCACCATACACTTTGTGGCCACTTCCTTTTAGGCAATAACCTTCACTTTCGCGATTAGCGAGGAAAGAAAGAACACCGATAATTGAAGGAAAAAACAGCGGCTCCAATCCGTTACACAATTCATATATTTTTTTCCACTAATAGAACAAAACAAAAAACCTAACCTCCTGGATCACTTACATTTCAGCATTTACACATTAATTAAAATATATTTGATTTGTATCGAATGTGGTAATTTATATTTTAAAGGCACTCTTACTCGCTCACCTACAATTTCCCTAACCGATGGGGGCCCCTTTCTGCGTCCTTCGTACTCGAACGGCTCCTTAGAGGAGGATTCCGCCAACCGACACAATCCGCACCGAGAATTATTGTTCCTTTATGTCACAAATTTAACGCTCGTCAACAATGATCACCCTTAATAACTTTTATTTCGCAACTTCGACACCAGTAATCACTTCAGCACCTCCGTCCACAGCAAAAAAACAGAGGGAAAAGAACAAAGAGAGCCAAGCGCGCCAAATCTCCTCCTTATATATCCTCTCCACCCCAAAATAACGGCAGGACCACTTTGCCGGTTTTTTTTTTCCTCCCCGGTTCACCAACTTTGCCCACATTCCACCGTTCTTCCGAGAATCGTCCCAGTTCGGGTTAGTTCGCTCCATTCCCCATGTTCCATGTTCACGCCGTCCCACTGAAATCATATGGGATGGATTATCCGAGTTGTTCCGAAACGTCAATCGCAATTGTTTATGTTTGGCAATGGTCGCCGTGCGGGTGCTATTTTCGTTGGTTTTTGCGCGATTATGAGTGCTCGAGTCGCGTGAAGTGAATTCCTCAATCCTGGTAGGTGTTTATGTGTTGCAATGGCCGCCGCGCGGGTGCTATTTTCAGTGGTTTTGTGCGATTATGAGTGCTCGAGTCGCGAAAAGTGGATTCCTCAATCCTGGTAGGTTGTGGCTTGCTACTTTCCCCCTAGAATTATTAGTTTTGTGGTTGTTCCGAGTGTTGTCGCGGCCGCCGCGCGGTTATTATGGAAACTCGTGTGATAATTGGGCCTAGGCTTCCCTAGTAGGTTTCCACTTAGCATTTTCCCCCTAAAATAATTAGGTTTGAGGTTGGTTGCAGAGTTTCCGCGGCCGCCGCGCAGATGTTGTGGAAGTGACAATTCGTGTAATGGGGCGAAATGGGGCGATCGACATCAGGTGTTGAATTACCCACAACGACGTTTCGGTTCGGTTCTTCCCTATTGCCACTGGTGCATCCTTTTCTGTCTTCTCCTTTTCGATGTGTCCTCCATCGAGTGGGTGGCGGTTAGCGATTACTTGGTTGGTTGTGCCGTGCAGTTTAGCTGCCCTGTTTTGGTCCTTGCGGTGGCAATTCGCTTTAGCTTTAGTTCGATTAAGTGGCGGATTGTCATCATGTAGCGCACAAATTGTATATCGTTGACGCTGCTGCGACGGTTGACATAGCCTCGTAGTAGTTGATGTAATGCGCTCTAATAATATGCCTGGTATCTAGTTAATCTAATAGTGCCTGGTGGTTAGTTAAATTATTGCTACAGGTAAATAGTGCCTTCTATTCAATAAAATAAAATGTGATCCTGGTTACATTTTTCTATTCTCCTGACCTGAAAACGGATTGGAGCCTGTTCACCCTTGAGTGATTGTCGGTCATGGTTCGAATACATCTCGCGAGGGCGGAAGTGTATGGTGGTTACTTGGCCCCGATTATCTCGTGGTGACATTTCCCCCATTGCCTGAAGAGGATTTCTCCGAAATCCGTGTTTGGCCTGTTTAATATTTAACGTTCCAACCTGACTCAGCTTTAAACCGCCGACCATTGCCAACTTAAGTACCGAGCTGCTACTCTAAGAATATCTATCTACAAACGTATCTAACCAAGAAAAGCAATCCCCTTCTTAAAAAAAAATCCTAGCCTACCCAGCACCTCTGAAATTTTCTAAAATTCCTATCTACTCTACCTAATAATTTCAGTAACTAATCTAACTAAAATCAACAGATGATTGTAAAATTTAACTAATAGTGACCTAAAATCTATCCGCGACCACCCCCGTGGAAGTATTTTAATGTGTAAGAATTATTTCTTTTAGTTTCTTTTCCTGGCTCTTTGTGTACATTTCAATATTATTTTTATAATATTTTTTTTTTCTTTACGCTACGTTTTTTTTGTTTGTCCTATTTATAGGAATCCAAAATTTTTTTTTTTTTTTAAATGAGCTTTCAAAATTCATTTCCTAGCCTAGTCCTAAATAAATCTAACTTGACCTTATTCGTATTGATATAATTTTCCCTCTAATACTACATTCAAAACTGATTCTGTAGACTAACCGCAACCTTACACCTATCTAAACGAACCTATCCTAAACATTTTTGCTACTTTTTCTTTTAGCCTGTTGTAATACTGCTCATCAAATGAAAAAAAGAAAAAACTAAAGTGGATGAGGAAATTACAAAAGAAAACAAAGGGGAAAATAAAGGAGGGGGAAGGGAAAAATTAAGCGGAATCCACCAGTCGCTATGCGCCAGCTACGAGGAAAAGGGAAAAAAAACGTAAAGGTTATCAAGCTGATAGCAGCCAGGATACGCAGGTAGATCTAAATAAATTTTATCGATGTATCCTTGTATCGTATCTATCTTGTTGGAGTCGTCTATCCCTATTATCGTTGCCTGTCCCAGCGTATTCCTGGAGGAAAAGTGGGTTAAACTACCTTCCCATTACTAACGTTCCTAATTAAAGGAAAATCCTTATCTAATTTAAGCTAAACTATTTTAGGTGGGCCGGAGTTAAACAGACCAATGCGAAAGAATAAAGGAAACAAGGAAAGTAAACTTAAACGAAGTGCGAAGGGGAAAAAAAACACAAAAAACGTCTAACAACGCAGGAAGGAGAAAAAAAAAACAACGACGCCCCGCCAAGCTACAACCGTCACCTGGACCGGCTTATGGTCACATTTTCTTTTACTTTTCAAAAATTTTTAATGTTGTGCCGTCCATTTAGCTTTCTTCATTTTATTACTCACGTCCTTGTTTCCCTTGGTTTGTTGTTTGTTTTTCTTTTTGTTTTGTTGGAACCTCCCTACGATGGTATTGCTACTCAACGTAGCGTTTTAAATCCTTCGCGTGCCAGACGCCTGCATTTCGGCCGCCTATATCCGTCAAGGTGAAAGAAGATGCGGACTCGCGGTTTGCGATTCGATATGGCCCCAGATATTCGGGTGCCAGCTTTGCCGAATAGAATTGAGCCGCATCTGACAGGGCATAGTTCCGCCTCCATACCAAGTCACCGATTTTAAATGGTGGAGGTCTATTCCTTAAATTGTATCGCTGCGTACTCTTGCCTGCAGCTTCCTTGAGGTGTTTCAGTACCTCATCCCGGACCATCCTTAGCTTCTCGGCCCTTTTCAAGGGATCCCTCAAAGTATTCTCTTCCTTTGGCTAAACTGGCCTCTTCCGGGAGACTACCATCTCTCGACCGAAGTTGACGAAATAAGGCGTGCTCCCCATAACTTCATGTGTGTATGTACGTAATGCACATCCGATTCGCCCTAAGTCTCGGTCCCACTTGCGATGGTTTTCTCCCACATAGGCCCGCAGCATCCGCTTAATGTTTTGATTGATCCTTTCCGCTGGATTAGCCTGAGGGTGATAGAACGCGGTATATTGCACATCCGTACCATAGGCTGACAGCAGCGCTTGCAGCTCCTTTGACTTGAACTGCACGCCGTTGTCACATACCACTGTTGCAGGCACTCCGAACAGCAAAAATACTCTATCTTCTAGAATCTTCGACACTTGTGCCGCCGTGGCCTGCCGTAATGGAAAAATCAAAGAGAATTTGGAAAAATAATCCACAACGGTCAGGATATGAGTATGCCCCTGCGTTGACCGAGGCAAAGGTCCCACCAGATCGATGCAAATAGTTTCCCAGGGCTCCCTTGCTTGACCAGCTCGCGTGGCCATTGTTCCAAAGGGTCGCTGTCGCTCCACCTTAGTAGACTGACACACCTTACATCTTGAGACATACCGTTGCACATCAGAACGCATCTTGGGCCAAAAGAATCTCTGAGCAATTCGGTCGTAGGTACGACTTACGCCCATGTGGCCGGCAGTGGGATCGTCGTGGCACTCTTGGAGGACTTTACTTCTATCCGACTTTGGTACTACCTGCTTCCAGAAATTCCCACTGAGTTCCGCATGTCGGTTGGGGATTCTTTTCCATAGGACATCTCTCTCCACACGCCAGTCTGCAAATTGGTCTGGATTGCCTCGTACTTTGTCCATCATCCCCTGTATCCATTTGTCGTTTGGTGGACTGTCGCTTTCAATGGTCCCTACCTCCGGGACTGATCTTGAGAGCGCGTCCGGCACCAAATGCTCTTTCCCTTTTCGATGTATCACATCAAAATCGAACTGCTGGAGCCGCACGGCCCACCGGGTCAGCCGACCCGTGGGGTCCTTTAGATTGTGCAGCCAGACCAGGGAATGGTGATCCGTGATCACGTTGAATTTCGTTCCTTCGATATAGGGCCGAAGCTTTTCTACTGCCCAAAGGACGGCCAGGCACTCTTTTTCCGTCGTGGAATATTTCCTTTCGGCCCTACTCAGCGACCGGCTTAAATAGCAGATTACCCGCTCTCCCTCTGGGAAGGCCTGGCTCAATACCGCCCCCAGTCCGACATCTGATGCGTCTGTCTGTACGTTAAAAGGCAAACTGAAGTCGGGACAAGACAATATTGGGGCTGACGCTAATTTCAACTTACACCTGTTGAACGCTAATTCGCACTCCGGAGACCATTGCATTTTTTTATCCTTGCGCAGGAGCCCTGTTAAAGGCGCTACCAGAGAGGCATGGTCTGGGATAAACCGACGGTACCACGATACCATACCCAGGAACTGCCGAATCTGCTTCACGCTTTGTGGCCTGGGGATATTCATAACACTTTCAACCTTTTCAGGGTCTGCGCTCAATCCGTTCCCATCGACTACATACCCTAGGTAGCGCAATTGCGACCGACAGAAATAGCACTTGTCCCGCGAGAGTTTCAGCCCAGCGTCCCTCAGACGCCTAAACACTTCCTTCAAAATCTCCAAGTGTTTCTCGAAGGTCTGCGTCACGATGATTATGTCGTCGAGGTATGTGAAGACATAGGGCTCTAACTCCGGGCCTAAAACACGGTCGATCAAGCGCTGCCAGGTAGCCGGTGCATTTGACAGTCCAAAAGGCATTCTACAGAACTGGAATAATCCCCTCCCGGGTATGGTGAAAGCAGTGAACTGTCGAGACTCCTTCTGCACTGGCACCTGCCAGTACGCTGATTTAATGTCTAGCGTAGACAAGTACCTGGCATCCCGCAGTTTGTCCAGGGTGGCTGATATATAGGGAAGGGGGTAGGCGTCTTTTTCGGTCACTTTATTAACTTTTCGGAAATCCACACAAAATCGGTAACTTCCATCCTTCTTCTTTACCATTAGAATAGGCGAGGACCACGCGCTGGAAGAAGGCTCGACCACCCCCAGACTCAACATTTCCTCCAATTCCGCGTTGATGTGCTTTTGGAGGGCTGGTGAGACCGGATAATATCTCTGCTTGATGGGCATTGCATCCGTCTTAATGACGTGCTCCACCAAGGAGGTACAGCCCAGCCCTTCTCCCATACGCGAGAACTCGCCATTCACCATCTCCTCCAAACGCAATTCGTCTGGGTGAGGGAGGATGGACCTGCTATGCAAGTGGCCTGCCGTTGGGGTGACTTCACTAACGAAATCCCATCGCTCATGCCGGAGATTAAGGGTAATTCCGAATTCCCTCAAAAAGTCTACCCCCAAAATCAGACCATGGGGTAGCGAAGGGACCACCAACATCTCTAGCCACCTTGTCCTCCTCTGCAATTTAATCGGGACTAAAACTTTTCCCATCACCTTACACTGCCCCTCATCTGCTAAGCGAACTGCCTCTTGTGCCGTTGACCCCAGCTCTACCCCTATCTCTTGTAAACGGAGCCATCCTTCCTTACCTGCAATAGTAGTGGAGGCACCTGAGTCCACCAAGCCGGTAAACTTATTCCCCATAATATCCACGGAGAGATGGGGGCGCACATCTCCTTACTCCTGAGTGAATACATAGGATATCCTTCCGCTTGCAGCCTTTCTTTTACTGGTAGAGGTGGTACCCAGTACGCCGCCTACTGGGCACCGCGACCGTTTCCCGATGACGTGGCAAGAGGTTGGCTTACTGGCTGCCGAGTAGTCGCCGCACTTGGTGAACAGTTCGGACACCTTGTCTTAACTACCCCCCTTCTTCCGCAGCCAAAACATCTTCGAGGCTCTTGGCACTCTCGCGCAAAATGGCCTGTCCCACCACATGTCCAACAAGCGCCACGCTGTATATTGCTGGCAGGAGCCACCGCATCCAGAGGGTAAGCCTCCACGTAGGCCAAGTCTGGTTCTAGCAGTCTAGTCGTCCGTCCATCCGGAGGAGGCACGAAGGCTTCTACCGTCGCCCGAGTTTCCTCCAGCTCTCGTCCCAGGGTAATCAACTCGGAGACCGTGGCAACTTTCCTCAGGGATAATCGTGTCTGGTAAAAGGGGCTTATGTTTTTACGTAAAATCTTCATTTTCTCTACCTCCGTATATGGCTCGTTCAACCGTCTAAACAACCCATCCATGACAGCCACGTACACACCGATTGATTCGTCTCTACCTTGGGTGCGATGACGAATTTCCTCCAACAACTGGTCTTCATAGTTTGGTGGTAGAAACTCCTCCTTGAGTTCTCGACATAGCTCCTCCCAGTTTGCAACCCGATCCTTGGCTGACCTAAACCACACCAAGGCTTTGCCCTCGAAGAGTTCCGCTGCCATTCGGAAAAGTTGGTCCTGAGATACTCCTTTGGCCACTCGGATCTCCTCTACCCTCTCCAAAAAGGCGTTTACTGACCCTGGAGAGTCACTGGAGAACCGAATACCCCATTTGGCTATGTCTGGTGGCTTCCTCAGATCCTGTTCCACCCGCGGGGTAGAATATACGGGTCCATGCCGCAGTTCCGGGGTTCGAGGTTCCAGTTCCTCGGTGATAGCCGACAAATTCCTCCTTTCGGGTTCCTCCTGCTCCATCCTCCTGGACGGTCCGGCCACGCTGGTTAGTGGTGGTTGCTTGCGCTCCCTTTCCACTGGTTCTGCTGACCCCTGAGCTAGTGTTGTACACTCTTTCCCTTCGCCGCCCTCACCTTCAGCCTTGTCTATCAGGTCCCCTAACGCCATCAACAACCCCCTCTTTATTTTCTTTGCCTGTCCTGCAAGGTCAGGATCCGTAGTGGGTACGTACTCCCAACGGCGCAACGCATACCCGATTTTGTTCCTAATTTTTAGGAAGTCGGAGCCTTCCTTGTTCCCTTTGAAATTCCTAGTCAGGGTCAGGATTTCCTCTAATTTATTCGAAACCGCTTCAATATCCTCTGCTGGAGTGAATGGGTAGGCCTGTAAATCCACGAAGCTCTCATCGGCATCTTGTTCTGACTTCAAAGCCTTCCTTAGACGGCGCCTCATGTCGTCGACCGTTCCTTCTGGCTCCTCCCGGATTGCCAGCTCATACACCAGCTCATCCTTCGCGAGCCTATCCACCAGGATTTTTATCGTTTCCGCCATCCTTCTGGTGTGTGCTGGAAAATAAATCTAATTCTAGCACTTATTCTAATATTCCAAACAATTATTTGCTTCAAAAGTTCTGTTTTATTTATAGAGTTTTGTTTACACAATCTTAAACTAATTGCATCCACTCACACAATTTTCCACACAAAACAAACAATCAATCTACTCACATAACCTTAAGCAAGCACTCTAAGTCATCCACACAACCCACAAACAGAATCACTTAATTCAGTCACCAACTCACGCAATTTCACTCACCACCTTACCCACCACTCAACATACGACTCACTATCCACAGCCACCCTCTATCGCACTATCTCCTCAAACACTCTAAATTCAGACTCGTTCGCACTTCTATTTCAAAAATACCGCACTTTTCACTTAAAATTGAAACCACAAACACCCGCAAATTCACACTTAGCTCGCACAATCACTCTTTCCACCCTTTACTTCACACTCCCGCAAACTAACACTTCACTTGCACTCGCACTACACCACTGACCCACTATTTCTCACTCTTTCACTTTACAATTTGAACACTATCACTTTCACCACTTGACTTACGGCCCCACGTTGGGCGCCAAAACTGTTACGTACAAAATCAAGCCGTTCACGGCGCGACCTCAGGGATGTTGCCGGCCAACTCGCGGAGACGAGTCGTGGTGACGCCACGCGCTTACTTTGTGTATCTCTGGGGCCAACTGGTCGCTTGAAGCGCGAACCCTCGACCAGAGCCGTTGCTCCTTGTTCGAATACCCTGAGGAGCTAGGTTTTCACAGGATGTGCTATTCGTTGCGTTAGCCCCCGTCGCGGCACACTCGAAAGTCTCCTCCTAACACCGTAACAAAGTCTTTGCCTAAAACCCGCTGAAAGAAAACTTTGCCTAGTCACACAAAAGGAATCTTCGCCTAGAACCACACTTCCTGCAGAGCCACCGGCACTACGTTCCGCCACCATACACTTTGTGGCCACTTCCTTTTAGGCAATAACCTTCACTTTCGCGATTAGCGAGGAAAGAAAGAACACCGATAATTGAAGGAAAAAACAGCGGCTCCAATCCGTTACACAATTCATATATTTTTTTCCACTAATAGAACAAAACAAAAAACCTAACCTCCTGGATCACTTACATTTCAGCATTTACACATTAATTAAAATATATTTGATTTGTATCGAATGTGGTAATTTATATTTTAAAGGCACTCTTACTCGCTCACCTACAATTTCCCTAACCGATGGGGGCCCCTTTCTGCGTCCTTCGTACTCGAACGGCTCCTTAGAGGAGGATTCCGCCAACCGACACAATCCGCACCGAGAATTATTGTTCCTTTATGTCACAAATTTAACGCTCGTCAACAATGATCACCCTTAATAACTTTTATTTCGCAACTTCGACACCAGTAATCACTTCAGCACCTCCGTCCACAGCAAAAAAACAGAGGGAAAAGAACAAAGAGAGCCAAGCGCGCCAAATCTCCTCCTTATATATCCTCTCCACCCCAAAATAACGGCAGGACCACTTTGCCGGTTTTTTTTCCTCCCCGGTTCACCAACTTTGCCCACATTCCACCGTTCTTCCGAGAATCGTCCCAGTTCGGGTTAGTTCGCTCCATTCCCCATGTTCCATGTTCACGCCGTCCCACTGAAATCATATGGGATGGATTATCCGAGTTGTTCCGAAACGTCAATCGCAATTGTTTATGTTTGGCAATGGTCGCCGTGCGGGTGCTATTTTCGTTGGTTTTTGCGCGATTATGAGTGCTCGAGTCGCGTGAAGTGAATTCCTCAATCCTGGTAGGTGTTTATGTGTTGCAATGGCCGCCGCGCGGGTGCTATTTTCAGTGGTTTTGTGCGATTATGAGTGCTCGAGTCGCGAAAAGTGGATTCCTCAATCCTGGTAGGTTGTGGCTTGCTACTTTCCCCCTAGAATTATTAGTTTTGTGGTTGTTCCGAGTGTTGTCGCGGCCGCCGCGCGGTTATTATGGAAACTCGTGTGATAATTGGGCCTAGGCTTCCCTAGTAGGTTTCCACTTAGCATTTTCCCCCTAAAATAATTAGGTTTGAGGTTGGTTGCAGAGTTTCCGCGGCCGCCGCGCAGATGTTGTGGAAGTGACAATTCGTGTAATGGGGCGAAATGGGGCGATCGACATCAGGTGTTGAATTACCCACAACGACGTTTCGGTTCGGTTCTTCCCTATTGCCACTGGTGCATCCTTTTCTGTCTTCTCCTTTTCGATGTGTCCTCCATCGAGTGGGTGGCGGTTAGCGATTACTTGGTTGGTTGTGCCGTGCAGTTTAGCTGCCCTGTTTTGGTCCTTGCGGTGGCAATTCGCTTTAGCTTTAGTTCGATTAAGTGGCGGATTGTCATCATGTAGCGCACAAATTGTATATCGTTGACGCTGCTGCGACGGTTGACATAGCCTCGTAGTAGTTGATGTAATGCGCTCTAATAATATGCCTGGTATCTAGTTAATCTAATAGTGCCTGGTGGTTAGTTAAATTATTGCTGCAGGTAAATAGTGCCTTCTATTCAATAAAATAAAATGTGATCCTGGTTACATTTTTCTATTCTCCTGACCTGAAAACGGATTGGAGCCTGTTCACCCTTGAGTGATTGTCGGTCATGGTTCGAATACATCTCGCGAGGGCGGAAGTGTATGGTGGTTACTTGGCCCCGATTATCTCGTGGTGACATCGTTCCCTCCACAAACACCACGTTTTGCCGCTTGGTTTTTGCGCGCGATTAGAAAAAAATCACTTCCGCGGTTTTTCACTTATTTCGAGTGGTACGCACATGTGTAACCCGCGTACTTTTCTTTTCGTTTTAATTACTATTATAACTTGCGGTGTCGCGACAATTGTTCCTGCTCGGGTGCCAGTTAATAAACGAAGGATTAATTCGTTTTTAAAAAAATATTTATTTTTCAGGCAGAGCCTGGCAACATTTACAAAATCTACTTAAACACTAAATTACATTCTATCTCCAAATCATTTTTATTAGATAAAAATGTTGACGCTATGTCTAGCATTTGTCATGTGAAAACCAAAATGTTGATGAGAAATCGCATTTTACCAATCTGCACTGCTTTGCGGTGTTCTATTACCATCCGTCTGGAAATTGCTCGTTAACTTATGCTCATATAGTTTCCCACTCATAGATATAGAGAGTACTGGATCCGCAACGGGTCGTGAGAGCCGAAGTAATTAGCAACCTTCGCTAAAGTTGTGTGAAGTTGAGGTTTGAAGTGATATACTTTTGTTTTTGCACTTTATTCACTCCGAAACACATTCACGTTTAAAAGGTTTATAATTTTGAAGATCGTGTGTACGAGATCGGCACTTTAGTTCACTGTTTTCATTAAAAATTTACGAATTTCCCATCCGCTTTGACACATGAGTTTTCTCACGTGTTTCGCGCCTCTTTCTTTTTCTTTTGCTTTGACATTCGAATTTTCTGTGAGAGTCATTTGTTCTGTTGTACTCGAACTGTTTTACGAATGATAACGAAGGCGCGATCGTGTGCACGTGAAATGAAATTTTGTCGGTTGGCGCGGGTGTCAGTGGGGGAAGTGATTCTTCTGAAGAGAGGAAAGAAAAACCTGTTGGAAAACAAAGCGGAAGGAGAAGCAGAGGGAATCGTATAGTTTCGAGAGCGTAAGTTATGTATAACTTATTTATGTGGCAAATTTGCTTCTCACATGGATGAGTACACAGATTCTCGTTGCTCGTCCATTTATTGATATGTCTTTGATCCCACTCAATCAACAATCCAGAAAAATCTGAACACAAGCCGAAGAGCGAGCCATAAATCTTCGGTAGCAGGCAGGTAGGTAAATGCTGACGCGAGGATTGGCGCGAATATAAACAAATGCTTCGATGAGAGATTTTAGGACTACCATATCTCCAAAAATCAATAACTTTGCAGAAAAACAAATTCGTTCCATGCAATCTTTTAGTTTTTTACTAGGATGTGGCAGCACTCCCATGTTCTGAACACGTGCGTCGGAAATTTTATTTGATTTTTGCTTTGTTTCTTGAACGCACCAGGCCTGGGCTCAGCTGACGTGCCCCGGATTAGCTGACCGGCCCCTGGGAAAATTTTGAAAGTGTGCAACATACGGTAAATGGAAGGTGTGGGTACTAGGTGAATATACTATGGTCGACACAAAGGTAAAGTCTCTTTATATATCTTATATCTCTACGGGGCGCTGGATCGTAGTAGTCTTTGCGTATGGACGTCTTTTAAATCGCTCCTGTCAAAAGTTTTCAAAAATTAAATTAATTTATTAAAAACGTTAATCCGAAGTTAATTTTTATCGGAAAAAATCTTATATTGTCGAAGTAATCGACTCAGGAAATTTCTATCGAATATTTTTACTTCGATTGGTAACGAAAAACAAATTACCAAAGAAAACTTCGCCGCTGGTATGGAGGAGCCCGACGGCTTCCCACCGTTGGGGAAACCTGGGGAAACGACGAATACGAAACTGGCGATAATCACCAAAAGAAAACATAACGAAGAAAACTCCGCAGATGTAGGGTGCAAGCTGCAAATAATAGCGGACAATCAATCAAGAAATGACCAAATTGCAAAAAGAAAATGATGGACTAAGGCAAGAGATACAGTCCCTCAAGGATCTCTTCAAGAAAGGGATGAAGCCTCAAAAGACGCAGCCGCAAAATCAATGGCAACGGTAACAAAGCCGAAGAAAAGTACAAAGCAAGCAATTCCAGAAGAAGCTCTAAGTTCTGGTGGCACCAACAAGAGCCAAAACTATTTTGCAGCGCTGGAGGGACTAACCGAAGATATGGAAATCGAAGAAAACATCAGAGGTAATTTTAATCAAGATAATGACTTAAATTTTATTCAATATTTAAAGAACAAAAATAAGGAGAAACAAGTTGGCTAAACAGACCTACGCTCATGTCAGTAGGGTTTTGTATTCAATTTACAAAATGCAGTCACCAGATCGAATCAAATCAAGAAACATGTCAAAGACGATTTTATTGGAGAAAATATGCAATACAAAGATCATACTATTATTAACAAAGTTGAACGAATTTCAACTTCTGAGGTTTTCGGTATTGTTACACTCATAAATATCTTCCTTGATAATTATTTCAGATGTCCATCCGCGACGGAGGAAACACATTTTTCATGTATTTCCCCCCTGTGCCCCCACTGAAGCAAAAACTGACAGTTTAATAACTGTTTTGAAAAGCTCCCATGAAAACTTTTATTTCATACTCATATCGGCTACGTTTGATGAATTTTTTTTTCAGGGGCCACTCTCCTGTACTGTTATCATCGATTAATGGCCAATTTTTTCGAATCCTAGAATGGTTACAAAACCCTTTTGCTAGGAGCTCTCTCCCACCTCCTTGACTTGTTTCACTTATGAGCATTAATTGTAGGTACTCGTTTTCAGTCATTCATTAAATTGAATCAAGTGTTCAAAGCATGCACCTTAAACGTTGAAGTTAACTCAAAATTATTCAATCTTCGCATTTAAAACAGCCACTATTTTGTTTTACAATTACTGATACCACTAGCTGAACCGATTCTCAAAGATATTCATGACACCTATCATTCCTGAAATTTTCATGCAAATCCTAGCCCAACTGTAGTGTCCGAGTTTGTCAAAAGCGCATGTTGTTCCATAGCCATATGTTGCCATAGTAATAAATGCAGCGCATATTGTTCCATAGTAATACAGGAAAATTCAAACCGCTATAACATCGCTAAATATGATTCAATCTTTAGATCAATCTTATAAATAGACATCCACGTATTGAATTTCATTGAATTTAAGGGTACCGTTAAGATTTTATTCAAGAAAACATAAAATTGATAAATCATACTATTACTAACAAATTTGAGTGAATTGCGACTTCTCACGTATTTGTTGTTGTTGTACTCACCAAGGCCTACATTCCTGATTTTTTTCAGATTTTTCGGATCACAGGTGTCCAATCGCGAGGGGGGGACACAAATTTTTCGTGTATTTCCCCTCCCTGTGTGCCCCCGAAGCAAATTTTGCCAAACTAAGACCTGTTTTGAAAAGTTCTCATCAAGACCTTTCATTTGATACCCATATCGGCTACCTTCAATGAAATTTTTATTTCGGGGGGTCACTCTCCTATATGGGGAGACCCCCCTTAAATACCTTATAAAATTTTTTTGTAGTTGAACTTTGAAGAGATCACCACTTTACACCTACACACAAAATTTGATGCTTCTAGCTTAAGCAGTTTCCGAGAAAAACTGCTGTGACACACGGACGGACGGACGGACGGACAGACGGACAGACGGACAGACGGACAGACTGGTCGCGAAACTAGTAGGGTTTTGTAAAATTATTTTACAAAACCCTAAAAACCAGCCCGCAGTTCTGCTGGTTCCTCTGAAAAAGCTTCCAACAAGACAGAAATAGTTCCGCCAATCAACGTGTTTGGACAAACCGGGAAAGATATGGGTCGGCTATTGGCAGCCGAAAATAAACTGGCCAATTTCGAAATTAAAAGAGTTAATGCCGAAAAATTAACTATAAGGACGAAATCACTGGTTGATTTCAAGTCAGCCAAAGATGCGCTGATTCCTGGGGACGTACCACACTTCACCTATTCCTCAAAAAGTGAAAAGAATCAGACCTTCTTGTTGAAGGGTTTGGACAGCGGAGAGGATACGGTCAAACTTCTTCAGGTGCTCAAAGAAGCTGCACCAGATATTGATTTTGTTTCAGTCAAAGCCTTTGCGACAAGAAGGTCGACCATAGAAAGGAAGAATTTACCACTTTATCTGGTACAAATTGCAAATAAGAACAGTCCAAGTGCCCTTCAACAAATATGGTACTTGAATTTCAGAGTGGTGAGGTGGGAACGCCTCCAGAAAAGAGAAGTCAACCAGTGTTACCGGTGTCAAAGATTTGGACATTTGGCTGCCAATTGTGCCATGCACTATCGTTGCGTTAAATGCAAAGAAGTTCATGCTCCCGGTGAGTGCAAATTGGCTCAGACGGAGCCTAAAGAAAAATTATACTGCGTTAACTGCGGTGTTTTTGGTCACCCAGCATCATATCGAGGATGCTCCCGATATCAAGATGCAAAAGTTAAATTTGCTCCAAAGCAAACACTAGTACACCTTAATATCATACCTTCCAACTTCGTCAAGCCCGGAGTATAATTTGCACTCGCCGCTAGAGGACCAGCAGAAAATGCTGGGAATAATGTAAATAATGTAAGTGGAAATAATGAGCTGCTTCTCAAAATTTACCAGCAACTTAATTCTTCATCGGAGAGAATCGACAAACAAGATTCAAAAATTAACTTTGCTTTTCAGCGTTGGTTGTTAAGCAAAAGCCTGACATCATACTTCTCACTGAAACCCACCTCAATTAATGGCATTCCATGGAATTCAAAGATTTTGCATTCGTAAGAAAGATAGGGTAGTAGGTGATGGCGGAGGTGGCACCGGGATATTGGTTAGAAGGCCCTATTGTTTCCAAAATATTGAAAAAGTCAAATTCAAAAACTTTGAATTTCTTGAAGTGTCCGTCATCAAAATTTCACTGCCAGGTGGGGATAACTTCCTGGTTATCTCTGCCTATGCAACTGGTCAAAATATTCTCAAGTTCAAGAAGGAACTCAATTCCTTGTTTGCAATACTCGAATTGAACAGGCTGCATAACTATTATATTCTTGCCGGTGACCTGAACGCCAAGCATACATCATGGCTGAACGCCACCAATAATCCAAGAGGTGTACGAGTATTCCTGAAATCATGGATAACAGAGAAACAAATTGAATACAGGTGCAATCTATATGGATCGGAGTTCCCAACATACCCTAGGACAAACTCATATTTGGACCTCTGCATTGCTGATGCAAGACTTGAATTCAGCTTTAATAGTCCTCAACGGAAACTGCAGGTGCTTCCTTACGATAGCGACCATAACGTAATTGTAATGGAAATCAATCATCAAAGGGATAATTTCTCCCTCATTCCAGTTCAACATGAAAACCATCGGTTGAACTTCAAAAAAACAGACTGGGGAAAGTTTCAAAAGAAGTTTAATCGTGAGTACCAAAAGCAATGTCCTCCTTCTGATAATGGGAACGCTTGCTCAATGGTTTCTAATAACAGAAATCTAACTAACGATGAAATAGATCTCTATTTGTCGAAGTTAGAGAAGCTGACGTTGGAAACTATTGAGAAAGTAGTTCGAAACAATATGGAAGGATATGAAACACCAACCATCACAAGGTTGAAAAGATTGAAAAGCTTTCTTCTCACACGCGTCAACAATATTTATCGACGATTTTTGGACTACAACCATCCCTCGTTGGCTTTGTTGAAATTACACCTGAAGAATGTCTGGAACTTAATCCGGTCATACTTCAGGAGTGAGATCAGCAATCAATAGGCGGAAAAACTGAGGGGTATTAGCCCACAGGACCCAGATGGCGTTTTCGCGAAAGTGAATGGCATATTCCGTGAGAAGTCTCGGGTGAAGGTATCGAATCTTGAAGTCGCTAGTGATGAGATAAATCTTCTCGATAGGGCTGGTATAGAAATTGATACTACGACTCCGGATAGAAATGGAAACGGGATTATATTTGATGCATTGCAGAAACTTACCCTGATTGGAACACATTTTGAATTGGTTCATCTGCCAAACCCAGAGAGAAGGAACGAAATACTTTCAGAGGTCGTTGAAGTAAAAGTTTTCGACTTCAAATCAAGGCTGAACAGCCAATCAATTCTTCATTTCGATTAAAACATTAACATCTGACCTCATACCGAATTTGAATCTTATTGATTATTTTGTCAGCTATGAAGACTTGTGTTTCATATTTCGCAGAATGAACAACAAAAAATTATGTGGTACTGACGGTATTCCAAATATAGTCCTCCGACATTTGCCTGAGGTTGCTATTAGGAATTATTGCATATTGTTCAACAACATGTTGAACAATTCATGTTGCCCAAATGAGTGGAAAAAGGCTAAGGTATTTCCGATCTTGAAGAAAGGAAAAGAATCTTCATGCCCTAAAAGCTATCGCCCAATTGGCTTGCTGCCTAACATCAGCAAGGTGTTTGAAGTGATACTCAACAGAGCATTAAACGCCCACATTGAGAAATATGAGTTGATGCCGTATTGCCAATTTGATTTTCATGCCAGGCATTCGACCATACATGCAAAAACGAAAGTAACCTCAGACATCTGTTGGAAACTAAACAACAAAGAATGTGTTGGAGCATGTCTCATTGATAAGGAGAAAGCCTTCGATACGGTGTGGTTAGATGGTCTAGTTTTCAAACTTCTTCAGGACAGGTTCCCCAGACACCTTGTTGCCATGATGTGCAATATGTTATACGGGAAATCATTTGTTGTAACTGATTGAAATCTGACAACAATGCGCGAATTCAAGGTCTTGAATGGTCTACAGCAGGGAACAGTTACTGCGCCCCTGCTTTTCTCAACAGCTTTGATTTTAATGTCTCGCCAACGCGATCATTGGTAGCGTTTGCTGATGATCTGATCATCTATACGGCAGACCGAAAAGCTACAATAGTTCAGAGCAATTTTCAAAAAATGTTTCATGATGTGCAGCTCTTCACCGACAATTGGCGAATGGAAATCAATGCGCAGAAGTGTGAAACAATTTTGTTTCGGACAACGCTGCAGGGGGCCAGTCAAGACCTGAATCGTAATTGGAAGGGTTTCCACATTATGGCTGGTGAGGGTAGTTCAGAACGGATTCCACATAAATCCTGTGTTCGATACCTCGGTGTTTATCTCGATCAGTACCTGTACTATACTGAACATGTCAAAATCATGCTCAGTAAGGCACTAAAAGTAGTCATGGCCCTTCGGCGGCTCTTTCATTCCAGATACATTGCTCAAAAAGTCAGAGTTATTTGTTACAAGACCCTGGTTAGACCAGTTCTGACATACGGATGCCAGATCTGGTACAACCAGAGTGCTACTACAATGGAAAGATTAAGAGTTTTCGAAAGGAAATGTCTTCGTGCATGTACTGGTTTGTACAGAAAGCCTGAGACGGATTGGAAGCACTTTATATCGAATAGAAAAATTTATCAAACCGCTCAAGTGACATGAGTCGATATCTTCATATTGAAACTTCTTCGGAATCATATCGCAAGATCTGTAACTGCGAGTGAAAACCCTTGGATTTCACAGCCGTTCCACCCTACAGACGGGTATATTGTGACATGCCTCGCTACTGGCTTCGTTCCTCCAGAAGCATTCGTGTATTTGGACATGAATCGATATGTTTTTGATTCTGAGGGGGTCCCAATCATATATCACATATATAGGCGGGCCACCGATAAGAAGATAAAATATCCTCCGAATCTGAGTTCACGAGACCCACAATTCCAATGGAGACACTCATTTGCTAGATTCGTTGAGGCTGGTCGAGCTGAGATGGAGCAATCTAGGTATTGGTGGCTGAATGACAATGTCTAAATTATTCGTGTTTATTTTCTGTTTTTGTGCTTTTTCTCGTTACTTAGTTTTTTATATTCATCTCATTATTGATACATCTAGTGTTGTTGTTTATTTGTATTATAAATTAGGTATAGGTTTCAATATAAGGTAAGGTTTTTTTTTGATTGAACTTATTTTGAATTAGAGTGTAACATATTAGGTATAGGATATAAGTTCACTGTTGTGTAAGTAATATAAGCAATTTTTGGATAATGCTTGTTGGTTTTTCCTCCTTCTTCCAATTGAATCAAAAAATATGTAATAATCTTAATTAAGCTAAATTTGCTAGTGTATTTTTTTCTTTAATGTGTTTAACTGATAACGTATAAATTTAGAGAGCCATTCGGGCCATTAAGTTTTTCATAGTTTTATTGTTTGGAATTTGCTTTATGTTCTTTTAAAAATTTATAACGATTGGTATTAAATAAAGCGCTTTTGACTTTGACTTTATCTCTATGGGGCTACACTGGTGGGCCTTCGTATTTTTATGAACTAATTTTTTTCCTTTATTGGTTATTGGGACTTATAAAGCAAATGTTCTACATACTATTTTAAATACTTTATATTCAAAAAATAGTGTATCACTAGCGTTGGAGTAAAATAACTCCAGTCTGAAAATATTAGCTAAATATGTTCCACAAAAAGCACAACCTCTCCTCACGGTAACACTATACTCGTACTCATCGAACAAAAAAGCACCATAAATTATTCTATAGCCTCAATATTTAACCACAACCCGCCAACTGGTGTCAAAACAGGATTCAACAAAGAGTATTCTAATTTTTCTGGTGTTTTGCTACACGTCGTAAATCGATAATTTTTCAAAAGTGAAACCAACCCTATTCTCGACTGCATTTGGCCAAATCTAGCTCCTATACAGTTCCTGGGTCCATCGCCGAATCCCAAAAATGCCATTGGATGTCGTTTCTTAATCTCTTCCGGAGTAAATCGATCTGGATCAAAAACATCTGGGTTTTGATAAATCTCCGCGTCGTGGTGAATGGAATACACCGGAATGAAAACACGAGTGTCCTTCTCTATGACCATGTCTGAATCGGGAAGTTGAAAATCGCCATTCGCTATCCTTATCAGGAACGCACCGGGCGGATATTTACGCAATGATTCTGAAAAGAAATTTTTTTATTAGAATAATGAACTTCCATTTAATCTTATCAGATAAAATTAGGCTAAAAAGTGTCAACATTGTTGAACTGGATTTCGATTTGATTTTATCGATGTAATGAATTCGGCCAATGGCTGTATAATAATTATCGAAATCATTAGATGTCAAATGTTTATCGAGACAATGATAGCGAATGTGGAGGAACTATTAACCTAGTTTTGTTAATATGCAATTTTTATGGGGATTTTGTTAAATGAGACGCAATTACCATTAATGATTTGGTCGATATAGGTCATTTCCATCATTGCATCGTAAGTCAATTCTCCTTCATGCTTCGCGAGGATATCATCCACCTCACGCCTTGCCTTTTCTTGAATGTCCGGATTCATCGCGAGTTCATAAAGTGAATATGTCATGTTTGTTGAGGACGTCTCGAATCCAGCCAGGAAAAATAGAAAAGCTTGTGCTGCAATTTCTTCAAAACTCATTTTTCCCAAACCATCCTTGCTGGTGTCTCCATCCTCCTTTCCATTCTTCAGTTGAATCAGGGTATCCATGAAATCGTTTCGTCTAATGTTGTTCTTCTCACGATAGTCAACTGTTTCACGCACGACTCTCAAGAAAAACTCGCTAACCTCATCCTGCATGCATTTCCGCCTTAGTTTCCGAGCCAAATTCGGAAATGCAGTTACGAATATACGACCGATGAATTCGTTTCGCGGTTTTTCCAAGGCTATTTTACCAAAGCGTCGAAACTCTGTGTCAGGGTCCTTCAGACTGTTACACTCGATACCAAAGGCACATGTGCCGATCACATCGGTTACAAACCTCGCAAGAAGATCTTTGATCTCTACTTCACTGTCGGTCTTTATGATTTCCTTGAGGTTATGGTTGAACTGATTCATCACTTCGACAATTGTTGGGAGCATACGCTTCATCTTCCCTGTTGTGAATGTAGGAGTCAACTTCGATCTTAGTGCCTTCCATTTCTGCCCTTCCAAAGTCAGCAAATTAGCTGATAGTGGATCGTCGCGCTGATTGTAATAAAATCCTCGATCGTGAAATTTACTGAAGTCTTTTACTAAAACGTGATGCACCAGATTGAGGTCAATAACGAGTGCACATGGTTGGGTCAAAAGGTACATCCCAGCGAATGGAACTTTACCCTTGAACTCTCGGTACGTTTCGTCCAAAATATCTTTAAAATGGCGTCGTTTGCCACATCGTCTTATGGTTCCAAACGGGATTGTTGGTTCTAGGTATGAGACTCCTCGCGTCGCCCAGTATCGGAACTTAAATTTGAACAGCGCATAAACTCCACTCAAGACCGCAATCAGTGCAGACAACAAAAACACCAGAGTCACCATTGCATCAACGACTCCAACACTTAACTTTACTTGTATCTTTGTTTTGGGGTCGAGATTCCAAAAAGATTGCTGGACGACAGCGCTTCTACGGTGACACTGATTATCTAAACTATTGTTATCCACTAGCAAAACACTACTGAATCGTCTTCATATGATATTTCGTATCACTTTGCAGCTGATTTGATATGATAACGTAACTACATATTAAACGCTGAGTTGATTCTCTCACACAGAGAACTGAGCAAAGCTGGCGAAGCTACTAAAGTAAACAAGAGCCAAACAAAAACAGAGAGCAAGCTAAAACAGCTGCACGCGTACGTCTTTTTTGTTCTGGTTTGTTTTAAAACCGGAAAGCTCTGGTCAGATGGAATAGGTGCCAGTTATTAATTACGTAGTGACACTGAGAAATCGAATTATTCTATAGATATTGGCTCTATGAGTCCATATTACTGAGCTTGTCGACTAACGTTTGACTCACGGTCGCTTGTAGCTAGACGGCAAATGCTTCAAATTTTGACTGAGTGACTCTTAAACATTGTTAATAATTACCTTAAACAAATGTTAATATCTGTGAACAATCTTCGATAGTTTATTTTGTGATATCAGCAGAAAATAATTAGGACATCATTTGTCATGAATAGATAAGAGGCACAATCCAGAATCTTAGTAATTATTGGAAGTAAAGCAACATTTATTCTTATTGAAGCGTAAAATATTAACCGAAATTTTTTACATGTTGCCTTCGTAAAATATTGATATCTGGTTAGGATATTTTTAGGTTTTTATGTTCATATCCTCAACCACCATACTTCTTAGACGACTTAAATATCTTAGTGGGGATAATCGTTTCTAATGGTTAAACAGAAAATAAATTTGTCACATTTTTCAATTATCGAAAAATTTTATAATAAAAAAATCGAAGAAACTCTCGCCAATAATAAAACGTAAGATATAAGAAACTTCCGACAAATGACTTATTCCGAGCAGAACTTACTCTGTGATAAGGGTAGGAAAGGACTTTTGATTGCAATTTATTCTAATTCTTCTTAGCACTATAGCCCCTCTCGGGGCTTCGCCTCCTGTCAATAGGGCTTCCAACTATCTCGATCCATTGACCGTGTTCTCCAATTTCGAAATCCGAGCAGCGATGAACTGTTTTCGTCGACCGAGTTAGACCAGCGTTTCTTCGGTTTCCCCACGGGTCTCCGCCCTTCAGTTCCCCCAACAAATACCTTTTTGGGTATCAGTTGTTCGTCCATCTGATTCATATGGCCAGCAGCATATGCTTCCACAGTCTTACAAACGTTGAGATCTCCGGCTCGACAAAAATATCATACAGGTCATGGTTGTATCAAATTCGCCATTGGTCCCCGGATAGCTGCGCTTCGATTATTCGCCTCGGGGCCCGTCGCATAAAGGTTCAGTATGTTTGCGGTTGCTTGGATGAGAGCACTTGTTTCACACCCATAGCATAGCACATGTCTTATTACAGATTTGTATACTTGGAGCTTTGTTTTCTTGTGTATGCAGCTGGCCTTTAAGGTTGTCAAAACTGAAAAAAATATTTTGTGTGCAAGCTGTATTCTTCGGCGAGTGTCGTCCCTTGCACTACCGGCTCTTGTGATTTTGGCGCCAAAATACACAAATTCGCTAACATTTTTGATACTGTATTCTCTAAGTGTGATATTTAGTGTATTTGAGGTATTTTTCCTCCAATGCATCATGCGCTTTGTTTTATTCTCACTGACATGCAGCCCTGTTCTGCCTCGGTGTCGAGTTTCAGGAAGCGTTCTTTGACAGGTATTAAAGACCGTGACAAAATGTTGATGTCGTCCGCATAGACTACCACTTGGCTCAACTTGAATAGTAATGTACCTCGCGTATCGACAGGTAGCTTCCTTATGACGTACTCCAGAGCCAAACTGAATAGCAATGGGGCCAGCCCATGTTCCTGTTTTAGTCCGATATTTGTGTCAAAGGCATCGGTGAGATGGTTATTGATGCGGACTTGGGAGGTCGTCGACGTCATTGTCATTTTGGCAAGACAGACTAATTTGGCTGGGATGGCAAGGCAAAGCATTATTTGGTACAGTACGTTACGATCAATACTGTCATATGCTTGCTTAAGGTCAACGAAAAGTTGGTGAACGTCTATGTTGAACTCCCACCACTTTTCAAGTACCTGCTTGACTTAAACAATTGGTCTATCGTTGATCTGCCTGCTCTAAAGCCACATTGATACTCCACAATAATACTGTTTGCGTATGATCCGATTTAATTTTCTAAGATCTTTGAAAATATTTTGTACGCCGTACAAAGCAGTGATATACCTCTATAATTTTCGCACTGTAGCTTGTCACCTTTTTTGTGGATAAGGAATGTAATTGGTCTACGTCTAGCACTCGTTGCGTGTAGACGTGTTTTTAATTCGCTCCTGTCAAGAATTTTTATAAATTAAAATAATTTAAAAAAAAAACGTCAATTAGAAAGTAATTTTAGAATGAAACTTATTACATCGTCGAACTATTCGAACAATTTATCGAGTATCTGGATTTTACCTGCGAGAAAATTTCAAAAAAGAAGAAAAGTTTTTTTCACCGGGGGGATGGAGGAGCCCGACGGCTTCCCACCGCTGGGGGACCCAGAGACAGGCATTTCGAAAATTACAAATGATAAAATCATAAAGCGGAAAAATAAACAAGACAACTGTGAGCATGGAAAGCGTATTACACTTTCAAGCAAAGATTATGAAAATGTAACCAGGGAAAACACAAGGGTTACGAAACAAAACGACGAGTTAAAACTCCGTATATAGAGTTTGGAAGATATGGTCCGGACGTTATCAAATGGGAGCAAACCAAAAGCGAAAAAGGAAACAACAACAATAAGCAAGACCAACGAGAAAGCAGTACCAACACAGAAGACTCAAACATATAAAACGAAATCGCAAGATACGAGCAAGCCATCAATCCATGATGCTGAAAATATCCTGAGCGCAGGAGGAGCGAACGACAGCGCCAATTATTCTGCGGTGCTGTCTGCAATGAACGAAGAAATGGACATCGAGATGGATAGCAACGATAGCATAGGTAATATTGATAGTAGTAATAATTTCATTCAATATTTAAAATTAAAAAATAAGGAAAAGGAAGGGAGCCAACCGGTGTGTCTGCTGGTTCTCCTAATAAAATTGATAAGGTAAATGAGAAAGTTCCTCCAATTAACGTTTTTGGGCAGCGTGGAGGAGATATGGTTCGGTTATTGGCAGCCGAACATAAAATCGATAACTTTGAAGTTAAAGGCGCGACCGCTGATAAGCTCACGATCAAGACAAAGACACTGGCTGATTTCAAACTGGCGAAAGATGCTCTTAATAGTGTCAAAGCTCCCCACTTCACATATACACCAAAGGCGGAAAAAAATCAGACCTTCCTGTTGAAGGGCTTAGACTGTGGGGAGAATACAGTTGATCTCCTTGAAATGTTGCAGGAAGCAGCACCAGCTGTTAAGTTCATCTGTGTGAAAAGTTTTGCTACAAGGAGATCAATTGTCGAAGGTAAAATATTACCATTCTATTTGGTCCAAATTTCTAACGACAGCAGTCCGAGTGCCCTCCAACAGGTAAGGTACTTAAACTTTAGAGTAGTGAGGTGGGAACGCCTCCAAGAAACTGAGGTCAACCAGTGTTACAGGTGTCAAAGATTCGGTCATTCGGCTGCCAATTTTGCAGTGCACTATCGCTGTGTTAAGTGCAAAGATATTCACGCCCCCGGTGAATGCAAATTGGCTCAGACGGAGCCAAAAGAAAAATTGTATTGTGTTAATTATGGTATATTTGGTCATCCAGCATCATATCGAGGATGGCCTCGGTATCAACATGCAAGAGCTAAATTTTCCCCAAAACAAACCAAAGTAAATCACAATTTGTTACCTCCCAACTTCGTCAAACCCGGGGTATCATTTGCACTTGCTGCCAGAGGACCAGCAGACAACAATATAAATAAAATAAATAATGTAAGTGGCGATAATGAGCTGCTTCTTAAAATCTGCCAGCAACATGAATCTCTTTCAGGTAGAATTAATAAACAAGACCAAAAAATCAATTTCGTTTTTCAACGTTTAGGCCAACATGCTTCAACATAGTTTGTCATCCAGTCACATTCCCATGGATAGGATTCGTCTCATCTCGATCAACGTCAACTCCATTGTTACTATACATCGGCGTGGTTATCTCCTTGAATTCATTGTTAAGCAAAAGCCTGACATCATGCTTCTCACCGAAACCCACCTCAATTCATGGCACTCCATGACATTCAAGGATTTTGAATTAGTAAGAAACGATAGGGTAATAGGTGATGGGGGAGGTGGCATCCGGATATTGGTTCGAAGTCCTTTGCTTCGAAAATATTGAAAAAGTCGAATTCAAAAGCTTTGAATCTCTTGAAGTGTCCGTTATCAAAATTTTACTGCTAGGTGGGGATAACCTCTTCGTTATCGCTGCCTATGCAACTGGTGGAACTATTCTCAAGCTCAAGGGGGAGCTCAATTCCTTGTTTGAAATACTCGAATTGAACAGGCTGCATAATTATTATATTCTTGCTGGTGACCTGAACGCCAAGCATACATCATGGCTGAACGCCACCAATAATCCAAGAGGTGTATTCCTGAAATCGTGGATAACAGAGAACCAAATTGAATACAGGTGCAATCTATATGGGTCGGAGTTCCCAACATACCCTAGGACAAATTCATATTTAGACCTCTGCATTGCTGACGCAAGACTTGAATTCAGCTTTAATAGTCCTCAACGGAAACTGCAGGTGCTTCCTTACGATAGCGACCATAACGCAATCGTAATGGAAATCAATCATCAAAGGGCTGATTTCTTCCTCATTCCAGTTCAACACGAAAATCATCGGTTGAACTTCAAAAAAACAGATTGGGGAAAGTTTCAAAAGAAGTTTAATCGGGAGTATTAGAAGCAATGTCCCCCTTCTGATGGTGGCAACTCTTGCTCAATGGTTCCGAATGACAGGAGTCTAACTAACGATGAAATAGGTGTCTATTGGTCGAAGTTAGAGAAGCTGACGTTAGAAACGATTGAGAAAGTTGTTCCCAAGATTAAACATCGAAACAATTTGGAAGAATATGAAACCCCAACCATTGCAAGGTTGAAAAGATTGAAAAGTCTTCTTCTCACACGCGTCAACAATATTTATCGACGATTTTTGGACTACAACCATCCCTCGTTGGCTTTGTTGAAATTACACCTGAAGAATGTCCGGAACTTAATCCGGTCATACTTCAGGAGTGAGGTCAGCAATCAATGGGCGGAAAAATTGGGGGTAATTAGCCCACAGGACCCAGACGGCGTGTTTGCGAAAGTGAATAGCATATTCCGCAAGAAGTCTCGAGTGAAGGTATCGAATTTTGAAGTTACTAGTGATGAGATAAATCTTCTCGATAGGGCTGGTATCGAAATTGATAGTACGACTCCGGATAGAAATGGAAACAGGATCATTTGTGAAGGATTGGATAAACTTGCCCTGATTGGAACACATTTTGAACTGGTTCATCTACCAAACACTGAGAGAGGGAATGAAATATTTTCAGAGATTGTTGAAGCAAAAGTTTCCGACTTCAAATCAAGCCAGAACGGCCAATCAATTCTTCATTTCAATGAAACATTAACATCTGACCTCATACCGAGCTTGAATCTTATTGATTATTTTGTCAGTTATGACGACTTGTGTTTCATATTTCGCAGGATAAACAACAAGAAATCATGTCGCTCGTTTGCTAGAAGAACGTCATAACTCAAAATTACTGATTTTTCAGGAGACGTATGTAAAGTTTTCAATAGGCTTCTACTTTGAAGTTACGTACACAAGTTATGTTCAAGCTGCATTATAATGCCTTCCAACCAAGAAATTGATAGAATGGTGCTGGTCGGTACTGAACGATCTTTATCATATTAAAAATCTACCTTATCCCCAAATTATGTCGTTTTTGTTGAAAAAGTTCCTACTATAGGATGTCGTAAATAAAAATGTGTCGTTCTTGTTGAGAAAAAAAATTCATATATTTTAAATGTTTTCACAAATTTTCATAAAATGTTTGGTAAAATTTCGGTATAGGGTTTTTATTTAATAAATCTGAAAGGTCGTCCTTTTTCTTTTGCGATAGTCCTGGTTTTGTGCGGAAAGCGTTGTCTAGTGTAATGGGTTTTTTCGTCTTTCTCTTAACAATCGTTACTTCTTGAAACTCTTCCTGAACGTATTTTATAAAAAACGGATGTCGGTGATTCTCGTGTTACTTTGAGCACACTTACTTCAGACAATTTCAATTGTGACATGTTTAAAGGACCAATGTCAGCTGCTAATGCCTTTACGTCCAAAAAATCTTCATAGCACAATTCATTCACACGGAAGGGATCTCCTCTTTTCTTCGCTGATCGAATTATTGAAACAAATGACTCAGGTGTATAAATAGGGCCACTTTTAAGCATTCGTTTTAGTTCCCACTCTATTAAAGAATGAGCTGAATCTCCTTCATTTTGTGTATGGCCCTTTATTAAATATTTGTGGGTGATTGATTTGATTCCCAAATGATTGATAGCGTACAAATACAGAGCGATCATAAACTTATTTTTTGCTGCCCTGCGCAATTGTCAGAGTAAAATATTACTTCGGCGTAATTGTTTTTCGACCGATTTTTTAGGTACTGCAATACACATGTGCCCAGTTCATTTACTCCTCGGTGGCCATTAGTAGTAAAGTTATAAACATTGAACTTCGATTTGTAGTAGAAAGCTGATACTTCACCTTTTTTTTTGTGGTAGGGATGTGAAGGCATTTACGCCCGCCGAGTCTGGCAGTGTGGGACTCCCATGGAGGATACCCTTGGACTACCCACTAAACACCTCCCCTGTCAATCTGAGAACCTAGCCTGGAACCGTTTGACACATTACTTCGGGCCAGGTCTCGTTTTGTTACGCCGTGGGGCGCCTTCAAGCTTGGGAGTCCCTTTCCTAGCGGGAGGGGAGAGGGGAAGAGGAAATGCCAGAATAGCGATCCTCCAGCCCCAGCGCCTCCGGCTGCTGTGAGTCCCTTTTATATCTTAGGACTGCCCGAGCATAATGTGCCACCTGGTTCCATTTGTCAACCGATTCGAGCATCACCGCAACTATATTATCCGGGATGAGCTCTCCCGTCTCCCTGTAGAGCTCCCTTCGCAGCCTGACCCATTTTGTACACGCAAAAATGTGTGACAGGCATTGTCCTCCTCTCCTGGGCAAAACCGAATATTGGGGGACCGTGACTTACCGATCTTGTGCAGGTAAGACTGAAAACACCCATGCCCGCTCAAAAGCTGGGTCAGATAGAAGTCAGTCTCACCATGCCTTCGATTTAGCCACGGTCTCACATCCGGGATGAGGCGCGCAGTCCACCTTCCCTTCGTGCGATTCCCCCAAGACTGCTGCTAATCGTTGAGCGAGCGTTGTCTCTCCTCGCGGACAACTATCTCCCCCGCATCCTCGTTTCGGCGCAGGTAAATAGCGCGGCGCTCTCTAGCAAGGAGGGCGACAGATATCACGCCTGCAATCACTCTCACCGCCGAGTCGGAGACTGTTGGATACGAAGATGCAATTCTCAGTGCTCCTCTTCTCTGTACCTGTGCCAATCGTCTTCGGTATACCTCCTTGCTGAGCGCGTCGCCCCATACCTCTGCTCCGTACAGTAGCACTGACCCTACAGCACTCATCAAGAGGCGTCTTCTTGATGGGCTGGGTCCCCCTACGTTGGCCATAAGTCGACTCAGGGCCGATATTCCCGAAGAAGCCTTCTCAGCCGTTGCCCTGATTTGCTCAGAGAAACTCATCTTCGAGTCGATCAGTAGCCCCAGGTACTTCACCGCTGGCTTCGATTCGATTTGTATATCTCCAATACTGATCATTCTTAGTCTAGGGATTCTCTTTTTTGTCAAGATGACCACTTCGGTTTTCTCCAGTGCTAAACTGAGCCCGCGAGCAGTCATCCAGTCCCTCACTCGGCGCATTAGCATACCAAGCCTAAGTTGCGCTTGTTCAACGGTGCGTCCGGCGACCAGAGCCGCGACATCATCCGCATAGCCGACCAAGCGCGACTCATCTGGCATCTCAAGTCTCAGTAGCCCGTCGTAAGACACGTTCCACAGGTCCGGACCAAGGATAGATCCCTGGGCAACACCCAATATAATGTCCATCCTTCGTTGGCCCTGTGTCGTGTCGTAGAGCAGGCTTCGGTCCTTTAGGTAGTTCCTCAAAAGCCGCATTAGATATTCTGGAACTTGAAAAGAGTTTTGCAGCGTGTCCAGAATATCCACCCATCTAGCGGAGTTGAAGGCATTCCTGACGTCGAGTGTCACCAACAGGACGATCCGTCGCTTGGTGCGACTATATGCCTCTGCCTTTTGGACCGCGTTTACCACCTCTGCAATCGTATCAATCGTAGCACGTCCTGCTCTTAAGCCGTACTGCCGAGGAGATAGGTCCCCAGCAGCACGAATCGCGTCAGTGAGTCTTCCCTTGATGAGTTTCTCTAGCACTTTCCCAGCCGTGTCTAGCATGCATAACGGGCGGTATGCAGACGGCGATTCGGCGTTTCCCTTCCCCTTGCTGATCAGCACGAGCCTCGCCACCTTCCATCGTACCGGGAAAACCCCGTCCCGTAGGCAAGCGTTGAATGTGCTGAGCAGCAAGTCAGGACAGTGGTGATAGACGAGCCGAAACACCTCAGCTGGAACACCATCTGGACCTGGAGCCTTCCTCGCTTTCAAGGAGAGGACTGCCTCCTCCAGTTCCAGCTGTGTGAAGAGTGGGCACTCTACTGCTGTTTCACCATGGACAGTGGGGAAGAGTCCCCGCACTATCGCGTCCATCTTTTCCGCGTCATGTATACAAGGCTTCCGTAGGGCACCAAGTTTCCCCATGACCAGCTTGTAGCCAAGGCCCCACGGATCCTTGTTCACATTGTCCACTAGGTCTTGCCAGCAGCAAGCCTTGCTACTTTTGATCAGTTTGCGAAGGCATTGCCTGGCCGACTTATATGCTGCCACCTGGTTGCATGCCTCGTCACGGTTCCGCGCCCGTTGAGCCTCACGCCGAAGCTTGTGACACTCCCTCCGCTTTTCAGCGATTTCAGTTGACCACCAGTACACTGGGGGCTTGCCGTGCCGGGGTCTTCGACGGGACATAGAAGCGCAGCAAGCAGTCGTGATTATGCTCATAGTAGAGTTCACCACGTCTTGAGCTGCCAGTTCTCTCGTCCCCTCCGGAGCTCCCTGCAGCGGCTCACCTGCTGTGAGAACCTTGACGAACCTCTTGACGTGGAAGAATGGACGTCAAGAGGTTCGTCAAGGTTCTCACAGCAGGTGAGCCGCTGCAGGGAGCTCCGGAGGGGACGAGAGAACTGGCAGCTCAAGACGTGGTGAACTCTACTATGAGCATAATCACGACTGCTTGCTGCGCTTCTATGTCCCGTCGAAGACCCCGGCACGGCAAGCCCCCAGTGTACTGGTGGTCAACTGTTCCATCCAGTTGTAGAAGGCCGAGAGCACGGACGTCGGGAGACAGCATTACTTATCTCAAGCAGAATGCACTGATGATCACTGGCTGAGTAGTCCTCTAATACTTTCCAGTTGTGTATCCTCCGTACTAAGGACTCCGAGGCGAATGTCACGTCCGGTATGGTTCCCTCACAGCGAATACGGCGGAAAGTCGGCGTATTTCCGGAGTTTAGTACGACGAGGGCCGTCCGGGCTGCCATTTCCAGGATTCGTTTACCCCGCGGATCCGTCTGAGGCATGCCCTATTTGATTGCTTTAGCATTGAAGTCGCCCCCAACGAGCACTGTACCCTCTGCGTTCGAGATAGCGCCCTCCAGAGCATTAAGCTTGGCTTGGAAAGATGATATCGACTCGTTAGGCGTTAGGTACACACTAAAGAAGGTGATCCCTGAGCACCGAACCCACACGAAACCATCCCCCCGTCCTCAACTCTCCGCTTGAAAGTCACTGTTCCGAACCCAGATAGCGGCAGTATCAGTTGCATCAGAGTACCATAATGCAGGACTTTTATTATGATGTTGCTCACTCAGCTGCAAGAAGTCGGCTTTCATGTCCCTCGCAAACTGCTCAAGCAGATTTTGGGCGGTTGAACTGCGGTGTAGGCTTAGCTGCAGGATGCGGGTCATCGAAGCTCTGATTTTGCCTTGGCTAGGGCTTCCTGGAACACCCGGCATTTCCCTGATCCCAAGACGTGTCCAAAATCAAATTTTGGATCAGCATCCTTGCAAAGGATACAGTGTGCCTCCTTCGTACACTCTTTTCTTTTATGACCCGTTTCACCGCATTTGTAACATAGGGAACTCCTATCGGGTCCTTTGCATACTTGTGTGGTGTGACCATAACCAAGGCATTTGAAACATTAAAGAGGCGTTGCTCTTCGCCATATCCTACAGACAACCCACCCAATTCGTACTTTGCCCTTGTTCAGGAATTGTTCAGCGTCCTTTTCGGTCAAGTCAACTATGGCCATGCGTTTTCCCCTGTTGTTTTCTGGTGTCAGTCTCGCTTTGATCCTTCCCACGCTAGTGAACTCCTTTTTGATGGCCTCTTCTACCTCGGCCAGGTCCGTCACGCAGTCAAAGTCTCGTATTTCGGTCGTTGCCATCGGCTCGAGCGGGGCTATAGTTGCGCTTTTGCCGAGGACTTTCTTTACTGCGTCACAGAATGCATCTTTATTGCCGGCCTCTGCTCCGAATTCGACCAGTATGTGGCCCGACCGCGTTGGTCGTACTACTTTAATGGTAGTATTGGTGTCTTCGGGCCTTATGTTTCCCCTGATGTCCCACAGTACTTCCGCGTAGGATCGGCCATCTTGGGGCTTTACAAGCAGTGCCTGCTGCCGGGGTCTTCGTTGGGGCTTCTGCCTCTCCTGCTTTGCATCAGGTCCTTTTTGTAATTGGGCGTCCGTACGAACTTTACTTTCTGGCTTTTTTGAAGGAGTTTCTTTGCGGCTTTCTTCGCTCCTTTTGTAAGCACTGTCTGCAACCCCTGTCCTAGTGCTCCACGCCCTTCAAGTGCCTCTTCCTTCCTCCTTTTATCCCGATCTCCTTCGATTGGGCTAGACGCCATTCTTTTATTGACTTTTAATGGTGGAGCTATCTGCGTGTCGCCTTTAGATTTCGCCCCAAGCGCCTCTTTAGCCTTCTCTTCATCTTTGGCCTTTAACCAGCTTCTCCGATAGTGCCCTATGCGATCTAGGAGCTCCTCTAGTTCAAGGAGCCCTTCCTTTGCTACTTTGCTAATTTTTGGGGAGTCGCATGCAGCTTGTATTCTTTTCAGAACATCTCCCGCTTTTCGAAGTAGTCTTTCTTCTTCATATCGCTGGGCCGCAATTGTACCTTGCAACCATTCTTGGGAGAAGGTTTCGCGTTCCGTTTCCGAGTGCAGTACTTCCGCCACACTTTCAACGTTGGCGGTACAATCACGCGGTGTCTGGTCACTCTTTGCTTTTAGTGCCGTAATCTCCTCGTTTGCTTCTGGATTTTTCGTTGCAATGTTGGGATTTGTGACCTTTGCATCGGTCGCTTCGGTAACGATCGCAGCAGTGACAATCAAATTTTCGGTGCTCTTTATGTTATCTTCCACTGCTCGAACACCAGAAGCATCCTGCCGAGTCTCCCGCTTCTCCTTAATAGGACGATCGGGCGTTCGCATAATTTTTTTGCTGCGCCCAAACGCCGCAGGAATCTCAGTCTGCACCAGACTGTCTGCTGTTCTCCGTTTTTCGTCTACCGTCACTGTCGTCGTGTTAGTCTTCGTTTATTTCGTGGTTAGTACAGCTCTCGATGTACTGTTGACATCGAGGCTGCAACCGCTGGTTGCGTCGTCGTTGCTATTTTTTTTATTTCCTTTTTGGTAACTGTACAACGGCTTTTAAATCATAAACAGCCACAAATGTGTCAATTTTCTCTTTGTCTCTCTTTTTTTCCTTCCTTGATAAATTCTTTTGAAGTTGATGCTGATCATACTTTTCTTTCATAGTTATTTTATCATGATTTTCAAAATTGTTATAAGCTGTGCAAAGTTCGCACAAGTCTTTTTTGGGAACGAAAAAAGAGATATTAAATTCTTCAGTAAACAGTCTATAGAAAAATGTATAATTGGCAAATGGTTCGTTTTTCTCTCTACAAAAATTTTCATAGTCCCGGTGAATGCTTGCGATTGATTTGCTCCCTTGAATGTAGTGCCTCGAAGTTTTTGCACGCGTATAATGGCTTTCTATTTTGGGAATTGTATTGATAAATTGTTTAATACCTTCTTTTATTCGAGGGTCAAGTACTTGGTGATTGTTGTATTTCCTCTTTGATCCCGCTCCAGGACATGATTAGCAAGTTTATGTCGCTTTTCTAAGACGGTTCGAATTGGGCGATCATTAATGTCTAAGGCATTTTTAAAGAAAAGCTTACAAATGCGAATCCGGGAGTTACCCTGTAGGAAAGAGTAGGCATTATTGTTTTGCCGTGGAGCTCTAGTACCTCCAATGCGGACTTAGCGGTATTGGGGCTCAATAGCTTGCATACAATTTGCGATAAACTGCCTCTGGTTTTCAATATCAACTAGTTCCCAAAATGAAGTAAAAAGCTGCTTTCTTTCCTCTTCACTAAATTTTGTATAACATTTCAAGGTGCATTTCTCTCCACAGGGTGGCTTCATCTGCCTTTCAACTCGAATCTTCTTGTTCACCGTATGCATTTCATAAGCTTTTCCGGTGTTCCTTTTCTTTTTGATCATATTCATTTTCCAATTTTCTGGATTCGCTTTTCGCTTTCTTCCTTTTTGGGTGGGACTTCCTAGAATGACAGTATCTTGCATACTCGAAAAAGAACCAATTCCATTAGAATCGCTTGATGATGTTGCGCACGACTTCGAAGTTCCGGCAACTTCCTCCATACAGCCATCAAAATTTGATGAAAGTTGAGAAATTTTCGTAGAGGTACCTAAAATTGATTCATTGGCTTCACTGTTGCAACTTTTATTGATACGATAACCTTTCTTTCGTGTTTTAAATGACTCTTCATCAGTGTTGCTTTCAACATTATTTTCTGCGTCTGGGACGTACATCTCATCCTGAATAGAATCATCGGAGTCTTCCAAAAACGATGATGAGGAAAAAGAATTCCTACCACTGTTGGGAAGAATATTTAC
Source organism: Odontomyia ornata (assembly GCA_963969285.1). Taxonomy (NCBI): domain Eukaryota; kingdom Metazoa; phylum Arthropoda; class Insecta; order Diptera; family Stratiomyidae; genus Odontomyia; species Odontomyia ornata. Next base: position 118,719,616 of record OZ017740.1, read on the forward strand.
ATGGTCTGACATTTTAGAAATACCTGGAAAAATATAAAATCATTCCGATTTCGCAGTTTTTGATTGCTGAATCAAAGTTACTCTTCATTAAATGATGTAAATAACAATCATTTGCAAGAATAGCGTCTTAAATTGAAATATTGTTAATTTAGTATTGAAACTGCAAAAGAAAAATCCGGAAGAAAGACACATTGTCTTATACTTCAAAAAGCTTTTGTTCTAGTGGTCAGTATGTTATTAGTTATAATGGCATAAAGATGAATAGTTCAATAAGAGAAACAATTTTTGGTTAGAAGAACGTGATATTTAGAAATATGACAAGTAAGACTTGTGATTCATAAATGAAAAACACTGTCACAATATGAAATAATACTTTGTTTAGAAAACAAAGAAATAAATAACACTCCTTGACTTTTTCACCAATAAAGACACAACTCAAAATATGTCACTATTTTGGAAATCACTTTGATCTTCACCTGCTTGCAGCTAATGCACAATCCTGCAAACAATTTACTTGCTAAATATAACGGCGTGATAACGGTACATACCGCTTTTACGGTTCGCGTATAACAGCTACAAGAATGAGTTTTTTTCACAAGCTAGAAAATAAAACGACAAATATTACGGCGCAATCAACTCAAATACTGCATTTTTGGAAATATGACGTTATTCTAGCAAAGGAGCGATGTGGTACTGATGGTATTCAAAATGAAGTTCTCCCACATTTGCCTGAGGTTGCTATTAGGAATCATTGCATATTGTTCAACAACATGTTGAGCAATTCATATTTCCCAAATGAGTGGAAAAAGGCTAAGGTATTACCGATCTTGAAGAAAGAAAAAGAATCTTCATGCCGAAAAAGCTATCGCCCAATCAGCTTGCTGCCTAACATCAGCAAGGTGTTTGAAGTGATACTCAACAGAGCATTAAACGCCCACATTGAGGAAAATGAGTTGATGCCGATTTGCCAATTTGGTTTTCGTGCCAGGCATTCGACCATACATGCAATAACGAAAGTAACCTCAGACATCTGTTGGAAACTAAATGACAGACAATGCGTTGGAGTCTGTCTCATTGATAAGGAGAAAGCCTTCGATACGGTGTGGTTAGATGGACTAGTTTTCAAACTTCTTCAGGACAAGTTCCCCAGACACCTTGTCGCTATGATGTGTAATATGTTATACGGGAAATCGTTTGTTGTAACTGATGGAAATCTGACAACAATGCGCGAGTTCAAGGTCTTGAATGGTCTACAGCAGGGAACAGTGACTGCGCTTCTGCTCTTCTCAACCTTCATTCGCAAGCTATCGAACGGCTTTGATTTCAACATCTCGCCAACGCGATCATTGGAAGCGTTTGCTGATGATCTGATCATCCATACGGCAGACCGAAAAGCTACAATAGTTCAGAGAAATCTCCAAAAAATGTTCAATGATGTACAGCTGTACACTGACAATTGGCGAATGAAAATCAATGCGCAGAAGTGTAAAACAATCTTGTTTCGGACAACGCTGCAGAGGGTCAGCCAAGACCTGAAACGTAATTGGAAAGATTTCCACATCATGGCTGGCGAGAGTAGTCTGGAACGGGTTCCACATAAATCCTGTGTTCGATACCTCGGTGTTCATCTCGATCAGTATCTGTACTATACTGAACATGTGAAAATCATGCTCAGTAAAGCACTGAAAATAGTCATGGCCCTACGGCGTTTTATTATTGTTTTGGACTTTGATGGCGGAACAAACTTCATCCAGAATTGGTGGGGCCAATAGATGCTCTCCGCAAAGATCTATAGGCTCCAGTGTTGTGGAGCTGTGCGGAGGATTAAGGAAGTTCTTGAAATATGATGCCCATTTTTCCTTAATCCTGGTTTCATCAGCGATGATATTGCCCATGTCATCACTACAGAGCGTGGTTTTGGGCTGAAAACCCAGTCTCAGGCTTTTCACTACTTTGTATGCTTGTCTTGTGTTGTTGCTCGCTTAACTTCTCAATTGGTCGTCATAATATTTTCTTCTCTTTCTTCTAATTATCTTAGTCGCTACTTTTCTGAGATTTTCATAGTGTTCGTCCTGGTTTTCCTACCTACGTATTCTTTGTAGGCCTGATTCTTTTTATCAAACGCATTCTGGCTCTCATCATCGAATCAATCATTCCTCTTGCCCCGGGCTTGATGTCCGATCGTCTGTTCTGCCACGGTCTTAATAGCCGCTTTCACTTCCATCCGGAGCTCATTGCTCGTCTTTAACGATGCGTCTGAGTGTCTCCGTGAAATTTTTGGCCACAGACGCCGTTTGGAGCCTTTCGATGTCAAATTTTGTAGCGGGCAGGTTTTCGCCGAATATGCCTTTGACATACGACATCGATATGTTAATTTGATCAAGTAATGATCTGAGTTACAATTGGCTTCTCGGTATGTACGGATGTCAAGTATGCTCGAGGCCCAGCCTTGTTAGATCAGAATATGATCGTTCTGGTTTTATGTGTTGCCATCCGGTGATACCCAGGTCATTTTATGAATGCGACAATGTGGAAAGCAAGTCCAACGTATGACTAGATTTCTGCTACATGCGAAGTCAATCAGGCGATGGCCGTTGTCATTTGTTTCATCGTGGAGGCTAAATCCTCCAGTTGTTCCCCGAAAAGATAGCTCATTGCCAACCCTAGCGTCGAAATCACCCAGAATAATTTTTGTGTCGTTTGTAGGCAATGAGTCGACCAATTTTTCCAGGTGATTGCGGAACGTTTCCTCCGATTTTTCGTCCTTTTCTTCGGTCGATTTTGAAGAACTTCGCTTTTATACGTATCGCACACAACCATTCGTTTATTGCCTTAAAATCAATGACGTGCGATTTGAACTCCCTATCCACAATGAAGGGCACTCCAAATCCTCATTTTCTAGTAGGCTTCCCACTTTTGAATATTGTGTGCGATCTCATGTCTTGAATGTCGTTTCCAGTCCAATTCGTTTCCTGGACTGCCAGTATTTTTAATTGATATTGACTGGCCTGTTGTAAAAGGTCCTTAACACCGCCGAGGTAATTGAGTGATCTGACATTCCAGGATCCAATGCCTAGTCCTTTTTTCGTTTCCGAGGTCGCTGCCGTGAGTCCAATCCATTCCGAGGCCCATCTGCAGGTTTCAAAACATTTTATGGTTTTCCAAGGACGAGGAGTTAGCCCGTCGCCCAACCTTCATTCCGGCGGCATAGTTATTACGTCGATTCCGATATCAGGTGCGGAAGATTCGCCTCCACCCTCTTACGCCCTCACAAAGGAGGTGTAAGTAGGATTTAGTAGCATATCTGTAGATGTATTTACAGCTATAGGCATTTCTCGGCATTTAATGTCACATTATTGGGGAACCAGTAAACCTAATGTGCGACCCCGAGAGCATTTACTACCATTTATTTGGGGGGTTTGGAATGAGGAATCATGGAAGGTATGGGTTGGGGAAACAAGAGCTTCCCTCCTCCTCTCTCAAAGGACCTTGGGACCGTCTACGGCGGAGTTGAAAACATTTATAATCGAATCTAGACGCGACTTTTACAGATGATACCGCTAGGCCTTGGTTTTTTATGGACTGATTTTTTTCTTTTATAAGTTAATGGGATTTACAAAGTAAATTTTCTCAAAAATATTTTTAATTAATTTATATTCATAAAATTGTGTATCACATAGCATTGGAATAAAATGATTACAGTCTGAAAATATAAGCTGAATCTGTCCCACAAAAAGCACACCTCTCATCATAAAAAAACATACCATAAATTATTCTAAAGCCTCAACATTAATCTATAGCCTCAACATTTAGCCACAAACCGCCAGCTGGCTCCAAAATAATATTAAACATAGAGTATTCTAACTTTTCTGGTGTTTTGCTACACGTCGTAAATCGATAATTTTTCAATAGTGAAACCAACCCTATTCTCGACTGCATTTGGCCAAATTTAGCTCCGATACAATTCCTAGGTCCATCACCGAATGCCAAAAATGCCATTGGGTGTCGTTTCTTAATCTCTTCCGGAGTAAACCGATCCGGATCAAAAACATCTGGGTTTTGATAAATCTCTGCATCGTGATGAATGGAATAGACCGGAATGAAAACAAGAGAATCCTTCTCTATGACCATGTTTGAATCGGGAACTTGAAAATCGTCAGTCGCTTTCCTTATCAATGAAAAACCGGGCGGATATTTACGCAATGATTCTGAAACACAGTTTTTATTAAAATAATGAACTTTCTGTTAATGTAATCAGATAAAATTAGGCTAAAAAGTATCAAAATTGTTAATCTGCATTTTGTTTTGATTTTATCAATGCAATGAATTCGGCCAATTGAGGCTGTAAAATAATTATCGTAATCATTAAATGTCAAATGTTTATCGAGACAATGATAGAGAATGCTGAGAAATTATTACCCTGGTTTTGATAAAAAGCAATTTTCATGGAGATTTTGTTAAATGAGACACAAATCCCAATTACCATTGTTGATTTGGTCGATAAAGGTCATTTCCATCATTGCGTCGTAAGTCAATTCTCCTCCATGTTTCGCGAGGATGTCGTTCACCTCACGCCTTGCCTTTTCTTGAATGTCCGGATTCATCGCGAGTTCATAAAGTGAATATGTCATATTTGTTGAGGACGTCTCGAATCCAGCCATGAAAAATAGAAAAGCTTGTGCTGCAATTTCTTCAAAACTCATTTTTCCCAAACCATCCTTGCTGGTGTCACCATCCTCCTTTCCATTCTTCAGTTGAATCAGGGTATCCATGAAATCGTTTCGTCTAATGTTGTTCTTCTCACGATAGTCAACTGTTTCACGCACGACTTTCAAGAAAAACTCGCTAACATCATCCTGCATAGTTTTCATTCCTAGTTTCAGAGCCAACTTCGGAAATGTAGTTATGAATATACGACCGCTGAGTCCGTATGGAGGTTTTTCCAAGGCGATTTTACCAAAGCGTCGAAACTCTGTATTAGGGTCCTTGAGACTGTTGCACTCGATACCGAAGGCACATGTGCCGATCACATCGATCGTAAACCTCGTAAGAAGATCTTTGATCTCAACTTCAGTGTTTGTCTGTATGATATCCTTGAGGGTATGGTTGAACTGATTCATCACCTCGACAATTGTTGGGAACATAAACTTCATCTTCCCTGATGTGAATGTTGGAGTCAACTTCGATCTTAGTGCCTTCCATTTCTGTCCTTCCAAACTCAGCAAGTTAACTGACAGCGGTTCGTCGCGCTGATTGTAATAAAATCCTCGGTCGTGAAATTTACTGAAGTCTTTTACTAGAATATGATGCACCAGATTTAGGTCAATAAGGAGTGGACATGCTTGTGTGAAAAAGTACATCCCAGCGAATGGAACTTTACCCTTGAACCCTCGGTACGTTTCGTCAAAATCATCTTTTATGTGGCGTTGTTTGCCACCTCGTCTTAAGGTGCCAAATGGGATTCTTGGTTCTAAGCATGGGACTCCTCGCGTCGCCCAGTATTGGAATTTGAATTTAAACAGCGCATAAAGTCCACTCATGACCGCAATCAGCGCAGACAACAAGAACACCAGAATCGCCATTGCATCAACGGTTCCAGCACGTAACAATACTCGTATCTTTATTTTGTGGTCGAGATTCCAAAAAGATTGCTGATGGGCGACAGCGCTTCTACAGTGACACTGATTATCTCAACTATTGTTATCCAATACCTAATAGTCTTCATATGATAATATTTGGTATCACTTTGCAGCTAATTTGATTTGACAACGTAACTGCACATTAAACGCTGAATTAGTTCTCTCCTCACAAGCAACACAGGGAACTTAAAGAAGGTACTAAAGCGAACCAGAGCCAAACAAAAACAGAGAGCAAGCAACAGCTGCACGCGTACGTCTTTTTTGTTCTGGTGCGTTTTAAAACCGGAAACCTCTGGCCAGATAGAATGTGTGTAGTTATTAATTACGGAGCGACGCTGCGGAATCGAATTATATAGATATTGACGTTATAAGCCGCTATCACTGAACTAGTCGGGTAACGTTAGGCGCACAGTCGCTTGTACCTATATAGCAAATGCTCCAAATTTCGACTGAGTGACTGCTAAATGGTGTTAATAATCTCAAAAACAAATGTTAATATCAGTGAGCAATCTTCGATATTTATTTGTTTTGTGATATCAGAAAATAATTAGAACATTATTTTTCATGCATAGATAAGAGGCACAATCCAGCATCTAAGTAATTATTGGCAGTAAAGCAACATTAATTCTTGTAATTTACGTGTAAAATATCAACGGAAAATTTTTATATGTTGCATTCGTAAAATAATTGATATCTGATTCGGCCATTTTTAGGTTTTTATGTTCACATCCTCAACCACCATAATTCTAAGATGACTTAAATCTCTAAGTGGGGATAATTGTATCTAATGGTGAATACGGAAAACAAATATGTCACATTTTTTAACATACGAAAAATTTACTAATGGTAACATCGAAGAAAATCTCGTCAATAATGAAACGTAAGGTATAAGAAACGTCCGAAAAATGGCTTATTCCGACCATAACTTACTCTGTGATAAGGGTAGAAAGGACTTTTGATTGCAATTTATTCTTCTTCGTAGCACTATAGCCCCTCTCGGCCCTTTGCTTCCTGCAAATAGTGCCTCTAACTATCTCGATCCATTGACCGCGTTCTCCAATTTCAAAATCCGAGCAGCGATGAACTGTTTTCGTCGAACGAGTTAGACCAGCGTTTCCTCGGCTTCCTCGCCCTTCAGTTCTCCCAACGAATACCTTTTTCGGTATCAGTTGTTCGTCCATATGATTCATATGGCCAGCAGCATATACAGCTTCCGCAGTCTTACAATCGTGAGACCTCCGGCTCGTCAAAACTTTCATACAGCTCATGGTTGTATCGAATTCGCCATTGGTACCCGACTAGCTGCGCTCCGATTATTCGCCCCGGGACCCGTCGCATAAAGGTTCAGTATATTTGTGGATGCTTGAATTAGAGCACACCCATAGCATAGCACATGTCTCATCACAGATTTGTATACTTGGAGCTTTGTTTTCTTGTGTATGCAGCTGGTCTTTAAGATTGTCAAAACTGAAAAAAAATTTTTGTGTGCAAGCTGTATTCTTCGGCGAGTGTCGTCCCTTGCATTACCGGGTCTTGTTATTTTGGCACCTAAATAAAGGGTTTTCCAATAAGAGGTGTTATTTTGGGTAGCCCGCTATTTCGGTAGGTGTCACTTTTGAAGCTGTAATTTTTTGACATTTGAACATTGAGAACTACGCCATTAAAAAAGCACCGATACGCGCTTTAACAACGCATTGAAATTATTAAAATTCGCTTTAAAAATGGTGAAAATTTGGCAAATATAGTTCGTAAAACTCGAACATTTTTGGATCATCGTGAAGCACCTTGTCGGACCGCAATACCGAAATCGGTGGAAAAATTCGAGCTGTTGGGACAACTTAGTGATGTGAAGAATAAAACCCGTGCATGTCACTCAAGAACAGCCGAGAATGTTGCTGCTGTAGCCGAAAGTGTTGAATAAAACCCAGGTTTGTCCATTCCTCGGCGTTCTTTGGAATTAGGCTATCCACAAACGTCATCACACCGTAGTTTGCATAAAGATTCTGGTCTTAAGGCTTATAAAGTTCAGTTATCACAAGTACTCAAGCTGGTCGATCATCAATAACGTCACTGATTGGGTCCTTGAAATGCATGAAAATGATCCGGAATTCCATCGAAAAATCATCTTGAGTGATGAGGCCCATTTCCCCCTCGGTGGCTTTGTCAAAAAGCAAAACCGTCGCATCTGGGGCTCGGGAAACCCAAGAGTTATTTTTGAAAAGCCTCTCTATCCTCAACGTATGACTGTTTGGTGCGCTTTATGGTCCGGCGGAGTCATTGGACCTTACTTTTTCGAAAATGAGGCTGGAGCAACAGTTCCGGTGAATGGATGGCGCTATCGAGAGATGATTAATGATTTTTTATGGCCGAAATTGGAGGTTACTGATCTGGACAATGTTTACTTTCAACAAGACGGCGCTACATGCCACACAAGCACTGAAATCATTGATCTTTTGCGGGAAAAGTTTCCGGACCGTGTTATCTCTCGAAGAAGTGATCACAATTGGCTACCGAGATCTTGTGATTTAACACCTTACGACTTCTTCCTTTAAAACCACGTGAAAGAGAAGGTCTACGCCAACAGCTCCGTGTCAATTCAAGACCTCAACGATAGAAGGTTATCGAGGACATAGGGCAGCCACTTTGTGATTTGGTTATGGAAAATTTCATGAAAAGGATACGGTCCGGTAAACGTGGTTGTTGTCGTCATTTGCCTGATGTTTTTTTCCACTATTAACGGTATACCTTCCTCTTTATAATGAAATAAACATCCGATCATTTATGTTAAAAAATTTGCATTTATCTTTTAATATCAAAATAACATCTCTTATTGGAAAATCTTGTACACAAATTCGCCAACATTTTCTACAGTGTATTCGCCAAGTGTGATATTTTGTGTATTTAAAGTATTTTTCCTCCACTGCACCATGAGCTTTGTTTTATTCTCACTGACTTGTAGCCCTGTTTTGCCTCGGTGTCGAGTTTCAGGAAGCGTTCTTTGACAGTTGTTAATGCCCGTGACAAAATGTTGATGTCGTCCACAAAGGCTACCACTTGTCTCGACTTGAATAGTAATGTACCGAGTGTATGGACAGGTACCTTTCTGATAGCATATTCCGGAGCCAAATTGAATAGCAATCGAGCCAGCCCATCTCCCTGATTTAGGACTATATTTGTGTCAACCGCATTGGTGAGTTGTTTATTGATTGTGGACTTAGTAGATTGTCGAAGTCATTGTCATCAATACTGTCGTATGCCTGCTTAAAGCCAACGAAAATTTGTTATGTGCCTATGTTGAACTCAAGGCATTATACAAGTACCTGCTTGACTGTGAACAATTAGTCTATTGTCGATCTACCTGCTCTAAAACTACCTTGATACTCCCCAATAATACTGTTGGCATATGATCCGATTTTATTTTCTAAGATTTTAGAAAATATTTTGTGCGTCGTACATATTAGTGCTATGCCCCTAAATCTTTCGCAATGTAGGTTGTCACCTTATTTTTGTGGATAGGGAATATAATTGATTGGCTCCACTCTTCCAGCATGTGTGCAAATGTGCTGGATAACTTTGTAAATAGCTGTTTAAACACTGCTGCAACCATATTTGATGAGCTCCACTGGAACCTCATTGATGCCCGGCGCTTTATTATTCTTTAGGGCTTTAATGGTAGAGCAAACTTCATCCAGAGTTTGTGGGGCTAGCGAAAGCTCTCCACAATCATCTATGGGCTCCGATGTTCTAGAGCTGTGCGGAGGAATAAGGAGGTTCTTGAAATATGATGCCCATCTTTCCTTAATCTTGGTTTCATTAGCGAGGATATTGTCGATGTCATCACGATAGAGCGTAGTTTTGGGCTGATAACCACGTCTCAGGCTTTTCACTTCTTTGTATGCTTGTCTTGTGTTGTTGCTCGCTCGACTTACATCTATACTTCTTACTTGGTCGTCATAGTATTTTCTTTTCTTAGTTCTAATCATCTTATTTCTACTCTTCTGAGATTTTGATTGGGGTTACTTTTCGTCCTGGTTTTCCTATCAACGCATTCTTTTGTTTACCGTATCTGGGCACTCATCATCGAACCAATCATTTCTTTTGCGCCGGGCTTGATATCCGATTGTGTGTTCTGTCACAGCCTTAATAAAGCTCGTTGCTTGTTTTCAGCGATGCTTCTGATATGATGGGAGCCAGCTGTTGTTCGATGGTCTCTGTACAATTTATGCCACAGACGCCGTTTGGAGCCTTTCGATGTCAAATTTTTGAAGCCGGCTAGTCTTCGTGAATATGCCTTTGATATTCGACATCGATAGGTTAATTTGATCAAGTAATGATCTGAGTTACAATTGGGTCCTCGGTATGTACGGACGTCAAGTATGCTCGAGGCCCAACGATATTGGATTTGAACATGATCGATTTAGTTTTGTGTTTTGCCATCCGATGATACCCAGGTCATTTTTTGAATGCGTCGATGTGGGAAGCAACTCGAACATATGACTAGATTTCCGCTACATGCAAAGTCATTCAGGCGCTGGCCGTTGTCATTTGTTTCATCGCGCAGGCTGTATCCTCCAGTCGTTCCCCGATGAGATATATCATTGCAAACCTTAGCGTTGAAATCACTTAGAATTATATTTGTGTAGTTTGTAGGCAATGAGTCGACTAGTCTTTCTTGGTGATTGTAGCACGTTTTCTACGTTTGTTGGGTCGGGGCGTGTACATTTGTCAGCCAGATTTTAAAGCATCAATAACGCGCGATTTGAATTCCTTATCCACAATGAAGGCCACTCCGAACTCTCGTTGTCCAGTAGGCTTCCCATCTTTAAATATTGTGTGCGAGCTCATGTCTTGAATATCATTCCCAGACCTGCTCGTTTGCGGGATTCTCAACATTTTCATTCTATTTTGATTGGCTTGTTGTGAAAGGTCCTAAGATCGCCAGGGTATTTGAGTGTTCTGACATTCCAGGATAGAATGCCGTAGTCCGTATCCCGTTTGCGATGTCGTTGCCGTGAGTCCAAATCATTCCGATGCCCTCCTGCAGATGTTGAGTCATTGTAGGGTTTTCCAGGGACGGGGAGTTAGCCCATCGCCCAACCTTCATTCCGGCGAATTGGTTGTTACGTCGATTCCGTTATCGGGCGCGGAAGATTCGCCTTCACCCTCCTACGTCCCGACAAAAGAGGTAGAAGTAGGGTTTAGTAGCAGAGCTGTAGACGTTTTTACATTTACTAGCATTTCTCGGCATTTGATGTCCCATTATTGAGAACCAGTAAACCCAATATGTGGCCCCGAGAGCATTTACTACCATATAATCGTGGGGTTTGGGATGAGGAATCATGGAAGCTATGGGTTGAGGAAACAAAGGGTTCCCTCGTCCTTTCTCAAACGAGCTTGGGACCGTCTGGATTTGCAACTTATTTGAAAATCAGGAATTCATGGAGTTCAGCCACATTATTGGATAGCCTGGTAAGATTTTGTGTGGATACTGCTTTTAATGGTGGCGGTGCGAAGCTAGTGGCAGTGCTAGGTGAATGGTGTGGTCGGGTCTCAGCCGTTGCAAGTCCTGGTGGTGTTGAGTTGTGTCATTGGTGGTTGTGCCACTGGCAGGTCCGGGAAATCGTCACCCTCGTTTCTTACATCGAGCGCCTGGCAGAACGCCAAAAGGGGTTGGCCCGAGATGTGGACAGTGTCATTACCAATTATAAGAATATCTCAGTGACATACAAGTTAGAAGCCGGATACTATACAGAGGGAATTCGATGACTTGAGGCCGCATGGAAGGCGATCAAAAGGGAGGATACAGAGATCCGAGCCCTGCCAGAAATTCTATTGTCTTATGATTATTCCACTGACGAATTGTGCGAGACCAACCAGTCCAACTACCTTCGGTTACAGCAGTACTTCAAGAAGCAAATAGTGGCCATGAAGCTCATGGAGGTACTGACCTTGGGGCCGTCAGATGAGAAGACTGGTCTGCTGGTGTACTCGTTAAGCCGTTTGAATTAAGACGAAAAAATTTTCGTCGGGCAACAAACGAAATCCCAAAGCTCTAGTCAAAACTAATCTTGATGAATATTCTGATAATCATAATGTTTATTGCACTGTATCCTCTTTAAACCTCAATGAACTCTTTCAAGTCTTAATATTGTTCAATATAACTTCTCTTCTCCCAATAAAATGTGTATCTCTATTTTTTATCAAAATGAACGAGGATCAAAGACCAAGCTTGTAAAACTCTTTATCTCCTACCAAGTTAGTAATGATTCTATTATTTGCTTCTGCGAAACCTGGCTGAATGGAAACATTTTGAGCAGTGAAATGTTTCCGGATCATATTGTATATTATATCGATGTGACCGTGACCTGATTGCTAGTAATGAGGCTGATGGTGGTGGAGTTTTGGTTGCAGTTAGCAAAGCTCAATCTAGTTCTCCTTGTTCTGATTTCTGTTTTTCTCCTGCTTTAGAATGTGTTATTATTAAAATTTCTCTCCCTCATAATACAGAGCTCTTGAATTCTTCTATTTATATTCCCTGTAATTCACCGTTAACTGTTAATGAGACGTTTTTTGATGATCGATCCTCTTATCTAGTTTTGCGACACCCTCACGCCAAAATATTGGTTTGCGGGGATTTTAACTTACCATACATAGAGTGAAAAAATTGTCTAGTCAGTTGACCCTTTTCCTATAACCCTGTTCCTATCTCATTGCTCCTTTTTAGGGTTTTGTACTAAAATACAAAACTCGATTGCAATCACGACCTGTGTCCGTCTGTCCGTCCGTCCGTCCGTCTGTATGTCACAGCACCTTTTCTCCGAAACTATAGAGGCTACAGGCATGAAACTTTGTGAAAAGGTCAGAAATGGTGACCTCTTGAAAGTTCAACGGTGGAAAAATTTTTCAAAGGGGTTTAAGGGGGGTCTCCCCATATAGGGAGGGTGTGTAAAAACATGAAAAATGTGTTTCTAAAAAATCTGGAAAAATTATCAAGGGAGATATCTATGGGTATAACTCAAACAAATACCTCAGAAGTCAAAATTCTTTCAACTTTGTTAATAATAGTATGATCCTTGAATTTCACATTTTCTCCAATAAAATCGTCTTTGACATGTTTCTTGATTTTATTCGTTGCTGGTTACTGCATTTTGTAAGTTGAGTACAAAACCCTTCTGACATGAGCATAGGTCTGTCTACCCAACTTGTTTCAATTTAATCATATCCGCTATCCTAATGGTCGTCTCCTTGACCTTGTTCTATCAAATGTTCCAGTTAGCTACTTGTCTGTATCTCGAGCCGTACATCCGTATGTTCCTCCTGCCCGGCACTATTCTCCTTTATCTATAGATCTCATAGTCGATGAGATAACATTTAACAAACCTCATCCTACTCCAAAACTTAACTTTTTAGGGTTTTGTACTAAAATACAAAACCCTATTGCAATCACGACCTGTGTCCGTCTGTCCGTCCGTCCGTCCGTGCGTCTGTATGTCATAGCACTTTTTCTCCGAAACTATAGAGGCTACAGGCATGAAACTTTGTGAAAAGGTCAGAAATGGTGACCTCTTGAAAGTTCAAGGGTGGAAAAATTTTTCAAAGGGGTTTAAGGGGGGTCTCCCCATATAGGGAGGTGACCCCTCAAAAAAAATTTTCACCATTGGTAGTCGAGTAGGGTGTCATTGGAAAGGCCTCAATGAGATCTTTTCAAAACAAGTCTTAAAATTGCCTTATGAGTACCGAGGGCGGCAGGGGAAGGGGAAATGTACGAACTTTTCGCGTACCCCCCCTCGCGATTGGAAACCTTCCATCCGAAAATTCTGGAAAAAATTATGAATGTAGGCCTTTATGAGTACAACAACAACAAATACATGCGAAGTCGAAATTCGCTCAACTTTGTTAGTAATAGTATGATTTATCGATTTTATGTTTTCTTGAATAAAATCTAAACGGTACCCTTAAATTCAATAAAATTTAAGAAACAGATTACTTTCTGTAAGATAAATCTTTCCTGAAAGTTTCATAAAGATCCAATAGTATTTAACGAAGTTATAGCGATTTGAATTTTCCCGTATTACTATGGAACAATATGCCCTGTATTACTATGGAAACATATGGCTATGGAGCCATATGCGCTTTTTATCGATTTAGACACTACAGCTTTGCTAGGATTTGCATGAAAATTTTAGGAATCATAGGTATCATGAAAATGAGTACATACAATTGAAACAAGTCGAAGAGGCAGGAGAGAGCTCCTAGCAAAAGGGCTTTGTAACCATTCTAGGATTCGAAAAAATAGGCCATGAATCGATGATTACAGTACAGAGGAGTGGGCCCTGAAAAAAATTTCATGAAAGGTAGCCGATATGAATATCAACTGAAAGTTCTCTATGAGAGCTTTTCAAAACAGTTCTTAAACTGACAGTTTTTGCTTCAGTGGGGCCAATGGGGGGTGTGTAAAAACATGAAAAATGTGTTTCTAAAAAATCTGGAAAAATTATCAAGGGAGATATCTATGGGTATAACTCAAACAAATACCTCAGAAGTCAAAATTCTTTCAACTTTGTTAATAATAGTATGATCCTCGAATTTCACATTTTCTCCAATAAAATCGTCTTTGACATGTTTCTTGATTTTATTCGTTGCTGGTTACTGCATTTTGTAAGTTGAGTACAAAACCCTTCTGACATGAGCATAGGTCTGTCTACCCAACTTGTTTAAAGCTAATTATGAAGCTATTAATACAGAATTACTTTCAGTCAACTGGCTAGATTTCTTTAGTGACTTAAATTGTGAGGCTGCTCTAGATAAATTTTACATATATATTTATAATCTTATTCGTTGTTTTACGCCTCTTCAGGCATCCCGTAAAGCAAATCAATAGCCTTGGTTTACAAAGCGAGTGCTTAGTGCCCTACGAGCAAAAGATAAGGCACATCGTGTCTTTAAAACACTCGGCACTATTAAAGCAAGATGTAATTTTAGCAGGCTGCGTGCTATTGCCTAAAAAGGGATCAGATATGCTCTGAAGACTTACTTCCGTAATCTGGATAGCTCTCTTGTGACTAATAATACAAAGCCTTTTTGGTCTTATATAAGGTCGCTGAAATTCTCTTCTTCCAGTCATAGTAAGGTCCGTTGGAATGGTGCAGAGGTTTCTTCGTCTCAAGAAGTTACTGACTTATTCGCACAATTTTTCTCTTTGACTTTTTCTTCTCCCGCTGCAGCTGTGAATCCTGTTGTCTTACCTAATCGTCTCCCTTCCCAATTTCCTTTATTTGCACAGATCAGCCCTGGGCCAAACATATTTGTGAAGTCGTTAGCCTCATCGCTTGGTTTTCCTTTATCTCTCCTCTTCAATCTAAGTTTGAGCACTGGTACTTTCCCTAACCCTTGGAAAACAGCTAATATTGTGCCTATTTTAAAAAGTGGTGATCCTACGTCAGTTTCCAATTATCGTCCTATTTCCTTACTTTCCTGCTTTCCAAAGTTACTTGAACAGTTGGTTCATAATAGGCTCTCAAACTCATTAGCTCCTATTATTGCTCCAGAGCAGCATGGCTTTCTCAAAGGATACTCCACTACCTCTAATTTAATGGAGTTCACAAACTGTATTGCAAGAGCTTTGCATAACCAACTGCAAGTTTATGTGATCTTCACAGATTTTTCCAAGGCCTTTGACACTGTGAATCATTTACTTCTTTGTCGTCAGCTAGAAGCTCTTGGCATCTCGGGTGCTCTTTGTGTCGTGTCGTCCCTGTCGAGTAAGTCTCTCTGGTACTACGTCTAGTCCTTTTTATCCTTCATCTGGCGTTCCACAAGGTTCAATTCTTGGGCCTCTTCTCTTTCTGTTGTTCTTAAATGATCTTGCTTTTGTAATTAATTCCTCTTGTCTCTTGTATGCTGATGACTTCAAAGTATCTCGAGCAGTCAAATCCCATTTAAACTGTCAGCTCCTCCAAACTGATTTGAATGCTCTAAATAAATGGTGTGCTTCAAACTATTTATGTCTTAACACTACTAAATGTCATAAAATGACTTTTTCTTTCAAGGAATCTCCTATTAATTTTACTTATATATTAAATGATGCTTTGCTCTCTGAAGTGTGCAGTCATAAAGGCCTTGGAGTAAATTTTGATCCAAAACTCAAATTTGATGCACATATTTTAAATGTGATTACTAAGGCGTCTAGAGTTTCCGGGCTTATCCTTAGACATGTACATAAATTCAATAGCATCTCTTCTTCTATCCTCCTATTTGTTTGTCTTGTTCGCCTTTTGCTTGAATACTGTTCTATTATCTGGTCCCCCTGATATTCCTATCTCTTGTCTCTGCTTGAGAAACTGTCCAAAGAAAGCTCACGCGTTTTCTTTTCCTTAAGTTTAATCTGCCGTATCAGCCCTACGAAAGTTGTTTATCCCTCCTTTCTCTTCCATCTCTAATATCCCGACGAACTTATTTATAACAATGTTTTTTGTATAAACTCTGCTACCCTCAAGTTCCGTTAAATATTTTTTCTGAGCTACGTCTCCGACAAACATCTCGTTCATCGCGGATGAATTCTTATTTCGTTTTTCCATATGCTAGAACTAATTTATATTTCCATTCACCAATTTTAAGAATCGTATGAAATCATAATAAACTCGAGCTTGGTCCTTTCCCCTCTTCTTATATAGCATTTAAGAAAAAACGAAGAGACTTACTGCTAGTTTAACTTTCAGTAATCGACATTTTATTATTATTTTTCATTTAAATATTGCTGTATTTATTCTTTGCGTTCCATTTTATTATTGGACTATTAAGTCTGTAAGATGGAATAAATAAATAAACAAATAAAGACCGTTCCTCATCAAGCTAAAGCGGCAGAGTGAAAGGTGCAGAATGACCACCGCCGATGGATCCCAGCATCGTAAGGACACTATGCTACTACAATGCGATGGTAGAGTCTCTGCTGAGAACAATTGGGCGATTGGATCAACAAAAATCTTCAGGACAATGGTATAAAGTAAGAATTGCTACGGTCCAACGATGCTGGTGGCGGTTCGATACATATCACCAGCTACTGTGCGAACAGTGCGACAATCCTAGCGTGCACGGCGTCGATATCGGGTGCTACATACATCTTGAAGAATGCTCTCAAAACTGGCTAATCCAGTTGGAAACAAAGCTGGAAGAGCTCGGCCCCACAACCGATCTTCCCTCCCAAATAGTGGACAGCCAGCCAATGTCGAATTGTCGAATGCTGTGGTGCCTTAACGTCAACCTCACAGGAGAAGCCAAAGGATGCGATGCCGCTTGGAGGATTCTGAAGGAATGCTACGATAGTCGAAAGCTACTGATCGCTGCACTCATAAACAAATTACTAAGTCAACTATGCCATGCGGACGAGAAACCGTCAGTGGCAGCAGTTAAGGCTCTACACGATATCAATGTGGAGCATCTCAGTGGCCTGGAAAACTTGCCGGTGCCCGCAAGCGATTGGAACCCGTTGCTGCTACATGTGTAAATCATGAAGTTGGATTCAGTCACGCACATGCTCTATGAGCAATCGTTGTCCAGTGCACGGAAAATACCGCCCTTAAAGGGATTCTTGGACTTTTCAGAGGTGCGTTTCCAGGCGCTCGAGACACTCGATGGCTAGTCGAAGGAACTGGACACCATTTGTTGGAGGAGAACCAGGATGACCGTGGCCTGTTATGTGAACAGGATCATCCGCTCTTCTACTGCCCGGAATTCCTCAAGATCATAGCCCCGGAAAGATTGAAGTGCGTTAAGCCGAAGAAATTATCCATCAACTGCCTCTGAGAGGACAGAAGCCAGAAGTTGCAAAGAATGTGCCAAAAATAATAACACCACTCTGTTATACTTCACGGGAGATAACAAGCCCAGGCAGGCCAAGGCGATACTCTTGAATTCGACACCGCAGACTCGCCATCCCTCGTTCTAACTACTCTAAACGGAGCCCCGATCCAAATGGTATATACTGTCGTCAGGCTGATTGGCAGCAGTGGTAGGATAATGGAATGCCGAGCTGAGCTGGGTCCTGGCTCAAATAATCGTGATCACGGAACGAACAATTAAAAAGCTGGGACTACCTTCGACACCGCATACCACATTCATCCAAAGGGTCGGCGGTAGCATCAAAAAAGCACACTTTAGGGTAAATCTTGGCCTGCGTTTCAGATTAAATGGTTATTCCACGCAGGTGTAGGCCTATATCATGGAGAAGATAATTCCACCTCAACCTTCTCAGAATTTAAACATTTTAAGATAGCACATTCCGGAGAGTATCAAATTGGGGGATCCTGACTTCTACCGAGCGGACCGGATAGACCTATTAATGAACGCCGAGCATTTCGATGAAATTTTGCCAATTGGGGAGATAAAACTGGGCCCGGAGCTTCCAGTGGTCAAAAACACGCTACTCGAATAGATAGTGGCAGAAAAGGTGGTCACACATCAAGCTTCACCAGTGACATGTGGAGTTTTGGCAGAGGATTCCAAGTTGACCGATACCACCAAGCGATTTCGGGAAGTCGAGGAAGTGCCGAATCCAAAACGCAAGGTTGTGCTGCCTGAAAGCGCATGTGAGACTCACGGTCGTTTCCTGGTAAAACTTCCCTTGTACGATGATTCCAAGAGATTAGGTGACTCAAAAGCGTCTGCCACACGCAGATTTCTCGCCATAGAACGCTGTATGGAGGAAAATGCTGACCTGAGGCTTCACTACAAGGAATTCATTGGGGAATACGCTTGGCTTTGGCACATGGAAGAAGTGACACGTCAGCGGCGTACCGAATTGCGATATTTCCTCCTATCATAGTGTATTGAAGCCGGATAGTAGCATCACTAAATTGTGAGTGGCCTTCGATGGATACACAAGACGACTGCGAATGCGTCATTGAACGACGCCCTTTACACGGAACTGACCATCCAGGATGACCTGTTTGCGATCCTACTATGTTTCTGAACGCCCCGCTTCGTCCTCGCCCCCGACATTGAAAAATGCATCGGCCCAAAGATTGCGGCTACCATGGTCTGATTTCGAGGAATAGTTGAACGCAACCATTGCCCTATTATCAACTAAAAACCGTAACCTACGGCATGACGTGTGCCCCATATTTAGCGACCAATGCCTGCGATTTCTGGTACAAAAAAAACAGTAAAGAAGCTCCTAGGTAGCAGCGTGTTGCAGAAAGATTTTTATATCATCGACGTCATGGCTGGATCAGACAGTTTGGCTGAGGCAATTCAGAGACAGATGGAGCAAAGTACAATCCTTTCAAGCGCCGGCATGCATTTGCGCAAATGGTGTGCCAACCATCCTAGACTGTTGCAAAGGATCAAACCGGAAGACTATTAGATCCAGCTATACCTGTATTTCAGTAGTCTCTCCGAGGAGTACATTAAAACATTAGGTGTTATCTGGTGTTCAAAGGCCAACGAATTCCAGATTCACATAAACCTGGAACCAACCGATACGAAGTTCTCCAAGCAGACGACCGCGTCCGATATAGCCTGGAGATTCCACCCATTGGGTATTCTGGAACCAGTCATCGTAGCTGCTAAGCTTTTCCTACAACAGTTATTGCGTTTGTAGTTGGACTGGAATGCAGCTTTACCAGAGGGAATCCATACACAATGGTCCGATTTCTGCAGAAGCCTGCCGTCACTGTAGCAGGTGAGATTTTCCTGGCACGTCAGTGCAGGTGAGGAACCCATGTAGATACAGCTGCACACCTTCTGTGATTACTCCAAAGGCATACGGTGCTGCGTTATACGTATGATCAGCCCTGAGGAGTGGTCAAATTGTTATCAAGCTGCTGTGAGCTAAATCTCGAGTGGACCTGATCAAGACGATAACCGTTCCACGCCTGGAACTCTGCAAAATTAGTAGTGGACCTAGCGAAGCGAGTCAAACTTGTGTTCAACCTGCCGAAAGTTTTTCATTTCTTCTAAACTGAGGGTACAATCGTCCCGGCTTAGATAAACTCTTCAGCATCTTCGTACAATACTTTCGTTGCGAATCAGGGGTCGGCTATTTAAACATTTTCGAGGCCGATCCAATGGTGATACGTTGTTTCTGGAGACAATCCAGCCAACATCCTCTCACATGGTATGGCACCGGCTGAACTGAGCAGCTGTGACAAGTGGTTGCATAAACGACCCTCTTTAGGGGTGGTGGAATCAGACTGGCTTCCCGATAGCTGCAGTGAGAGGGCTTGCGATATGGAGAGAAGGCAAATCAAAACAGCGGTAGTGGTAATAAAGGCTGCCAATGTTCACTTCATTTATGAAGTTCAACACGGGAACTCCTTCAAGAGGCCGCAACGCATGGTGAACTACATGATACGTTTTATCTATCGTCTCAAACCATCATCTACAATTGCTGGAACAAACAAAAACAGTCGTGAATTATCCAGCGCACTGGAAATCATTGTTAGGTACGTTCAGCAAGAAGCCTTCAGAGACGAAATATAAGACATTATATTGGAGAAGCAAGTCAGCAGACACAGTTCTTTGGTGGGACTGGCTCCTTTGCTGGATCCAGAGAGGATTCTCCGCGTCGGTGGGTGGCTGGAAGCTTCGAAGGTCTCGTTCAACGCCAAGTACCTGATGCTGTTGCCGTTCAAGCATCCATCCACTAAGCTACTGATCATGAACATTCACCGTGATATCTGCCATTTCGGGGGCGTAGGCGTTATTTGCCACTATAAGACAGCGTTTCTGGCCAATCAGAGGAAAGCATCTCGCGTGATTAGCTGTGCGGCAGTGCGTTCAGTGCACTCGTGTCAGACCTAGACTGCCCTCTTAAATTAAAGGAAATCTGCTGAGCGCACACAATCAACCAGCTCGCCCATTCATCAATGCGGGAGTCGATTTTTATGGGCCCATGATGATCCATTAAGGTGGTAGAGACTCCCGGCCCCAGAAAGGGTACATCGTCATCATTTGTTGCCTCGTCACCGTCAATACTGTAGCATTTATTAGCTCTCTGCAGCGATTCGTTGGACAACCAGGCCATTGCAAGAACCTCTTTTGCAGCAACACCGCCAATTTTGTAAGATCGCACAACGAACTGTCGGAATCGCTGTCATCGCTCTACTCTCGGGAAGCGGAGCACGAACTCACAGCCGCTTGCAGCCTGTCGAATCGAATGCCGTTTTATTCCCACCACGCGTGCCTCACTTTGGGGGATTGTGGGAGGTGGCAGTTAAATCAGCCAAAATTGCTCCGCGGACGAGCTTTAGCGGCAAATCTCAACCAGAGCCAGTAACATGCGGTTTCCATGCTCGGTGGAAACTAATAAACTACCTCAAACTTGAATTTTGGTGACGGCGATCATAGGAGTTTTTGACTCAATTGCAGGATCGTGTCAAATGGGGACAGGTACACCACAATGAGATCCCTGGGAGAGTGGTTATCATAAGTGAAGACAACACACCCTCTACAAAGTGGTCACTGGAACGGATCGTGAAAACCTACGAAGGCGCTAACAGTTGTCCTACGACGAAGTGCCACTAAAAGCGAGTACCCCATCGGCAGGTGAAGAACGTCGGATGAGCAGTGACGGCAATCCGACTGCGAGGCAGTGATCGGTGCACGCGGGAACATTGATCGTTGCTCTTCTCTTGACATGTCTATGTCTGCTGATTCCTTTGGTAAGGGCTAATCCTATTAGAGTGTCACCAACGGGCCCACATCCAGGCCTGCATTTTAACTCGCTGGGTAGGGTATATTTATCATCGGACGAGGAAAATGCTGGTCTACTACGATTTGGGACCCTACTGGACGGAACTAGTTATGCTGCAAAATCGCATGGCCTTGTTGCAACAGCTATTCGATCGAGGTGCACCTCAGTTCAATTGCTTGCATGAGAGATCAGCTCTCCAGCGTAAACCAGATCCAGAGAATCAGAGCTAAAAGAGGAGCGATAAATGTGGTAGGTCCAGCCAGATCCTTATTTGGCGTTCTTGATGAGGATTAAGCTCACCGAATATCTCAAATAATCACAGCAATGCAGGGCAGCAGGGCACTTGCAAACCTTAATTATCGACTTGACGCTGAACATTCTCGGGAAGACCGACCAGATATGGTGGTTCAAAAAAGGTTCACACCACTAAAGCAGGAGTTGCTTGATCTGTCCAGAAAGGTCGAGGCTCCTCAGCCTGAAGGAAGTCAGGATAAGATCACGAACTTGATTACGACGTTTTCATTGCAGATGACACTAGCCACCGTCAACCTGCAGCGTATTCAACCTTCCATCCTGGATGTTATGATGGATACCTAACTTGGAAACTTCAATCCGTTACTACTGTCGCAACCACAGCTCAGTGCGGAGATGACAACTGTAAAGGACCGTCTACCATGGCTCGTGAGAATTTCCTAAAATAGTTCAAATTTACACCAATGAAGGCTAAGGCGACTGCTGAGTATTCTGCCGGTTAGTACATCGACATTTGAAATTTACAGGTTCCTTCCGATATTAACGGAAAGACACAACCGCCTCATCGCCATATTACCCACATGTCAATATCTAATCGACGCAGAGTGCGCATACTGTAGCTGGATGGAGCCGAATATAGACATCTGCCAGCAGACTCATTCGTTATACCACACGGAAGCCAACATAAGCAGTAGTGCGAAGTAGTGTTTTTGAGGGGGATGTCATCTGCTGCCGAGTGCCACTGCCTGCGCCGCTCTCATGGACTAACATTCCACAGTCCGATGAGTAGATCTATGCAGTCGCAAGTCAAATCGTGGCTCATCTCGTGTGTAGCGCAACACGTCCACACTAAGCTTGCAAGGCTCCGGTATTCTGCAGCTGGCATCGGACTGCAAACTTCAGTCTGATGCCGTAACTATTCAAGGTCATCACATCTACCAAATCACCATACAAGACCATACATGGGGGTACATTACGGCGTGGGAGGTATCAGCCCGGAGGCCCTGCAAATCAACACCCATCCTCTTAAAGACATACATCGCGGAGATCAATGAGTTGGAAAGTCGACTTGAGGCACAGTTTCTTTCCTGGGATAACCAAATCGACGCGCATGATGTCCACCAGTACACCGTTGCATACCTGAGCCTCGTGGTGCTCATCACACTTGTCAGCTACCTTTTCTGCAAGGCGAAAGATGCATGTTGTCGCCCATGGATTAGAAAACTTGTTCCACTCTCCCGAAGACACAGCTTACCTCACACACTGGACGAGGTTGAACGGACTGTCCAACGGGGGTGAATTTAAGACTCACCCAATCATCAATTTGTCTGATTTTTTCACTTTTTGGGGTATAGGTGAACTGTGGAATCTCCCCAGAATTTAGCGCATCTTCGGCTGACTTGAAATCAACCAGTAATTTGGTTTTAATAGTTAAATTTTCAGTATTAACTCTTTTGATCTCAAGATACGTTAGCTTATTTTCGGCTGCAAATAGCCGAACCAAATCTTCTCCGCTTTGTCCGAACACGTTGATAGACGGAACTTTTTCTGCCTTTTCGGAAGCTTTTTCAGAGAAACCAGCAGAACTTCGGGCTGGTTTCTTCTCCTTATTTTTATTTTTTAAATATTGAACAAAATCTAAATCATTATCTTTATTAGAATTACCTTCAACGTTTTCTTCAACTTCCATTTCTTCGGTTAATCTCTCCACCACAGTATAATACTACTAGTTTTGACTTTTGCTGGTACCACTAGCACTTAGAACATCTTCTGGAATTACTTGCTTTGCACTATTTTTCGCCTTTGGTACCTGTCGCACTTGATTTTTGGGCTACGTCTTTTGAGGCTTCATCCCTTTCTTGAACAGATCTATGAGGGACTGTATTTCAAGCCTTAGTTTATCATTTTGTTTTTGCAGTTTGATTATTTGTTGATTGTTCGCTATTATTTGCAGTTTGCATCCGCCATCTGCGGAGTTTTCTTCGTTATGGTTTCTCTTGGTGATTATCGCCAATTTCGTGTTCGTCATTTCGCCAGGTTGCCCTAACAGTGGGAAGCCGTCGGGCTCCTCCATACCAGCGGTCCCGGAGTTTTCTTGGGTTCTTTGCTTTCCTTTACGAATCGAAGTAAAATAATATTCGATAGAAATTTCCTGAGTCGATTGCTCCGACAATATAAGCTTTTTCCGATCAAAATTAAATTCAGACTGACGTTTTTTAAAAAATTAATTTAATTTTTGAAAACTTTTGGCAAGAGCGATTTAAAAGACGTCTATACGCAAAGATTGCTTCGATCTCCGGTTAAACCCGCACCTTATTTATAGACTTCTGAGAGATAAACCTACTACGGTTCGCATCCGAACTATATATCCCCCCATTCAAAGACTACAGGATTTGTTTTACCCATAAACTAGTTGAAGATATTGCCAACAAGGCGAAGAAAGAAAAACGAATCTTTTGAATTCATAAAAGAGCGCATTGTAATGCGGAAGAAAATCGTAAACAGCTTTCAGAGAATTTCTACTTTCCGAAAATGGGTTACAAAACTAGGCAACTAGTTAAGCTTTGTACCACATGTAAAGAAAACAAAAACGACAGACACCCAAACAAACCATACTTATAACCGATATCCATTCCCCAATATTTTGGATACATCGCGCACATTGAGATATTCATGACCCAAAAGAAATGCGTACTCACTGCAATAAACAAATTTACTAAACTCGTTCAGGCTAAAGTTATACCAACAAAATCCGCTGAAGACATTAAACGACCACTACGTGACATACTATGTTTCTACTGCGGTTACACCCACTTTGTATTCCACGAGAGCCACTATGGCCCTCAGAGAAATTGGGGTGCTCCGGCGGGGCTTATGGACCCGGTTTAGCTCGTCCGGAGACGGGCGTGGGGCGCCACTCGCTTGTCCCTCAAGGCCCCAATAAGCCGCCTAGCGAGAATGCGGCTTGCCGGAATAATCACCGTCGCGATTCGGCCGAACCCTAACTATCGAGCACACACGGACTTTCACTCAAACCGTACACCTGCACAACCGTACCCCTATACTTCTTCCTATCACTAACCCTCACCGGGACCACTACACCAACCCCGAACACTTTGATTCTAGATATCACTAATTTCACTCTGTTATATTGCACTTTTACATCGACTTACCACTCAAGCCGCACCCGTCACAATCTGCAATCTGAAAAAAAAGTCTTTACCTTCCTTGCTCTAAAAGCTTAAATTTCCTCTAAAAGCGTAAATTTTTTTTCAATGAAATACGACTGGGTAAAATTTCCAAAACATGTAATACAATTCGCAAATTCTATATAATTAAACATCTGATTCACGGTAAAACTTAAAAGAACTTACTTCTACTGAGTACCTACAAGGGGCCCCTTCGATGGTCGCATCCGTTGGCGCACTTTATTATTATTTCTCCCACGTCTGGGCTTTGCTTGTCGCTTCGACTTTGATATTGCTTCCTTCCGCAACAGCTGCTTCTCGTCGCTTCGCACTTCGAATTTCCTCCGCACTTCAAATTTCCTCCGCACTTTTTGCTACTTCTCAACTTCTGGTTCGCCGCACACGATAAGATAGGAAAAAGAGGAGGCGCGTCATTCTTCGCGCGCTTTTATAGCCTCCTCCTAACGGCTAATGTTCCGCTCTTCGTTCATCCACCTCTTCAGTGTGGTAATTTCCTTCTGCCGCCACTTGTTTTCCGCTCCCCTCTGGTGGTGATCACTCCAAGTGCGGCTGAATTAGCTGAACATAATTCACTGACAGTTTGACCTGTCAGTGGTATTTGTTTACTTTTGAGATTTGGATAAAATATTCAGCCTTCATTTGAATCATTTCTTGAATCATCAACGTTAGGATCTGTATTCGTCGGTTTGAATAATGTTTTACCTTGAACTTCGGCCTTAATATTTAAATGCATGTCATGCATTCGGCGATACTGTGGCTTCAGCGATGTGCGTGGTCCCAAATAGTTTAAGTGATCGTACTCGCCTGGTTCTCTTAAACCTTCCTTTTGCTTTATTTCGTCGTATACGTGCTCTTCTTTGGTCATTTCGTCTATACTGTGATACACGTTTGGATTAGTTAAATCTGCATTATAATTCTTCATACTAGTTGCTGTGTTAAAGTTTATTGAATACGTATCAGTACAATTGTTAGCGTTTGAATCATCATCATAGTTTGAAAGTGATGGTTGATGGTGTAAGTTATTTAGCAGTCGTGTGTTGTCCGCTGATGGTTGCATTCCGTAGACAGGATTATCGAAATTATCCCGTTCTGGTTATGATTGCGGATTAGCCATATAAGCAACATGAGTTATTTCGGTTTTTAAATTCGATACTCTACGCACGGCAGCAAATATTCCAATCAGTACCAAAGCCGTTACAATACCAAATGCCAGACCAGCTTGATTCGTTGAATTGTCAATAACAGCAACACGCTCTAGAATTAATAGAATGTCACAGTTATCTCCAGTTTTTCCTTGACGACATATGCATCCCAGGGCAGCATGAAATACGAAATTTTGAGATGGACAAGCACATGCTTCCATACAATGATTTCCAAAGAATCCATCTGGGCAAACTTGATTACATTTTTCACCCATCCATCCGGCTTTGCACAAACATGAACCATTTTCGGGGTGACATGCTCCATAGAGACATTGACATTTTTCTTTACAGTCTTTTCCATAATGTTGTTCATCGCGCGGTCGATCGCATTTTACATTCTTCCCACCAGGAGTACAGAAACATTGACCAGTTTCCGGCGAACTTTTAGCTCCATTTTTACAATCACATTTTTGATTGCATTCGACTCCATACGTTCCTTCCGGACATGATTCCGTATAGTATGTACCGCGGAACCCAGCAGCGCAATAACATTCACCGCTAACTGGTGAGCATTCCGCATTATTTTTACATTCGCAAGCTAGATCACAATTCTTTCCATATTTCAGGAAAGTGCACGGTCGATTGCACTGCTCGCCACTCCAACCAGGTTTACAATGACACAAACCAGTCCAAGGATCGCAAAGTTCGGTGTTATGCATGTCACAATCACATATTTTGCTACAATTCAATCCGTATTGGTTTATATCACATTTTCTCTTTTCGCATAGTCGTCCTTCCCAGCCCGCTGAGCATTTCGAATTATTTTTACATTTACACTTTTGGGAACAGTTTTGGCCAAATGTATTTGGCGGGCAAGGAATCGAACACGTTTCTCCAATGAAACCAGGGAAACATTCACATTCACCAGTTATATGATCACAGTTTCCATTTGAGCAGTCACAAGTTTGATTGCAACCCAAACCATACGTATTAGCAGGACAGCGATTGGCACATTCTGAGCCTATCCAACCCGGTTGGCAGTAACACTTTCCACTTACAGAATCACATATACCATCATTCTGGCAGTTGCATACTTGTTTACATTCGGAACCATGCTTTCCACTTGGGCAATCATTTTCGCACCTTTTCAATGCCATTTAACAGCCGCTAATCAACCTTGAAATTACCTCACAGCACTAAACGATAACATTCCATTTTCAACCATGCGTTGATTCTGCCCTTCGCCCGATGACAATTATGTTTGCTTAAAACTACAAATAATCTTATTTAAACTACTATTATGAATACAATTTGGAGTGGCAAACAAACCCTAGTCGAGTGCGCTTAGCTTTCTGAATATACCGAGTCACGCGAATGCTACGATAGTGTTCGGGATGAGGTAATACTGGTGCCCTTCTGTTTTATCCGTAACACTGCATCCCCGAAGTAGTTGTAATTGACAACGAAGGTGCTCTTAGATCCGCAAACAGATGACTGAAAAGGCCAATCACAACAAAAAACGACAACCCACAAATACTTACGATACAGGACAAGTTAGAACAAACGAAGCGGAACAAAATTAACCCCTAGATACCGACAAGAGTTCGTCAAGGAGGACAGTAATACGACCCTACTAACGGATTCAGGCAAAATAATATGTAAGGATAAAATTCGAAATTAATTTCTTTCAGGCTCATCACCCAAGGGACTGGCCCACATGTGCAAATTCTGGATTAAAAAAATTCTTAAATCATTTTCTTCTACCTAGGATAGACCAAGATCAAGCACGGAAACTTCAAAATAATCCACATAATCGTCTTAGACAAGTACGAAAGATTTATTACTAACGCTCATCCCATCCTAAATCTATCAATAGTTCAACAACATCAATTCCCAAAATACCTAATGCACGATTTCCACCAAATTAAGGCTTTAATTCAGAACTTAAAGCCCCGAAAAATGAAGAGATCACTCGATTGCTTAGCCTCAGGATTGAAGTCGATTGCCGGAAGTCCTGATCACGAGGACCTAAAAATGATAAGAGAAAATGTAATCAACGCCCTAACTATTAATCATCCTTCTTCTTCTTTGTAGCACTACATCCCCTCTTGGGCCTTCGCTTAGACATAGTTACAGTATCTCATTTTCATGACCGTATTGATTTTTTCGGAAGTTGGCTTAGTCAGTACCATGCTCCCGTGTGCCTGCTCAGCTATGATATGATCTGATTAAATCAGTACATATCACCACTGAGTGAACACTCATAGTCTGTTCGAAAAATCTGCTGAACTAAATCACGTTGCTCCCAACGAGATTTGAACCTGGGACCCTTGGCTTATGCGTTCATGCTCTAACCACTAGACCACACAGACTAACTAATAATAATTCACAGGTTTTAATAAATGAATTATACAATCAGCTACTTAATAATATTACGAAAATCACAAATCATAAAAAAAAACTATTAAACGAATAGAAAAAGAAAAATGATAGTATTCAACAATAACCTACAATAGTTCTAAATTACGCTGGCATATTATCCAAAAATAATCTAAATTTAAAATCTGTCTCATTGTAAATTTAATAACTTTGTAAATTTGAATCCAACTATTTCCTAAATTCTTTACGCGCATGTTGAAGTCAAACATCATTTTACTTTTTCTAAAATCGGAAAACGTGCTTACTTGCGATTGCGCTTCGTCAGCGATATGATATCATGTTTCTATGAGTGATGTCAGATCGTGGGAGCATGTACATATCGCTGGTGATTTCGCTAACCATAAACTTGTGCATGGTCAGCGATATTCCGTGGGAACGAGTATTGTCGTAGACGAATGAGTCCAGTAATTTTATTTCTTTGTAGCACTAAAGCCCCTCTCGGGCCACCAACTGTCTCGATCCACTGGCCGCGTCCTCCAGTTTTGAAATCCAAGCAGCGATGAACTGTCTTCATCGACCGAGTCAGACCACCGTTTCCTCGGTTTCTCACTGGTCTCCGGCCTTCAGTTCTCTCAACGAATACCTTTTTGGGTATCCGTTGTTCGCCAAAGTCAAAGTCAAAAGCGCTTTATTCAACATTAATTGGTATAAATTTTCTAAGAATATAAAGCAAATTCCAAACAATAACAATAAAAAAACTTAATGGCCCAAATGACTCTCTAAATTTACAGGTTATCATTAACACATTTCATCAAAAAAAAGCTATAGCAAATTCAATAAATTATGATTTTTACATATTTTGAAATTCAATTGGAAAAAGGAGAAAAAAATTATTTATGATTTAACCACAACAGTAAACTTTGACCCTACACCTAATATGTTTTAACTTAATTCTAATAAAATTCAATCAAAAACTTTATCTTATACTAAAAAAAATTCTATCACAATGTTCCTAACCTACGCGTTTAATCTTATCTCTAACCTAATATAATAAGCATCACATACACCTAACTTATACCTGATTTTTAACACAAATAAACAACAAAACTGAATGTAGCAATAATGAGCTGAAACTCAAAAACCAACTAACGAAAAACACAAAAACTAAAAACAAACACTAATAATTTAGACGTTGTCATTCAGCCACCAATACCTAGATTGCCCTATCTCAGCTCGATCAGCTTCAACGAATCTAGCAAATGAGTATCTCCATTGGAATTGTTGGTCTCGTGAACTCAGATTCGGAAGATATTTTATCTTCTTATCGGTGGCCCGTTGATATATGTGATGTATGACTGGGACGCCGTCAGAATCAAAAACATATCGATTCATGTCCAAATACACGAATGCTCTGGAGGAATGAAGCCAGTAGCGAAGCAAGTCGCTATATACCCGTCTGTAGGGTGGAACGGCTGTGAAATCCAAGAGTTTTCACTCGCAGTCACAGATCTTGCGATATGATTCCGAAGAAGTTTCAATATAAAGATATCGACTTTCGTCACTTCAGCAGTTTGATAAATTCTTCTATTCGATATATAATGCTTCCAATCCGTCTCAGGCTTTCTGTACAAATCAGTACATGCACGAAGACATTTCCTTTCGAAAACTCATAATTTTTCCATAATACTAGCACTCTGGTTGTATCAGATCTGACATCCATATGTCGAAACTGGTCGAACCAGGGTCTTGTATTAAATAATTTTGACCTTTTGAGCAATGTATTTGTAATGAAAGAGTCTTCGTAGGGCCATGACTACTTTTAGTGCCTTACTGACCATGATTTTCACATGTTCAGTATTGAACAGATACTGATCGAGATAAACACCGAGGTACCGAACACAGGATTTATGTAGAACTCGTTCTAAACTACCCTCGTCAGCCATGATGTGGAAATCCTTCCAATTAAGTTTCAGGTCTTGACTGACCCCCTGCAGCGTTGTCCAAAACAAGATTGTTTCACACTTCTGCGCATTGATTTTCATTCGCCAATTGCCAGTGTACACCGGTACATCATTGAACATTTTTTGGAGATTGCTTTGAACTATTATATTGTAGTCTTTTGGATGATCAGATCATCAGCAAACGCTACCAACGATCGCGTTGGCGACACGTTAAAATCAAAGCCGTTCAATAGCTTACGAATGAAGATTCTTCTCAATCTTCAGAGGCGCAGTAACTGTTCCCTGGTGTAGACCATTCAAGATCTTGAATTCGCGCGTTGTTGTCAGATTTCCATCAGTTACAACAAACGATTTCCCGTATAACATATTGCGCATCATAGTCTGAGGGACTTGTCCTGAAGGAGTTTAAAAACTAGTCCAACTAATACACAATATCGAGGGCTTTCTCCATATGAATGTGACATGCTCCTACAATTGTCTATCATTTAGTTTCCAACAGATGTCTGAAGTTATTTTCGTTATTACATGTGTGGTCGAATGCCCGGCACGAAAACCAAATCGGCAATTCGGCATCAACTCATATTTCTCAATGTGGGCGTTTAATGCTCTGTTGAGTATCACTTCAAACACCTTGCTGATGTTAGGCAGCAAACTGATTGGGTGATAGCTTTTCGGGCATGGAGATTCTTTTCCTTTCTTCCAGATAGGAAAAACCTTAGCCTTTTTTCACTCATGTGAAAAATATGAATCGGTCAACATGTGAAGAATATGCAAAAATTCCTAATAGCAACCTTAGGCAAATGTCGGAGAGCTATATTTGGATTACCATCAGTACCACGTGATTTCTCATTGTTTATCCTGCGAAATATGAAACACAAGTCTTCATAGGTGACAAAATAATCAATACGACTCAAGTTTGGTATGAGGTTAGATGTAAATGTGAAATATTTGATTCGCTCTCTTAGGGTTTGGTAGAAGAACCAATTCAAAATGTGTTCCAATCAGGGCAAGTTTATCCAATCCCTCCGGAATCGCACTATAAATTTTTTTACCAGCCCTATCGAGAAGATTTATCTCATCACCAGTGACTTAAAGATTCGATACCTCACTCGAGACTTCTTACGGAAAAGGCTATTCACTTTCGCGAAAACGGCATCTGAATCCTGTGGACTAATACCCCTCACGCCGATGTATAGTAACAATGGAGTTGACGTTGATCGAGATGAGACGAATCCTATCCATGGGAATGTGGCTGGATCGCAAATTATTTTGAGGCATTTGAAACCCCTAAACGATGAAAAACAAGATTGATTTTCGTATCTTGTTTATCGATTCTCTCCGATAGAGAATTTAGTTGCTGTAAAATTTTGAGAATTTTTGTTTACACTATCTACCGCATTTTCTGCTGGTCCTCTAGTGGATTGTACAAATGATACTCCAGGCTTGATGAAGTTCGAAGCTACTCGATATGATGCCGGGTGACCAAAACACCGCAGTTAACTCAGTATAATTTCTCTTTTGGCTCCTTCTGAGCCAATTTGCACTCACCGGAAGCATGCACGTCCTTGCATTTGACGCATCGGTAATGCATGGTGGAGTTAGCAGTCGAATGCCCAAATCGTTGACAGGGATAGCACTGGTTGACTTCTCTTTTTTGGAGACGTTCCCACCTCACCACTCGGAAGTTCAAGTATCGGATTTGTTGAAGAGCACTTGGACTGCTCTTATTTGATATTTACACTAAATAAAGTGGTAAATTTTTTTTCTTCTGTCGACCTTCTTCTCCTGCGAATAGCGCCTTCAACTGTCTCGGTCCATTGATAGCGATGAACTGTCTTCATCGACCGAGTTAGACAAGCGTTTCCTCGGTTTCCCCACTGGTCTCCGGCCTTCAATTCTCCCAACGAATACCTGTTTGGGTATCTGCTGTTCGTCCATTCGATTTATGTGTCCAGCTTCCGCAGTCTGACAATCGTTGAGACCTCCGGCTCATCAAAAATGTCATATAGCTCATGGTTATATCGAATTCGCCATTGGTGCCCGTCTAGCTTCGCCCCATTTATTCACCTCAGGACCCGTCGCTCAAAGGCGTTCAATATATTTGCGGATGCTTGGGTTAAGTGCCATGTTTCACACCCATAGCATAATACAGGTCTTATCACAGATTTGTATACTTGGAGCTTTGTTTTCCTGTGTACGGAACTTGTCTTCAAGATCTTCAAAACAGAGTAAAATATTTTATTTACGAGCTGTATTGTTTCGCAGACTTCGTCTCTTTCATTGCCCGTTTTCGTTATTTTGGCGCTTAAATATACAATTTCGCTAACATTCTCGATACTGTATTTGCCAAGTGTAATATTTTGCGTATTTGAGGTATTTTTCCTCGACTGCGTCATGAGCTTTGTTTTATTTTCATTGATTAGTAGCCCTACTAGTTTTGCTTCGCTGTTGAATTTTAGGAAGGAAAAGTTCTTTGGCAGTTGTTAATGACCATGACAAAATGTTGATGTCGTCCGCATGGGCTTCTTCTTGCTTGGACTTGTAACATATAGTAATGCACCTCGCGTATCGACAGGAAGTATCCTTATGACGTACTCCAGAGCCAAATTGAATAGCAATGGGGCCAGCCCATGTCCCTGCTTTAGACTGATATTTGTGTCAAAGGCACCGGCGAGTTTTTGTGGATAGGGAGTATAATTGGTTGGCTTCACTCTTTCGGTATATGTTCTGGTTGCCAAATGTGCTGAATGACTTTGTAAACACTACTGCCACCATATTTGATGAGTTCCACTGGAATCTCGTCGATACCCGGCGCCTTATTAATCTTTTGGGCTTTGATGATGGAACAAACTTCATCCAGACTTAGTAGGGCCAATGGAAGCTCTCCGCAGACATCTATAGGCTTCGATGTTCTGGAGCTGTGCGGAAGATTAAGGAGGTTCTTAAAATATGATGCCCATCTTTCCTTTATTTTGATTATATATATGATATTGCCGATTTTATTATGACAGACGGCTGATAACCACGTTTCAGGCTTTTCACTACATTGTATGCTTGTATTGTGTTGTTGCTCGCTAGGGGTACATCTATAATCCTCAATTGGTCGTCATAGTATTGTCTTTTCTTAGTCCTAATTATCTTATTCGCTACTCTGCTGAGATTTTCATTTTGTTCTCTCTTCGTCTTGGTTTCCCTACCTACGCATTCTTTGTACGCCTGATTCTTTTTATCAAACGCATTCTTGCACTCATCATCGAACCAATCATTCCTCTTTCGCCGGGCTTGACGTCCGAACATCTTTTCTGCCACGGTCTTAATAGCCGCTTTCGCCTCCATCCAGAGCTGGTTGCTCGTCTTTAACGATGTGTCTGATAAGATGGGAGCCAACTGGTTATCGAGTGTCTCCGTGAAATTTTTGGCCACAGACGCCATTTGGAGGCTTTCAACGTCAATATTCTGCTGCGAGCTGGTCTTCGCTGAATATGCCTTTGACATACGACACCGATAGGTTAGTTTGATCAAGTAATGATCTGATTTACAATTGGCACCGCGGTATGTACGGATGTCAAGTATGCTCGAGGCCCAACGTTGTTCGATCTGAATATGATCCATCTGGTTTTGTGTGTTGCCATCCGGTGATACCCAGGTCATTTTATGAATGCGTCGATGTGGGAAGCTAGTCGAACGTATGACTAGATTTCTGCTACATGCAAAGTCAATCAGGCGCTGGCCGTTGTCGTTTGTTCCACCGTGAAGGCTGCTATATCCTCCAGTTGTTCTCCGCTGAGATAGCTCATTGCCAACCTTAGCGTTGAAATCACCCAGAATTATTTTTGTGTCGTTTGTAGGCAATGAGTCGACCAGTCTTTCCAGGTGATTGTATATAGAACGTTTCTATCGTTTCTTTGTCCTTTTCTTTAGTCAGGGCGTGAACATTAATCAGCCAGATTTTGAAGAATTTCGCCTTTATACATATCGCTCACAACCGTTCATTGACTGCCTTAAAATAAATAACGTGCGGTTTGAACTCCCTATCCACAATGAAGGGCACTCCAAATCCTCGTTTTCTAGTAGGCTTCCCACTTTTGAATATTGTGTGCGATCTCATGTCTTGAATGTCGTTTCCAGTCCAACTCCTTTCCTGGACTGCCAGTATTTTTAATTGATATTGACTGGCCTGTTGCTAAAGGTCCTTAACAGTGCCAGGGTAATTGAGTGATTTGACATTCCAGGATCCAATGCCATACTCCTTTTTCGTTTGCGAGGTTGTTGCCGTGAGTCCAATCCATTCCTAGGCCCCTCTACAGGTTTCGGAACATTTTAAGGTTTTCCAAGGACGAGGAGTTAGTCCGTCGCCCAACCTCCATTCCGGCGGCATAGTTACTACATCGATTCCGTTATCAGGCGCAAAAGAT
This sequence comes from Odontomyia ornata, assembly GCA_963969285.1. NCBI lineage: Eukaryota > Metazoa > Arthropoda > Insecta > Diptera > Stratiomyidae > Odontomyia > Odontomyia ornata. The sequence continues at coordinate 118,754,304 of OZ017740.1, forward strand.
TCGCCTTCACCCTCTTACGCCCTCACAAAGGAGGTGTAAGTAGGGTTTAGTAGCATATCTGTAGATGTATTTACAGCTTTTAGCACTTCTCGGCATTTAATGTTCCATTATTGGAGAATCAGTGAACCCCATGTGCGACCCCGAGAGCATTTACTACCATTTATTTGGGGGGTTTGGGATGAGGGATTATGGAAGCTATGGGTTAGGGAAACAAGAGGTTCCTTCGTCCTTTCTCAAACGGCCTTGGGACCGTCTACGGTGGAATTCAACACATTTATAATCGAATCTAGACGCGACTTTTAATGATGACACCGGTAGGTCTTCGATCTTTATGGACAATTTTTTTCTTTTATAAGTTAATGGGATTTGAAAGGTAAATTTTCTCAAAAATATTTTACATCAATATATATTCATAAAATAGTGTATCACATAGCATTGGAGTAAAATGATTACAGCCTGAAAATATAAGCTGAATCTGTTCCACAAAGAGGACACCCTCTCATCGTGCAAAAACATACCATAAATTATTCTATAGCCTCAACATTTAGCCACAAACCGCCAACTGGCACCAAAATAATATTTACCTTAGAGTATTCTAACTTTTCGGGTGTTTTGCTACACATCGTAAATCGATAATTATTCAAAAGTGAAACCAACCCTATTCTGGATTGCATTTGGCCAAATTTAGCTCCTATACAATTCCTGGGTCCATCGCCGAATCCCAAAAACGCCATTGGGTGTCGTTTCTTAATCTCTTCCGGAGTAAATCGATCCGGATCAAAAACATCTGGGTTTTGATAAATCTCGGCATCGTGATGAATGGAATAGACTGGAATGAAAACAAGAGCATCCTTCTCTATGACCATGTTTGAATCGGGAACTTGAAAATCGTCATTCGCTTTCCTTATCAATGAAAAACCGGGTGGATACTTACGCAATGATTCTGAAAAACATTTGTTATTAGAACAACGAACTTTCTTTTAGTGTTATCAGATAAAATTAGGCTAAAAAGCATCAAAATTGTTTAACTGGATTTTGTTTTGATTTTATCGATGTAATGAATTTGGTCAATTGGCGCTGTAAAATAATTATCGTAATCATTAGATGTCAAATGTTTATCCAGACAAAGATAGAGAATGCTGAGAAATTGTTACCCTGTTTTTGATAAAATGCAATTTTCATGGAGATTTTGTTAAATGCTACGCCAATTCGAATTACCATTGTTGATTTGGTCGATAAAAGTCATTTCCATCATTGCGCTGTAAGTCAATTCTCCTCCATGTTTCGCAAGGATGTCGTTCACCTCACGCCTTGCCTTTTCTTGAATGTCCGGATTCATTGCGAGTTCATAAAGTGAATATGTCATGTTTGTTGAGGTCGTCTCGAATCCAGCCAGGAAAAATAGAAAAGCTTGTGCTGAAATTTCTTCAAAACTCATTTTTCCCAAACCATCCTTGCTAGCGTCTCCATCCTCCTTTCCATTCTTCAGTTGAATCAGGGTATCCATGAAATCGTTTCGTCTAATGTTGTTCTTCTCACGATACTCAACTGTTTCACGCACGACTTTCAAGAAAAACTCGCTAACATCATCCTGCATGGTTTTCATTCCTAGTTTCAGAGCCAACTTCGGAAATGCAGTTCCGAATATACGCCCGATGATTCCGTATGGAGGTTTTTCCAAGGCGATTTTACCAAAACGTCGAAACTCTGTATTGGGGTCCTTGAGACTGTTACACTCGATACCGAAAGCACATGTGCCGATCACATCGGTTGCAAACCTCGCAAGAAGATCTTTGATCTCTACTTCACTGTCGGTCTTTATGATTTCCTTGAGGGTATGGTTGAACTGATTCATCACTTCGACAATTGTTGGGAGCATAAGCTTAATCTTCCCTGTTGTGAATGTAGGAGTCAACTTCGATCTTAGTGCCTTCCATTTCTGTCCTTCCAAAGTCAGCAAATTAGCTGATAGCGGATCGTCGCGCTGATTGTAATACAATCCTCGGTCGTGAAATTTACTGAAGTCTTTTACTAGAACGTGATGCACCAGATTTAGGTCAATAACGAGTGAACATGCTTGAGTGAAATAGTACATCCCAGCGAATGGAACTTTTCCCTTGAACTCTCGATACGTTTCGTCCAAAATATCTTTTACATGGCGTCGTTTGCCACCTCGTCTTAAGGTGCCAAACGGGATTGTTGGCTCCAAGCATGGGACTCCTAGCGTCGCCCAGTATTGGAATTTAAATTTGAACAGCGCATAAAGTCCACTCATGACCACAATCAGCGCAGACAACAAAAACGCAAGAATCGCCATTGCATCAACGATTCGAACACTTAACTTTATCTTTGTTTTGTGGTCCGGTAGCGCTTCTGCGGTGACACTGATTATCTAAACTATTGGTATCCACTACTAAAATGCTTTGCAGCTGATTTATTTTGATATTCTATAGATATTGGCTCTATGAGTCCCTATTACTGAACTTGTCGAGTAACGTTTGACTCACAGTCGCTGTAGCTAGACGGCGAATGTTTCAAATTTCGACTGATTGACTGCTAAATATTGTTAATAATTACATAAATCAAATGTTAATATCAGTGGGCAATCTTCAATATTTGTTTGTTTTGAGATATCAGCAGAAAATAATTAGGACATCATTTGTCATGAATAGATAAGAGGCACAATCCAGTATCTAAGTAATTATTGGAAGCAAAGCAACATTTATTCTCTCTTAACCAAAATTTTTTACATATTGACTTCGTACAATAATTGATATCTGGTTAGGATATTATCGCGTGTTACAGTTCGCTTCCAATAAGTTTAATGTCCTTGAAAAGTGAAAACGCCACTGTCTTTTAAATTACGTTGAAAGAGTTTATTTGCGCAATAATTAATTTCACTATTTTACAAATGACTAGTGATCTGTAAGTATATAGAATCATCCGTTCAGGACTGCAGCGATAGTCTGCTGCCTTGTCGAAAAGGGATGTTGAGATCCGCCGAGATTGGCCTTGTCTGGGGACCCGTGAATGTGCTGGCAGGCTAGCGTTGCGGTGTCGCGTGGCGGGTTCTTCCCCCTAGCACAAGAGCCATTGCAAATAAAAAAAAAATTCGCATTCACGAATTAAACATGGTCGAATGCCGATCGACTGGTATCGAGGCCGAGGTAATCTACTAATGGTTGCAATGTTGGTTCGAAGAACAAATTAGGCCAATGTGTAGTGAATAAAAGAGTTTCCAAAAGTCCGTGAAGGACTGCAGCGATGGTCTGCTGCCCCGGCAGAAGAAGATGGAGGTATCTGCCGAGAATGCCCTCGTCCGGAGACGCGTGAATGCGCTGGCAGGCTAGCATTGCGGTGTCGTGGGGCGGGTTCGTTTCCCCGGCACGAGGACCCACTACAAAACAATTTCGCATTCACGAATTTGTCGATAGCTCAAGAGGCGACTGAAGTCGCAAAAACTGTAGATAACCTCACCGAAGGAGATGTACTTGTTACAAGAACAAGTGAAACCTGAGAAGAAAGGCGAACTTGGGGTGACCTCGTCGTTACCCAACGAAGTTCATGGCCCACAAATGAAAGAGGGGCAACCGGGTGGTGGTGGAGCCCCTTCATACCCACCCAACCGGAATAAATCCATTGATAGCTTGTTGAAGTGGCCAGGTATTCCTCTTCTGAGTGGAAAACTCATACAACTTGAATTGTATGAACCTTCCCATCAGAAGGGGAGTACCCCGGTGACCAATTTATGTCATAGAATTATACAATTGGATTGCATAAATCTATGCCATAAAAAGTCACTCTGTTTGGGCCACTCAACCCATTACGTCACCTGAAACAAAAAGATTATACGGGATTATTAAGTACCCGGTGGCTGGCTCATGTTTTGAGGTGGAAGCCTGCCACCGTACCGGGTCCTATACTCGGTTAGAGAAATCGGAAGGGAAAGACCCATGGTTCAATTTAGTTCATCATTTTATTTAATTACTGATTTCTCGTAAATACAAACTCCCAGCATATTTCAAGTATCTACTTGATAGTGAACAATGAGTCTATCGTCGATCTACCTGCTCTAAAACCATCTTGATACTCCCCAATAATACTTTTGGCGTATGATCCCATTTCATTTTCTAAGATCTTTGAAAATATTTTGTAAGTCGAACAAAGTAGTGATATGCCTCCATAATATTCGCACTGTAGCTTGTCAACTTTTTTGTGGGTAGGGAATATAATTGATTGACTCCACTCTTCGGCCATATGTGCAAATGTGCTGGATGACTTTGTGAATAGTTTTATGAACACTTCTGCCACCATATTTGATGAGCTCCACTGGAATATCATCGATATCCGGCACTTTATTATTCTTTTGGGCTTTGATGATGGAACAAACTTCACCCAGAGTTGATGAGGCCAACAGAAGCTCTACGGAAACATCGATAGGCTCCAATGTTCTAGAGCTGTGCGGAAAACTAAGGAGGTTCTAAAAAAATGATACCCGTCTTTCCTTAATCCTGGTTTCATCAGCGAGAATATTTCCCATATCATCACTACAGAGCGCGGTCTTTGGCTGATAACCTCCTTTCAGGCTTTTCACAACTTTGTATGCTTGTCTTGTGTTGCTGCTTGCTCGACTTACATCGATGCTTCTCAATTGGTCGTCATAACATTATCTTTTCGTACTTCGAATTATCTTATTCGTTACTCTTCTGAGATTTTGATAGTGTTTTTTCTTCGTCCTAGTTTTCCTACCGACGCATTCTTTTTACGCCTGATTCCTTTTGTCCAACGCATTCTGGCACTTATCATCGAACCAATCATTTCTTTTCCGCCGGTTGATATCCGATTGTATGTTCTGCCATGGTCTTAATGGCCGCTTTCACTTCCATCCAGATTTTATTGTCTCCGATAAATTTATATCACAGACGTCTTTTCTAGCCTTTCGACTAGTGAATTGTATGAGACCAACCAGTCCAACTACCTTCGGTTACAGCAGCACTTCAAGAAGCAAATAGTAGCCAGGAAGCAGATACAGGGGGGGCTAGCGGCGGCAGAGTGAAGGGTGTAGAGTGGCCACCGACGATGGATCTCGGCATCGAAAGGACGGTGTGCTACTACAATGCGATTGTGGACTCTCTGCTGAGAACAATTTTGGACTTGGATCCGCCAGAATCTTCACGACAATTGTATAAACTAAAAATTGCTATGGTCCAACGATGCTGGCGGCGGCTGGATACATATCACCAGCTACTGTGCGACGATCCTGCCGTCGATATCAGCTGGCACATACAGCTTGAAAACCTCTTTCAAAACTGGCTGTTCCAGTTAAAAGCAAAGCTTGAAGAGCTCGGCGTCACATCCACGCCACCAGCTCCAGCTGTGATACCCACCCCCCAGTTTGCGCCTACCGAGGATGACGCTCCCATGCTTTGATGGAAACTCCCTACATTGGTGACAATTTCACGATCTTTTCACCCAAATGGTGCACAACCAGGAATTCTTGAATTGCCAAATGCTGTGGTACCTCAAGATCAACCTCACAGGAGAAGCTGAAGGACTTGTTAGAAATTGTAATGATCACAGGTGTCCATATTTACATATGGACACCTGGAATTACAAAACAATAAATAATATAAACATTGATTGTAAATCATATCCAATAATACACTTACCAAAGCATATGCAATATTATCAATAAGTAGAACTATAATGCAATGCTTACCTCATTAATCAATACTCATCACTTTCACTTTCTTCTTTTATGCATTCTCAAAAGTAAGCATAAACATTCCCATGTGCATTTTTAAGGTCAATTCATATGCACATTTATGACCTAGAAACAAGTTGGGTAAACAGACCTACGCTCATTTCAGAAGGGTTTTGTATTCAATTTTCAAAATGTAGTCACCAGATTGAATAAAGTCAAGAAGCATGTCAATGACGATTTTATTGGAGAAACTATGAAATTCGAAGATCATACTATTATTAACAAAGTTGAAAGAATTTCGACTTCTGAGGTTTTTGTTATTGTCATACTCATAAATATCTCCCTTGATAATTATTTCAGATGTCCATTCGCGAGGGAGGAAACACATTTTTCATGTATTTCCCCCCTGTGCCCCCACTGAAGCAAAAACTGACAGTTTAAGAACTGTTTTGAAAAGCTCCCATGAAAACTTTCATTTCATACTCATATCGGCTACGTTTGATGAATTTTTTTTCAGGGGCCACTCTCCTGTACTGTTATCATCGATTAATAGCCAATTTTTTCGAATCCTAGAGTTGTTACAAAACCCTTTTGTTAGTAGCTCCCTCCCGCCTCCTTGACTTGTTTCACTTATGAGTATTAATTGTAGGTACTCAGCTTCAGTCATTCATTAAATTGAACCAAGTGTTCAAAGCATTCACCTTAAACGTTGAAATTGGGAAAAAATAACTCAACATTATTCAATCTTCGCATTTAAAACAGCCACTATTTTGTTTTACGATTACTGATACCACTAGCTGAACTGATTCTCAAAGTTATTCATGGCACCTATCATTCCTGAAATTTTCATGCAAATCCTAGCAAAACTGTAGTGTCTGTGTCGGTAAAAAGCGCATGTTGTTCCATAGCCATATGTTGCCATAGTAATACATGCAGCGCATATTGTTCCATAGTAATACAGGAAAATTCAAACCGCTATAACTTCGCTAAATATGATGCAATCTTTATGAAACTTGCAGGGTTAATCAATCTTATAAGTAGACATCTGTGTACTGAATTTTATTGAATTTAAGCGTACCGTTAAGATTTTATTCAAGAAAACATAAAATCGATAAATCATACTATTACTAACAAAGTTGAGTGAATTGCGACTTCTCACGTATTTGTTGTTGTTGTACTCATCAAGGCCTACATTCTTGATTTTTTTCAGATTTTTCGGATGGAAGGTGTCCAATCGCGAGGGGGGGGGACACAAATTTTTCGTGTATTTCCCCTCCCTGTGCGCCCCTCGAAGCAAACTTTGCCAAACTAAGACCTGTTTTGAAAAGTTCTTATCAAGACCTTTCATTTGATACCCATATCGGCTACCTTCAATGAAATTTTTTTTTCGGGGGGTCACTCCCCTACATGGGGAGACCTCCCTTAAATACCTTATAAAATTTTTTAGTAGTTGAACTTTGAAGAGATCACCACTTTACACCTACATACAAAATTTGATGTTTCTAGCTTAAGTAGTTTCCGAGAAAAACTGCTGTGACACACGGACGGACGGACGGACGGACGGACGGACGGACAGACAGACGGACAGACGGACAGACAGGACGCGATTTTAGAAGGGTTTTGTAAAATTATTTTACAAAACCCTAAAAAGGTTCTACAATGTTCATATATACTTGTACTTTCCATTGATTGCAAGTGTGAATGGATGAAAACAAATATGTAACAATTATTGTGTGTCACGAGACCACACAAATTGAGTGTTGGTTAATGAGGTCATAAAGCATGTGATTTATGTTTTTAAAATTAGTATAAATATAGGGCTTTCCAATAACTCACTTTTTGACGGAACTCGACTGTAATACGTGAGGACTCTTTTTTCGACGAATCTACGCGAAGAATCGACCAAGCATGATCAACCTTTGAAAGTGACGTCACTGCTTCCATTCAGGATCGCTCGAATATTCCAGGTAGTTCGCCAATGTACGAGAAATGGGTTGAATGACTAGAGACCCTGTATAAAGCCGAGCTGAATGAATGGGAGATGTAGTAAAACCGCGGTAGGAAAACCACGATAGTAAATTGCGATATAGTGAATTGCGAAGTAAAGGCGATATTGATTAATAGTGAAGTGATTTTCGTGATATAGACAGTGGAAATATAAAGTTGATAGACAGTAAAAATCCGATTGAAATGAGATTTGCAAAGAAGTGAAACTCATGACTGTGTACTCTTTGGAATAAACTCTTTTAACGTAATTTAAAAGAGAGTGCGTTTTCACTTTCCCGGAAAATTAAAATTATTGGCCGCAAATCATAACACGCGACAGTGGTGTCGAGAAGTGAGACAGTAAATTTCGAAAGTGAAAACTTTTACCCAGAAAATGCGCTGATGCAAATGTTGATGCTGATACAGCAAGAGCAGCGACAACAGTCATCCAATTTAACTGCAAAGCTAGATGAACACTCAGCGATGCTAAATGGACAATCAGCGAGGCTGGACCAACAAGCGATCGAAATCAAGGCAGATTTTCAAAACCAGTCAACCGAAATAAAAGCGGAGCTCAGTAGTCTGAACCAACAAATTAAATGCGTCGAGGAAAAGGTATACCAGGTCGAGGAAAAGGTTGGCCAGGCCGAGAAGAGAATCAACAATGAGATGGGAAAGGTGAAAAAAGAATTGGAAGCAGCGAAGGCAGTAGTAACCACCTCACAAGCCCCGCTTCCAACCGCAGCGCAAAGCTCATCCAGGAATGTGAAAGCACCCATATTCGATGGGCAAACGGTCTGGATCATTTACAAAACCCAGTTTGAAGCCGTCGCTAGGGCAAATCACTGGAATAAGCAGGAACGAGCAACTGCATCAATTCTTGCTCCCAGAGGCCCAGCTGCTGAGCTTTTGCAGACGATTCCCGTTGAGTTGCACTCAAACCCGGCAGCTATAATGAATGCGCTCGACATGCGTTATGGAGACGATCATCGCAAGCAGATTTATCGGTCACATCTACGGCATCGGATGCAGAAGTCTGGCGAAACCTTACAGCAGCTAGCCCAAGACATTGAGCGACTGGCGCTTTTGGCTTACCCAGCTTAACATCCAGAACATCGAGATGACGCAGCAACAGAAGCATTTATCAGCGCAGGAATTGTAACAACCTGTGCGTTTAGCTCAAAAACAAACGGTGAAGGATGCATTGGCTTATAGTCTGAACTTTGAGGCAGCGAAAAATGTGACTCGTACCACTGCCCGGGTTCGCGAGGTAGTGGCAGACGAGTGCAGGTCTGAGCGCGTGGGAATTGAGTGAGACCCGTAGGTTAAATGATGCGCCTCGATGCTAGAATTGCGGTGAGAAGGGGCACCTGCAAAGAGACTGCAAGAAGCGAAAAAACCGAGCTATTGTCCCGGTTGTATAGCTAGGAGAAAATCTAGTCCGAGTCAGGAGCCCAGAATGGAAGCCCTTCAAACTGAGGAGTCGGCAACTTGTAAGAGCCAACTTCCTGGGGCAGAGGTTGGCTAGGAGGATCGACGTCCCCAGCACCACCATCACTGTGTCAAAACTACATCGCGGAGAAGCACACTTATGCCTTCCGAGTCAAGTTGACGGTGAACATTGCACCATAACAATCGACACTGGTGGTTTTGTTTGCGCCATAACAATCGACACTGGTGCAACCCGATCGATGATCCGACCAGAACTAGTGAAACAACAACTACTTCACAAGGGCAAGATTTTCTCACTACGGACAGCTACGGGAGAAACTGCACCTCACCATGGAGAGCTCAACCTCCAAATACAGTTGGGAGACCTTGCGTCCCGACATAATTTTCTGGTCGCGAACATTATGGATGACTGCATTCTCGGAATGGATTTTCTGTGACCACAGGGAATCATGTTTGATTTGGGCAAACGGGTATTGAAATGGCAAAATGTCGAAGTACTGATGAAGGATCCCAGCGTCCAAATTCCCACGATGAATGTGAGAGTATGTACCGACACTGATGTACCAAAATCTTCCGAGAGCATTGTATGGGCCAAGCTTGATGGTTGTTCTGGAGGCCACCGATCTTATCTGATAGAGCCAACGAAGACGTTCGCATTGCGCAGTTTGATTGTAGAACGAAGCTTCGTAAGATCTATAAGGAACGGATACGTGCCGGTTAGAGTCCTTACCACCGCAGACTCAACCACGAGCATCAAAACGGGAGAAGTCATCGGCAGCTGCCAGCCTGTTTCCACCATCACCTCTTTGGAAGCCACTCACGACCATCATTGTAACAGGAGGCAAGACACAGACAAAGCCTGGAAATCCACGTCTGCAATATTGAAGCGGGTCAAATTGCTAGTGCAGCTATTCAGGCGTGCCTCTGATCTGGTCACCAAGTAGAGTGACATCTTCTCAACAAGCCCGGATGACCAATGCCGAACGAGTATGGTAACTCACGTCATAGATACACAGGGAGCCAAGCCGATTCGGCAGGCACCGAGTCGTCTTCCTATAGCCAAACAAGGAGAAGTGAAACTGTGACACTGACCTCGGACATGGAGAAACAAGGTGTTATCGAACCTTCTGTCAGTCCATGGGCCGCGCGAGTAGTTCTAGTAAAGAAAAAGGATGGTGGTACTCGTTTTTGTGTCGACTATAGGCAGCTTAACGACGTCATTAAGAAAGACAGTTACCCGCTCCCACGCATCGACGACATCATGGACACTTTAGCTGACTCAAAATGGTTTTCTACACTCGATCTCAAGAGTGGCTACTGGCAGGTAGAAATCGACAAGAAGAACGCATTTTCAGTTGGGACCGGATTGCGGCAATTCATGGTGATGCCATTTGGGCTTTGCAATGCTCCAGCCACTTTCGAACGCCTGATGGAATACGTACTACGAGGCCTGACCTGGAAGGCCTGACCTGGAAGGCCTGACCTGGAAGGCCTGTTTGGTGTACCTAGATGACATCATTGATATTGGGAGAACGTTCGAAGAGCATGTGCGGAACTTAGAAAAGGTTTTCTCCCGATTGCGACTGGTGAACCTGAAACTTAGTCCCAACAAGTGTGCACTTTTCGCAGCTGAAGTAAAATACCTGGGACACGTTGTATCAGCAGAAGGGGTCAAAACAGACTCTGAGAAAATCGAAGCCGTGTAAAGCTGGCCAATACCAAATAACAAGCCCCAACTACGAAGTTTTCTGGGTCTGGCGACCTACTATTGAAGATTCGTCAAAGACTTTGCCAAAATAGCTAAGTGTCTCTATCAGCTAACCGAGAAAAATCGTCCGTATGTCTGAAATGAACAATGCCAGGCAGAGACCTCGAAGGAAAAGCTGTATGAATCACCCGTGCTGGCATATCCAAAACCCGAAAAATTTTTGTAGTTGACACCGATGCGAGCAACGGCGGGATTGGATCTGTATTCTCCCAGCAGATCGATGGCGGAGAAAGAGTTCTCTCATATTACAGTCGAGTTCTCTCAAATAGTGAGAGGAACTACTGCGTGACCAGGAAGGAACTATTGGCTATAATAGAGGCCACCAAGCAGTTCCATAAGTACCTACATGGCCAGAAATTTGTTCTTCGAACAGACCATGCATCGCTGAGATGGCTGCTTAACTTCAAAAACCCCGAGGGACAAGTTGCGAGATGAATCGAGATTGCAATCATACGACTACAAAATTGTTCATCGAAAGGGCGGAGTTCATGGAAATGCTGACGCCCTATCTCGTCGTCCATGTCCAGCTAACTGCAAGCATTGCCGACGGATTGAGGAAAAGAAACAGAGCGTTGATCTGCGAGTGATAACGGCCGAATTCGATGAAGGTCATTGGAGGAGATTCAAAGCGCCCAGCTAGCCGATGAAGACATCGGACCATTGCTCGCATGGAAGAGACAACTGGGCGACCCGAGTGGAAAAACGTTTCGATGCATGGCGCCACCCTGAAAAGCTATTGGGGACAATGGAACTCCTTTCAGGTGGAGGGTGGCGTGCTCAAGCGGAAATGGGAAACGGCGGATGGCAGCTCCTATAAGATGCAAATTATAGTCCCCAAAGGCCGAATCCACGAGTGGTTAAGGAAATGCATGAAGGATACTCGGGAGGCCACCTTGGTGTTAAAAAGAACTTAGCGAAATTGCGGGAAATGTTTTACTGGCTCCACGCTCGATAAGACGTAGAGGTGTCGCAGATGCACGATTTGCGCTTCCGTCAAAGCTCCAAAGCGACAACTGAGAAGACAAATGCAAACTTATAACGTGGGTGTACCATTTGAAAGGACTACTATTGGCATCGAAGGACCCTTTCCTGAAATCGATACACGCTGGTTGTGGCGGATTATTTCAGCAAGTAGCCAGAGGTCTAACCCATTCTCAACCAGGAAGCAACTACTGTAGCCGAACAGCTAGTGTTAAATTGGGGCAGTAGGTACGGTGTACCTTGTTAACTACATTTGGATCAAGGCCGAAACTTTGAGTGACTAGTTTTTGGCAAAATGTGCGAGCTGCTAGAAATGCGGAAAACGAGGACAACACCGCTGCATCTCCAATCCGATGGAATGGTCGACGTTTTACCGGCACGCTCAAAAAACACCTGGCCAAGATGGTTGACGAGAACCAAAGTGACTGGGACCGGCATATCCCATTATCTTGAAGGCGTATAGAGCTGCCGAACATGCATCGACGAGTGAAGCTCCAACCAATGTCATTTTTGGAAAGAATGTTCGTCCGCCCACTGATATAAAGTTCGGAACACCCCCTCAGAAACCCCAAACGATCTCGGAGTATGCAAGTGGGCTAAGGCAACGGTTGAACCAGATACATCGGACAGTGCGAAAACACCTCGAATCGGCTGCTGACCGCATGAAGACCAGGTATGACCTGATAATCGACTTAAAAACTAGAAAGCTAGTTGAAAAGAATACAAATCTAAAGATTTTTGCATCAGTAGCCGCAATGAAAGTGCCAGAAATCCACACGTATGACATAACTGATGAATGTCATCAAATTTTGGCAGAGTATGACCAAATAACATGGTTCAATGTACAAAAAGCTGTACCGCATTCAATCCATCACCACATTATAACACAAGGTGCACCGGTCACAGAACGTGCTCCAAGGCTATCTGGGGAGAATGCTAAGGCTACGAGAAAGGAGTGTGATATTAGGTTGGAAAAGAACACCTGCCAAACATTCAACAGTAAATGGGCCTCGCCTTTGCATCTAATCCGGAAAATAACAGGCGAATCTCGGCCTTGCAGGGATTATCGCCGTCTAAATAATATCGCTATTCCTATTCCCCATTGGAGCGATTTCACGACCCAGTTAGCTGGCTGTACAATTTTTTCAACGCTGGATCTCAATCGGGCCTACCATCAAATCCCTATTGCTCCAGGGGATCGTAAAAAAACCGCCGTCATCACCCCATTTGGGTTTTTGAATTCAAAGTGATGACTTTCGGCCTCTGTAATGCGATGCAAACGTTTAATGGATACTGTTCTTCGTGGATTGGATTTTTGTCACTCTTACATAGACGACATTCTCATCGCCTCCAAAAATTCTCAGCAACATCGCAATCATTTGAAAGACATTTTCGAACGACTCCTAAAATGCGGTTCAACCATTAATGTGGCAAAGAGCTTCAATATATAGGATTCAATGTCAAGGCACAAGGTATTAGACCTCCACAGGACACAATTGGAGCACTAACTATACTTGAAAGACCAAAATCTGTCGAAGAACTACGTCGCTTTATTGGCACAATCAACTTCTATCGAAGCTGCTTCCCGCAAGCACCACTCCGTGACCTCATAAAAGGAGGGGGTAAGCGTGACAAACGACCAGTGCAATGGATTCAAAAAACTGGTGGCAAATGCAGTTTTACTTGCACATCCTAACGGAAACGTTCCACTTACTCTTCATTGCAATGTCTCAGACGTGGCTATTGGAGCAGTTTTGGAGCAAGAAATCAAAGGAAAAATAATGCCACTAGGCTTCTTCTCACGTAAATTGGACCGAACGCAAAAACGATATAGCGCATACGAGCGCGAACTTCTTGCGGTGTATCAAGCAGTTAAATTTTTTTGTTACTTCGAGGAAGGCCGTAACTTAACAATTCCCACCGAACATAAGCCGCAAATTTGTGTATTTAGGCGCCAAAATAACGAAAACGGGCAATGGAAGAGACGAAAATATTCTATTCAGTATTGACGATCTTGAAGACCAGCTGCATACACAGGGGAACAAAGCTCCAAGTATACAAATCTGTGATAAGACCTGTGTTATGCTATGGGTGTGAAACATGGACCCTAACCCAAGCATCCGCAAATATATTGAACGCCTTTGAGCGACGGGTCCTGAGGCGAATAATCGGAGTGAAGCTAGACGGGGACCAATGGCGAATTCGATACAACCATGAGCTGTATGAACGTTTTGACGAACCGGAGGTCTCAAGGATTGTAAGACTGTGGAAGCTGCAATGGGCTGGACACATGAACCTTATGGACGAACAACGGATACCCAAGAAGGTATTCGTTGGGAGAACTGAAGGCCAGCGGCCAATAGGGAAATCGAGCAAACGATGATCTGACTCGGCCGACGAAAACAGGTCATAGCTGCTCAGATTTCGGAATTGGAAGACGCGGTCAACGGACCGAGACAGTTGGAGACGCTGTTTGCAGGAAGCGAAGGCCCGAGAGGAGCTGGAGTGCTAAGAAGAAGAAGATAAGCCGCTTACGTATGCATTTCTACAAAAATGCGATAAAGCTTCACCTCCTCCACTGCGGCAATAAGATTTCATAGGAGAATAAACAACAAAATTGTTGCATGTTAAGGGCAAAAATAACATCGTGAAATAACTATGCCATCGACAATCGATTTAACTCGCAGATCAGCAAGCTACTGATGAAGAACTGGAGCATATTTTAAAGGAGCCATCATCTTCATTGCGACGAACCCCCGTGCGGATTGGAAATTGTATAACGCCTGTCTACTGTGACGTATCTGCAGGTGCTACTCGTATCTCCATTCTAAGAATGATGCACAGAAAAATTTACAAATTATTCCACCTGATGTCACATTCCAGTGGAAGAATGAATAAGGACATAAGTGTGGCCTAGAATGAATAAGGACATTCAAGTGTGGGCAAGAAATTGTCTGGAATGTCAAAGAAGTAAAGTTAGGCGCCACTTCAAAAATGTTCCTGAGTCGATTCCAATTCCTTCGAACCGATTCCAACATGTACATTTAGACATAATCGTGATGCCCTGATCAAAAGGCTTTAAGTATTGCCTCACAATGATTGATCGGCTTACGCGTTGGCCCGAGGCAATACCTATCATTGATTTGAGCGCTGATACATTTGCAACTGCTTTCTTACAGCAATGGATCTCGAGATTCGGAGCACCAGAAACGGTAACAACAGACCGAGGTTCTCAACTGGAATCACAACTTTTCGATTCATTTACAAAATTGATTGGTAGCACCAGGAACAGGACAACAGCATATCATCCGGCATCCAATGGATTAATTGAACGATGGCATCGGTCTTTAAAAGCATCTACGAGTATAATATATCAGTCTCGATATTTTATAAATAATTTTTCCTTACACTAGCAATAATTTCCATTTTCAAAGTTTTCTGCACTTGCAATAATTCTCAATCATTAATTGCTTATTTAGCATAAGTCGTTCACAAAGGTTTAATGCATTTGGCTGAGTTTGTCGACAAATCATTTTTGCTAAAGGTGAATAACTGAATTTTGTTGACAATTCGTGCTAAAGGTGAATGACAGAATGTTGCTGATTGTTATGATTGCAAAGTTGAATGTTTTCGGCTGGTTACAATGAAATGGTAATTTAAGGTCATTGATTTTAGACTATTTAGAACATGAACGATACAATCATAAGTTTATGTTTCTTTATCATTAAGAATATTGGAGTATTAACAATAAAATGGATAATTTTATGCTAAAGAAGAGTCATTTTTTGATCATTAAGAATATTGGGATATGAACAATACAATGTATGATTTTATGTTAGAGAATATTTAGTTTCCTTAACATTACCGCCCGCCATGAACCGTCCGAGGTTCTTAGTTAGTGTCATACCAGGTCGATTTGTGTGAAGTTGTTACGTTTGAAAAACGACGTCGAATTAACAGGAAGAACCCAGTTACAATCGAATGTAGACCGACAAATTCTTTGTAAAATCTGACCATGTGGTAGTAAAGAGCGAGTTGTCAACTTTAAGGCTACATTCTTGTGAGAGTTTAATGATATCAGTGCCATTTAGTACCACGTTTTTCCGGTCACCTTGACAGGACGTTTGCCCAGGAGATGCTATTGGGGTTGTGAACATCCATTTATTTGCGTCATGAAGCTGCTTCCATACCATATTGTTCAGTTTGAACATGTGTGCTGTACATGGTTGTCTCCCATATACTTTGTGTATTTCATTGATGATGCAGTTTGGCCTGGAGTTTACGTCCTAGAGAACGCTAATATCTACCAGATATTCGTCGGTAGAGAGTTTAAGCAGGTTGTTAGAGGAGGTTTCGAAGTATTGCTGCAGATTGTAGTTAACTCCTAGAATCCTTGGCGGTACATCAAATGCTTGAAATGTGAAGTTGCTGATTCTCTCCAGGATTGGTGTCGGTTTTATGATATCATACGGGCGTGTATCAATAATCGGAAGGAAAGCCAATAAATGAAAGCTGTTTTCGTTAGATATGAACTGAATGGGCTCTACTACCTGAAGTATGACTTGTACGTGGTCTGGAAGTAGCGATTGCGTTATGTTAATGTCATGGATGGCATTACTGGTTTTGATGCAATCCCAAATGTCTGTTCTTGATGACAGACTTGCTAGTATGCTCGAATATTTGTGATAAACGTCTCTCAAGTAGTTCTCTGCTCTCTAGTAAGTAGCAAGGATTTGGATGTTTATTTGGTTGTAGTCTGAGCTTTTGTAACAATGACTGAGTTCGTTGTTACGATCCAAACCTCGTTGGAGTTGGGCTTGAAATCGCTTCAACTTTGTGTCTATTCTCCCTGAAGTGCTGTTTAAGGTCTTCACTGCCCCCGCAGGGGGAATGCCGGTCGACAAGAGCTCTCTTGGAGGCTAGCATTCTTTGGGGAGTTCCGCCCCCACGTACCCGAGGAAACTCCGCAGGGGGAATGCCGGTCGACAAAACCACTCTTGGAGGCTAGCATTCTTTGGGGAGTTCCGCCCCCACGTACCCGAGGAAATTTCCGCAGGGAGAAAGCCGGTCGACAAGAACATTCTTGGAGGCTAGCATTCTTTGGGGAATGCCGCCCCAACGGACCCGAGGATATGGGGGGTGCGGTGAGGTTCCCTCTTATCGTATCTAGATTACGCTTTGGACAACGAACTGGAATTGACGCTTTGGGCTGGCGGATGTGATGGTTTGGACCTAGTTGCTTTGCACAGTAGCGCCGAGGTGAAACTCGTGTGTGAACGGCTCCAATTCAACTATCATACCGTCTCCGTCCCGGTAAAACCTTGGCAGGCCTCGGAGTACGTTCGAAGTTCGCACCATTGGGTTGGTGGTGTAGGTTCGGTTGAGACGGACTCCCGATTAGCGCTGGTCTGGCTCTGAGCACTTGTCCCCATAAGGGCTTGTGCCAACCCTCGCATGGCCTCCTTGCTCTGCAAAGATAACCATGGGACCAAAAAGGCGACTACACACACGAACGGAGATAGCGGCTCCGAGGGGGGACCCAATAAAATGGAGCAAACAAATGAAACCACAAGCAAACAGGACGCTAGCACGGAGAACCCTTTCAGGCAAAAACCGCTGTTGGTAAGAACACCGATTAAACAAGTCACCGATTGCGGGGGGAGGCAGCAAACCCCAGAAACACTGTCAAAGTCAACATCACAGGTTAAATCATCGGAGACAGACAACAGACGGACTAACGAACGAAAGAAGGCAGAGTGCGTTGTGCAACCTGGCATCATTGCGGCCTTTGGGCGCAGTAGAAGGACTATGCGCACCCCGGAGCGCCCAGTGCAAGACGTACACAATCCGGATCAAGCTGCGACGCCAACGGAGGCCAGTGTAAGACTGGGGGAGGGAGAAGTTTTGCCGTTGGCCGACGCCACTTCAAACGCGACCCAAGCGATAGAAGCAAAAGGGCTAGGAAACGGGGGCCTCTCCCAAGAGGTGGCGCCAAATAACACAATCGCCCTTGATCGCGCCGAAGAGGAGCGGCTTACTCGGAAAGCGGGGAATATCGTCAAACAACTGAGGGCTGCCTGCGAAGTGCAGAAAAACATAGGCAAGAGTGTCAAGAATGGCATTCTTGAACTGGAGGAGCTTTTTGGCCGCATAACGCACTACAGGCGGAGGTGGCTTGCAACCGAAAAGCACCAAAAAGACACGCTCTCCCTCGAGGCATCAGTGGGTCCGAGTAGCAGCAAAAGAATGGCCGGTAGCCCAATTGAAGGCGACTGTGAGAAAAGGAGGAAGGACGAGACCATAAACGAAGTTGACACTCCAGGCGAGGAGTTTCATGTGGTGCGAAACAAGGCAGCGAAAAAAGCGGCCAAAAAGCTACTCCTAGAAAAAACAGACAAAGAGCTCAACCACGAAAAGAACAAAGAACCCCCGATATACCGCAGAAAACAAAAAGCAAACCGCGGCGCAAACCCTTGCGAGAGGCACTGCTTATTAAACCCACTAAGGGCCGAACCTACGCAGATGTCCTCCGTGAAATTAAAGGAGCGGTCAAGCCAGACGACACCAAAACTGCCATCAAAGCAGTTCGACCAACCCGGACCGGTGGCTTGCTGGTGGAATTCGGGCCAGAGGCCACAAACAAAGATGCATTCCGTGACGCGGTTCAAAAGGTTCTTGGAGATGCGGCAACGGTTGCCTCGCTCGAACCAATGGCCACCCTGGAAATCAGGGACCTCGACTGCGTCACGGACAAAGCTGAAGTAGAGGATGCCATCAGGAGGGAGTTCCCCAGCTTAAGTGAAGTCAAGGCAAGATTGACACGTGAAAACACAAGGGGGCAACGCATGGCTATTGTCGAACTAGCTGATAAAGACGCCCAGCAAATCCTGGCGAAGGGCAAAATTAAGATAGGTTGGGTGATCTGCAGGATACGGAGAAGAGCGATCCCTATCCGCTGCTTCAGATGCCTCGAATACGGACACACCGCGTATGACTGTAGGGGACCCGACAGGAGATCTCTGTGCTACAAATGTGGTGAAACGGGGCACAAAAGGAAAGAGTGCACGAACGAGGCAAAATGCATTCTTTGCAAGGATGCTAAGCTAGCACCCAGCGACCTCAAACATGAGCCGGGGACAGGGAGATGCTGGGTTTTCAAGGAGGCCCTAACTAAAGCCAAATCGATACTCAAATGATCCGTATCCTGCAGGTCAATTTGCACCGAATCACAAACGCCCAGGACCTACTTGAGCAGTTTGCGAGGGATAAGAAAGCTGACCTCCTGTTGCTGAGCGAGCAACATCATAACAAGGACTCGCAAGCGTGGTACCCTGACAAAACTGGTACCTCGGCCATCTGGGTTCGAGACAGCGCCCGCCTTCAGGTGCAGGGCCACGGACGCGGGGATGGTTTTGTGTGGGTGCGGTGTTCAGGGATAACATATTTCAGTGTTTATCTGACGCCTAACGAGGCAATGCAATCCTTTCGAACCAAACTCGATGCCCTGGAGGACGCTGTCTCGAACACAGAGGGCCACATGCTGGTCGGAGGAGACTTCAACGCTAGAGCCATCGAATGGGGTATGCCACAATCCGACCCAAGGGGAAAGCAAATCTTGGACATGGTGGCCAGAACAGCGCTTTTGGTCCTAAATACTGGTAACACCCCTACTTTCCGCCGATGGGGTTGCGTAGGAACCATACCCGATGTGACACTCGCTTCGGAGTCCCTGGTACCTAGAGTACACAACTGGCGAGTACTAGAGGACTACTCGGCTAGTGATCACCAGTATATAGCTGTTGAGATTCACGATGGTGCCACTCTGCGTGCATATGCCCAAACTTCAATCCTCGGATGGAGGACTGGGAGGATGGACGTCGAGAAGTTCACTGACGCGCTTACGGCGGGCGCACCGTTGCTGGGAGCTCCGCCAGGGAGTGGAGGGCCTACAGCCAAGGACTTGGTGAACTCAACTATGAGTACCATCATAGCTGCTTGCGAGTCTTCCATGCCCCGTCGGAGACCCCGACACGGTAAGCCTCCAGTATACTGGTGGTCAAACGAGATCGCCGAATAAAGAAGCGAGTGTCACAAACTTCGGCGAGAGGCCCAGCGGGCGCGAACACGGGAGGAGGCAGACACTAGGCTAGCAGCATACAGGTCCGGCAGGAAATATCTTCGCAGGCTTATTAACAAGAGCAAGGCCCGATGCTGGCAAGACCTCGTGGACGAGCTGGTCATGGGGAAACTTGGTGCCCTACGGAAGCCTTGTATACATGACGCGGAAAAGATGGACGCGATAGTGCGGGGACTCTTCCCCGCCCATCCCGTCCGTGTTGACGCTGTCCATGGTGAAACAGCAGTCGAGTGCCCACTCTTCACACAGCTGGAACTGGAGGAGGCAGTCCTCTCCCTGAAAGCGAGGAAGGCTCCAGGTCCAGATGGTGTTCCAGCTGAGGTTTTGCAGCTCGTCTATCACCATTGTCCTGACTTGCTGCTCAGCACATTCAACGCTTGCCTACGGGACGGGGTTTTCCCGGTACGATGGAAGGTGGCGAGGCTCGTGCTGGTCAGCAAGGGGAAGGGAAATCCCGAATCGCCGTCTGCATACCGCCCGTTATGCATGCTAGACACGGCTGGGAAAGTGCTAGAGAAACTCATCAAGGGAAGACTCACTGACGCGATTCGTGCTGCTGGGGACCTATCTCCTCGGCAGTACGGCTTTGGAGCAGGACGTTCTACCATCGATGCGATTGCAGAGGTGGTGAACGCGGTCCAAAAGGCAGAGGCATATAGTCGCACCAAGCGACGGATCGTCCTGTTGGTGACACTCGACGTCAGGAATGCCTTCAACTCCGCTAGATGGGTGGATATTCTGGATACGCTGGAAAACTCTTTTCAAGTTCCAGAATATCTAATGCGGCTTTTGAGGAACTACCTAAAGGACCGAAGCCTGCTCTACGACACGACACAGGGCCAACGAAGGATGGAAATTACATCGGGTGTTGCCCAGGGATCTATCCTTGGTCCGGACCTGTGGAACGTGCCTTACGACGGGCTACTGAGACTTGAGATGCCAGATGAGTCGCGCTTGGTCGGCTATGCGGATGATGTTGCGGCTCTGGTCGCCGGACGCAGTTTAGCACTGGAGAAAACCGAAGTGGTCATCTTGACAAAAAAGAGAATCCCTAGAGTAAGGATGATCAGTATTGGAGATATACAGATCGAATCGAAGCCAGCGGTGAAGTACCTGGGGCTACTGATCGACTCGAAGATGAATTTCTCTGAGCGAATCAGGGCAACGACTGAGAAGGCTGCTTCGGGAATATCGGCCCTGAGTCGACTTATGGCCAACGTAGGGGGACCCAGCCCATCAAGAAGACGCCTCTTGATGAGTGCTGTAGGTTCAGTGCTAATGTATGGAGCAGAGGTATGGGGCGACGTTCTCAGCAAGGAGGTATACCGAAAACGATTGGCACAGGTACAGAGAAGAGGAGCACTGAGAATTGCATCTTCGTATCCAACAGTCTCCGACTCGGCGGTGAGAGTGATTGCAGGCGTGATACCTGTCGCCCTCCTTGCTAGAGAGCGCCGCGCTATTTACCTGCGCCGAAACGAGGATGCAAGGGAGATCGTTGTCCGCGAGGAGAGACAACGCTCGCTCAACGATTGGCAGCAGTCTTGGAGGAATTGCACGAAGGGAAGGTGGACTGCGCGCCTCATCCCGGATGTGAGACCGTGGCTAAATCGAAGGCATGGTGAGACTGACTTCTATCTGACCCAGCTTTTGAGCGGGCACGGGTGTTTTCAGTCTTACCTGCACAAGATCGGCAAGTCACGGTCTCCCGATTGTCGGTTTTGCCCAGGAGAGGAGGACAATGCCTGTCACACATTTTTTGCGTGTACCAAATGGGCCAGGCTGCGAAGGGAACTCTACAGGGAGACGGGAGAGCTCACCCCGGATAATATAGTTGCGGTGGTGCTCGAATCGGTTGACAAATGAAACCAGGTGGCACATTATGCTCGGGCAGTCCTAAAATATAAAAGGGACTCACAGCAGCCGGAGGCACTGGGGCTGGGGGATCGCTCTTCTGGCAATTCCTCTCCCCCCCTCCCCTCCCGCTAGGAAAGGGACTCCCCAGCTTGAAGGCGCCCCACGGCGTAACAAAACGAAACCTGGCCCGAAGTAATGTGTCAAACGGTTCCAGGCTAGGTTCTCAGATTGACAGGGGAGGTGTTTAGTGGGTAGTCCAAAGGTATCCTCCATGGGAGTCCCACACTGCCAGACTCGGCGGGCATAAATGCCTTCGCCTCCCTACCACAAAAAAAAAAAGGTCTTCACTGCCTTGAGCATGAGTTTATTTTGGTTGTCCACGGAACGAATTATTTTCTTCTGGTTGTCGGACAATCTGTTGATATCGTTGTACACTTCATCGTTCACGCCAAACACAGCGGTTAACAAAGATCCTAATGCTCCGCGACGTTGTCTCCGATGGAAAAATCTTAACATGTTCATTTTACGTCCAATTTCGTCCTTGAATTCTTCAAATGTTGTGCTAGTTCATGGCAATCAATTTGCGCAGAGATGTCATTGCTAGATTGAAAAAGTCCTCGAATTTTCGTATCGACAGTTTGTACGTTGGTTTAGTCATAGTTCAAATTGAATTTGTATTTTCAATGCTCCTCTATGTATTTGCGTTTTTCCAAGATGCTCTTTGCATAAACCTATTGTCAGCTGAGTAATACTGACATCGCCATATGTGTGTGGAAGGGCGCAACAGATTACCAACAGAGAGTATAGGAGTTTGGTAGCTAACCCAGGAGCGGTCGATGTCTTTGGTGGAGGTTTCGAAACCTCAACCCGTTGTTTTTTCGTGCGATCTGATAAATATTCTGTCCAAGTATCACCAATGGGTCTAATTTTGCATCTTTTATATTTGCGTGTTGTTGATGCAAGTGTTAGTGATGGAGTTCCTGTTGGGGGATCTTGGATAGGTGATTCCTTTGGGATATCTGGGGTGTTGTTCTCGAACGGTAGGCGCCAAATCTTGGTCACGGGGCGCCTGGTAGCTCCGCCATGTACTTTGATAGATACAACTCGCACCTGGATGTACTTCCGCAATTCTGGCGAGCGGCCATCGAGTTGAAGAGAAGTTTTCCGTTTTTAGAAGCACAAGGTCACCGACTTGTGGATTGAGTCTGATGCTCATCCATTTCGGTCGTTGCTGTAGTCTGCTGAGGTATTCAAGTCTCCATCGATTCCAGAAATGATTCCTTATCTGTTGGACCATTTCCAACTTTTCGCTGACATGTTTGTCAGATGCAATTGTTGGTATTTCGAACAAGTTACTCCCGGTTAAAAAGTGTCCAGGTGTGATAGCCAAATGATCCCTTGGATCGCTGCTCACTCCGCATAGAGGTCTTGAGTTCAAGCATGCTTCTATCTAAGCTAGGAGAGTGTAAAGTTCCTCGATGGTTAAGAGTCGTTCTGCGATCGACTTGACTAAATGCCGTTCCATTGACTTTACTCCAGCTTCCCAGAGTCCACCAAAGTGAGGGCTGAACTTCCACTGAATCTCTTCGTTCATTAGAAGATCCTCGCATTGCTTTGAAACCTCTGCAAATGCTTTGCGTAATTGTCGTTCGCTGCCCCGAAAGTTGCTTTCACAGTCGCTAAATATGGTGGTGCATTTCCCCCTTCGCGCAATGAATCTTCGAATTGCGGCAATGCACGCTGGTGTCGATATATCGCTTACAGCTTCTAAATGGAAAGCTTTGATGGAGAAGCACACGAAGACAGCTATATAGGCTTTAGTGGTTGTCGTCCCACGTCTACCGTTCCATTTGATTGTTATTGGCCCAGCGTAATCCAGGCCTGTTTGTGCGAAGGGCTTTTCCATTTGCAATCTTGGTGGAGGTAGCTGGCTCTCTGGCCGAGCGATAGTCTTAAAGCACGTAACGTATTCATGAAGGATCCTTTTAACAAATGATTGTGCATTATTGATGAAAAACTCTTGCTGCAGTGTTGCTGAAACCAACTGTAGTCCTCCATGTAATGTTTCCAGATAATTTTGTCTGACGACCAATTTCGCAAATGAATCTCTCGGAAGTATAGCTGGACGTTTTGCAGTTTCATCGATTGGCGCAAACTGTAGTCTGCCGGTAGTCCTGAGGATGCCATTGGAATCAATCATTGGAGTTAGGTGCTTAAGACTACTATTGTTGGCGACTTGTGAACTACTGCGCAACGTTGATAATTCTTTTGCAAAAGCATGCTGCTAAGAGAGTTGTATGCAGTTGTTTTTTGCTCCTTGCAGCTCCTCGATCGTCAAAGAACCCACTCGTTTGTTGTCTTTATTTGATGCGTTATGTTTGAATTGACGTATGTATGCTTTAACCTTCAAGAGTTTTGGAAGTGACGAGTACCTGCTGAATATCTCTGGCTCTTGGGTGGTCTCTGTTGCTACTATTCCAACGGTGCGTATTTCATTTGTGACGACATTGTGTTCTGTTGCTGAAAGTGTATTACCCGCAAATTTCCAAAGGGGGAAAATGTTAACCGTCGGATTCCCTATTTTCCCCGTATGGTCACCACTTTATTGCGGCTACCCCGCCGGAGGCTCCACCGTCCCCAATCTAGCTCACCCGAAGACGCGCGTGGGCGCCACTCGCCCGCTTTCCGAGCCTTCCAAGGGGTCGTCCGAACGAGAAGACGACCGCCGGAGCAAAAACTATCGCTTGGCACTGAAAACCGAGAAAACCGACACTCACATTCGCTACCCTCGCCAAACACTACCACCACCGTTAAATCTTCCAGGTCTTCTTGCCTGGTCACCGCCCCGGAAAAAAATTTCCCTAGCCTCACAACTGGAAAAAAAGTTAATTATTTGGCCCTTGATATGTGAAAGGAAAGATCGAATAATTAAACCTACGTTAAGTTTATTTATCAAAAGAAAACAATTCAATAACTTAAATGTTAAAAGAAAGCCACTAACTTTTACTCCCTAACATAAAACAAGTTGGGTAAACAGACCTACGCTCATGTTAGAAGGGTTTTGTATTCAATTCACAAAATGCAGTCACCAGATCACCACTTTACACCTACACACAAAATTTGATGTTTTTAGCTTAAGTAGTTTCCGAGAAAAACTGCTGTGACACATGGACGGACGGACGGACGGACGGAAAGTTTCATAGAGATTGAATCATATTTAGCGAAGTTATAGCGGTTTGAATTTTCCTGTATTACTATGGAACAATATGCGCTGCATTTATTACTACGGCAACATATGGCTATGGAACAACATGCGCTTTTTACCGACTCAGACACTACAGTTTTGCTAGGATTTGCATGAAAATTTCAGGAATGATAGTGGTCATGTATATCTTTGAGAATCTGTTCAGGTAGTGGTATCAGTAATCGTAAAACAAAATAGTGACTGTTTTAACTGCGAAGGTTGAATAATTTTGAGTTATTTTTTCCCAACTTCAACGTTTAAGGTGCATGCTTTGGTCACTTGATTCAATTTAATGAATGACTGAAGATGAGTACCTACAATTAATGCTCTTAAGTGAAACAAGTCAAGGAGGTGGGAGAGAGCTCCTAGCAAAAGGGTTTTGTAACCATTCTAGGATTCGAAAAAATTGACCATGAATCGATGATAATAGTGCAGGAGAGTGGCCCCTGAAAAAAAATCATCAAACGTAGCCGATATGAGTATGAAATGAAAGTTTTCATGGGAGCTTTTCAAAACAGTTGTCAAACTGTCTGTTTTTACTTCAGTGGGGGAACAGGGGAGAAATACATGAAAAATGTGTTTACTCCGTCGCGGATGGACATCTGAAATAATTACCAAGGGAGATATATATGAGTATAACAATACCAAAAACCTCAGAAGTCGAAATTCGTTCAACTTTTTTAATAATAGTATGATCTTCGTATTTCATGTTTTCTCCAATAAAATCGTCTTTGACATGTTTCTTGATTTGACTCGATCTTGTGACTGCATTTTGTAAATTGAATACAAAACCCTTCTGACATGAGCGTAGGTCTGTTTACCCAACTTGTTTTCTTTTCCCTTCCATCCACCGGGAAAAACTTGTTTTGAGTGACTTTGCTCTGCTAAGCGAGTAACTCCCCTCGCTTGTTTCCACTCAACCTGAATACCACCTGTGGCGATCCTGTTGGGAATCGAATGTACTATCCGCTGAATGCATTGACTCCATCTCCATTGTCTGTTATTGTTGATTCGTCGTTTATTCATCATTTCCTTCGCCCGACGATACGAGTGCAGCATCACTTGTCGTTTGCTTGTCTGCTGTGTCGTCTTCGGCGACTGATGATACACCGATGATAACAATCATTTGAATCTTGGTTGGTTTCGCTTCTTTGATCATACTCATTTGTATGTTTAACTTTTAGCAAATACTACCCGCAAATTATTAAGCCTTGGTAAGGTCTTTTATAGAGCCTTATAATGAAACTAGGTTATAATAGGATGAGAACTGCAACAACCCACAGATTAGCAAGTTACACTACAATGTCGCGTGAATGATGAAACAACCATCTAAATCGGATATAATTGCGGTTTTCGTTGGAATTTGTATTTTAATATCGCGCTGTTGGAACCACCATGTTGTGAAATATTCACCTTTAGTCGCAAATAGAGACTCTCCTGGCAGGAGGTGGGATTTGATGTTCGTTTAACCTTCCCAATTGCTTGGAATCTTTCCCAACTATCATTGGGATTCAAATGTAACTTTCCATGTCTTAGCATTGTGGGCATTATCGACTGATTTAACGCCGACGATGCACTAGCGCCTATTAGGCTCGGTATGTACGATACGATGTGTCTTTAGAGTTATGGGTGTTTCGTAATATCTGCTACAATCACTGTACTCATGCTTGAGTGCGCAAACATTGCATTGGGATGGAGCGGGATTAGAGTACAAAGCCTTATGACGATGCAATTGCGTTGCCTGACTACATGCTTTGCTGCATATGTTGAATGGATGACGAATGTTTCCGCTACCGTGTGTATTTCGCATTTCGTTTTCGAGCTCGCGCTGGTGCTTGGTGCCCCGCCGCTTGCTGCTGGTTGCGTTGTCCATAATTGCGGCGTGTGGAATGGAAGCGACCTAGCTACATGAGTTTAAGTACATTAAGTTACAAAGCAAAATTACTATGTGGCTTCCTGTTTGTAATTAAAACAATTATTAAGCTTAAAATTATTGTGTGGCTTCTGTTTGTTATTAAAATAATAATTCTTTCGTGAATGGAAATTTAAATTACTTGTTGATAGTTACATCATCGGACTACCAGAAACAAACAATTAATAAAGTGCGGCTCGGTATTGCGTAGGTTAAACTCTTACGAAATCGCGTATGGTAGTGTTCGGGTGAGCCGCACTACGGAGTCTCAATGTTCACCCGTAAAAAGTGCTAAATTTAATGTTGTTGAAATTTTCTGATTTGCTAGCCATTCTGGACCCTCCCACCATAAGGATGTGTGAATCAGCTGTTCTGGTTGAATCCTTTTTGAAGGAAGATCAGCGGGGCTAATGGTAGAGTGAACATGGTTCCAATCATCTGGGTTCGAGGCTTCGTGTATCAGACTTACACGATTTGCGACAAAGACCTTCCACGTAGCTGCTGGTTTTTGGATCCAGGCCAAGACAACTTTTGAATCCGTCCAGAAATGAGTGTTGATGTTTGCCCATTTGCACGCTTGTTTGAGTTGCTTCATTAGTTCCAACATTAGAACAGTCGTGGGATTGATATCATTTTTAGTGGAGTGGCTTTAGATTTTGCACTCAGCAAACAGGTTGATATATTTCCTTCTGTGGAAATTACTCGCAAGTAAACTGCTGCTGCATAAGCTGCGTTTGATGCGTCGCAGAATCCGTGTAATTCTACTCTGCTGTTTTGTGTGGATCCGTTCCATCTGGAAATTTGCAGCTTCTCAATGATTGGTAATTGTCTCCGTGTTTCAACCCAATCTTTAACAGTAGTTGGAGGGACTTCGTCATCCCAACCTAACTTTAGAAGCCGGAGTGTCTGCATGGTAATTTTCCCAGTGATAGTACAGGGTTGCAACCATCCTAATGGGTCGAACAGTTTTGATACTTCTGAAAGTATGGACCGTTTCGTCAATTTTTGTTTCTCAGCTGATGTAACTTTGAAGGAAAAGTGGTCTTGCGCCGAGTGCCATTGTAATCCAAGCATTTTGACTTCTTCTGAAAAAGCGATTTCCAGTGGTTTCTGGCTCTCTCGACCCTTTTCTGGAATGTCTTCTAAAAGCATCTTGTCGTTTGCTGACCATTTCCCTAGATGAAACCCTCCCTTGCTGAGGATGAACTTGAGCTCTTCCTGTATACGCTTCAATCGAACTATATCATCGGATCCTGTGAGTAGATCGTCCACATAAAAATCTTGAAGGATTGTGTCGGTAACTTCAGAGTGTGCATCGCGTTCGTCAATTGCTAGTTGATGGAGTGTGCGAATAGCTAAAAATGGGGCTTATGCTTTACCATATGTCACGGTCTTCAGCCTGTAATGCCCAATTGGTTCCTTTGTGTTAAATCTCCACAGAATGCGCTGATATTCTCGATCGTTTTCGTGGACTCGTATCTGTCGATACATTTTCTCCATGTTGGCAGCAATTACGTAGCGATGATTCCGACATCTTAATACCACGTGCACAAGGTTCGATTGTATTGTACGGCCAACTTGGAGAACATCATTTAACGATGAATGGAACCGCGGCGCAAAATGCTACCGTATACTATATGTCGTCACTAAGAAGTATGTCAATGTGTGATGGGTGGTAGAAACCTGGATCTGCCAATCTCAAATTTCTGACGTGTTTAGGCAAGTCTTTGTTAATACTGATAGTTGGTAACACGACTGTGATTTTTGGAATGATTAATGCTGAGAATTGCAAGAGATCGTCTTTCCCATTCTTACCTAGATTTGCAATGACCTCTACTACTCCTCTGGACGTTACTGCCTCTGAGCACCCAATACCCCCAATCGATATTTTGGAGTGTTTGCGCAGTAGTCCCAGCAGTTGTACAGCAGACTCCATGATAAATGATTTCTGTGAGACAATGTCCAGTAATGCTCGCAGCTTTACAGTAGTACTTTCATTGGTTTTGATTGCGACAATTGCTGTAGCAAGTAGTACCTGCAAGTAGTACCTGAGTGTTTTTTCGGACAGAGCTTGCAATTTTTCTTAGATTGGCATCTTTTCACTGCATGTTGGTTTGAAAGGCAGTTGAAACACAACTTCTTACTTTTGACAAGTTGCTGTCGTAAGTTTTCTGCTGCTTTCGTGAATTGATCGCATTCAAACAAGCGATGATGATTGTCACACATTACGCAGCGTGTTGGTTGAACTTGAACGGCGTGAGTCATAGTCCTTTTGAGTGGCCTTGTGTTTGCTGAAGAGCAGGATAATGTTAAGGCTTCTAACATTGTAAATCGTTGGGTTGAGAAGATTATGAACTTTTCAAGTGTTGGCAGTCCCTTATTTCCGCTGATCGCTTTTTGCCACTCAGACCTGGATTCCTTATCGAACATGCTGTTTAGGATGAACACCATAGCCAGGTAGAATCCATCGATTTTCAACCTCTTCACACTTGCAATAAGCTAGTTAGTTGTGTTGACCATGTCCCTTAATCTAGTGGCGTCGTTTAATTGACATAGACTTGTGTTCCACCAACGTTGCATAAGTTCTTGTGCTATCAGTTTCTCGTTGTCGTAACGTTCGCACAGTAGCGATCAAGCGGCTTCATAGTTGTCACTTACTATGTTGAGGTGACTTATAAGTCGCTCAGCTTCTCCCCTCAAATTGCTGCGAAGGTACTGCATCCTCTGTACGCTGGACAAAGTTGCGCTGTCATGTACCATGCTTTTGTAAAGGTCACGAAACGCTGTCCATTTGCCATAATCTCCATCAAATATGGGCAGCTTGATCCGCACTAACTAGAGACCATCTCCTCCACTTGTGATCGGCGACGATGGCTGTCTTGAAGATCCGGGTTGAAACGTTGCAGCGTGCATTCGGTTGATTCCATCTTTAAAAATTGTTTTGTATTCCAAGACAAAATCTTCCATGTTTTCATAGTCCTCCGTATACTTCTTAAGTATTGTCTTGTCTTCCTCTGCATTAGCGATGATCCGGTTAATGCTGGCGAAGTTGAGTTTTTGGGTTGTGATGAATTTAGCCATTTCTCCTTTAAGATTCCTGCCTTGATGTACTGAATGAATTACCGGGAGACTCCTATTCTGATCTTGAATTCAGAATAAAATCTAATATTGAGGCTCCGTTGTCCTGCGATCATTGCTGTTTTTGGGTCCTTTTGGTTGGGCACTTTGGTCTTGATAACCTTGTCTTGGTTTACTTGCGTGAATGTCCATGTGATAAAATCCGGGACCAATGCTTTGAAATAGACTCAATGAAACAACATTAGTTTGATCAACAAGTGATGATTTATTTCATCAGTCTCGATATTTTATACATAATTTTTCCTTACACTAGCATAATTTCCATTTTCAAGGTTTTCTGTACTTGCAATAATTCTCAATCGTCAATTGCTTATTTAGCATAGGTCGTTCACAAAGGTTTAATGCATTTAGCTGAGTTTGTCGACAAATCATTTTTGCTAAAGGTGAATAACTGAATTTTGCTGACAATTGGTGCTAAAGGTGAATGACAGAATATTGCTGATTGCTATTGTTACATGTACAAATAATTCTGCGAGCTACTGTCACAGCTGTTTTCACAACCATTAAGAACATCAACAAACGAATGCATGTCGAAAACCCTCCAAGCATGATCAACATCTGAAAGTGACGTCACTGCCCATTCATTAAGCTACTCGAATATTCCAGGCTATTCGCTAATGTACGAGAAATGGATTGAATGGCTAGAGACCCTATATAAAGGTGAGCTGAATGAATGGGGGGATTCATTAGAACCGCGATAGTAAAAACTGCGATAGTGTGGAGTGCAAATTGGAAAGCGATATTGATCGTGTAATAGTAAAATGATTTTCGTGATAGATAAGACAGTTAAATTGAAAAATTTATAGACAAAGTGAAAATTAAAATTAGTGAAAGTGTTAAATTAATGATTGTGCATTTTTAAGTAAATTAACTCTTTTAACTCAATTTAGGAGACAGTGCGTTCTCACTTTCCCGGAACATTAAAATTATTGGCCGCGAACCATAACACGCGACAGTGGTATCAAGAGGCGAGAAAGGAAATTTTTGAAGTGAAAAAAATTGAACATTTTAAAAGTGCACAATAGTGAAAATTAACGTGGAAACTGGTGGAAAAATAGCCGAAACAATAAAAATGCCAGGAAACTTACATCTAAAAATTGATCGATTGACCATATCGGAGCTTAAGGAGGAATTGGAACAACGAAATCTGGCCACACAAGGTACAAAGGCCATACTGATTGCAAGCTTGCCTGACGCGATCGAGTCGGAAGGCGTGAATCTGGATTCGGGTGAGCCCTCAGATGCGGAACAAGGCGCAGAAGGTGGAGAAGTAGAAACACCAAAATCAAAGGAGCCAGAAAATGCGCTAATGCAAATGTTAATTCTGATGTCACCCAGTCTAACTGCGAAGCTAGATGAACAATCAGTGAAGCTAAATGAATAAACAGCGAAGCTGGACCATCAAGCGATCGAAATCAAGGCAGACATCGCACAGAAGCTAGAGAAACAGTCACCTGATTTGAAGGCAGATTTGGAAAAACAGTCTACCGAAATAAAAGCGGAGCTCAGTAGTTTCAACACCCAAATCAAATACGTCGAGGAAAAAGTATACCAGGTCGAGGAGAGAATCGACCATGAGACCAGCCAGGTCAAGGATAAGGTCAGCCAGGTCGAAGAGAGAATCAACCATGAGATGGAAAACATGAAAAAGGAATTGGAAGCAGCAAAGGCAGTAGTAACCACTTCACCAGCCCCGCTTACAATCGCAGCGCAAAGATCATCCAGAAATGTGAAAGCACCAATATTCGACGGGTAAACGGTCTGGAGCATTTACAAAACCCAGTTTGAAGCCGCCGCTAGGGCAAATCACTGGAATGAGCAGGAACGAGCAACTGCATCAATTCTTGCTCTAAGAGGCCCAGCTGCCGAGCTTTTGCAGATGATTCCCATTGAAGGCAAAACCCTACAGCAGCTAGCCCAAGACATTGAGTGACTGGCGCTTTTGGCTTACCCAGCCAGATGACACTGCAACAGAAGCATTCATCAGTGCATTAAAGGATCCGGAATTGCAACAAGCCGTGCGCTTAGCTCAAAAGCAAACGGTTAAGAATGCATTGGCTTATAGTTTAAACTTTGAGGCAGCGAGGAATGTGACTCGTACCACTGCCCGGGTTCGCGAGGTAGTGGCAGACGATTGCAGGTATGAGCGCGTGGAAATTGAGCGAGAGCCGCAGGTAAATGGTGCACCTAGATGTTGGAATTGCAGAGAGAAAGGGCACCTGCAAAGAGACTGCAAGAAGCTATTGTCCAGGGTGTGCAGCTAGGAAGAGATCTAGACCGCGTCAGGAGCCCATAATGGAAACCCTTCAAACTGACGGGGTCGGGAAACATGTAAGAGCCAACTTCTTGGGGCAGAGGTTGGCTAGAAGGATCGATGTCCCCAGCACCACCATCACCGTGTCAAGACTACATCGTGGAGAAGCGGACTTATGCCTTCCCGGTCAAGTTGACGGAGAACATTGCACCATAACAATCGACACTGGCGCATCCCGATCGGTTATCTGACTAGACCGTATGAGGCAACAACTACTTCAAAAGAGCAGAACTTTTTCACTACGGACAGCTACGGGAGAAACTGCACCTGTTCATGGAGAGCTCAACCTCCAGATACAGTTGGGAGACCTTGCGTTCCAACATAGTTTTCTGGTCGCAAACATTATGGATAACTGCATTCTCGGAATGGATTTTCTGCGACCACATGGAATCACGTTGGATTTGGGCAAACGGGTATTGAAATGGCGAATTGTCGAAGTATTGATGGAGGATCCCAGCGTCCAAATTCCCAAGATGAATGTGGTAGTATGTGCCGACACTGATTTACCGAATTCTTCCGAGAGCATTGTATGGGCCAAGCTTGATGGTGATTCTGGAGACGACCGATCTTATCTGATAGAGCCAACGAAGGGAGCCAAGCCAATTCGACAAGCACCGAGACATCTTCCTATATCCAAACGAAGAGAAGTGAGCGCACTGATCTCGGACATGGAGAAACAAGGTGTTATCGAACCTTCTGTCATTCTAGGGGCCGTGCCAGTAGTTCTAGTAAAGAAAAAGGATGGTAGCACTCGTTTTTATATCGACTATAAGCAGCTTAACAACGTCACTAAGAAAGATAGTTACCCGCTCCCACGCATCGATAACATCATGGACACTTTGGCCGACGCAAAATGGTTTTCTACACTCGATCTCAAGAGTGGCTACTTGCAGGTAGAAATCGACATGAAGGACCGAGAAAAGACCGCATTTTCGGTTGGGACTGGATTGTGGCAATTTGTGGTGATGCCATTTGGGCTTTGCAATGCTCCAGCCGCTTTCGAGTCAGATCAACATCTGAAAGTGACGTCACTGCCCATTCATTAAGCTACTCGAATATTCCAGGCAATTCGCTAAGGTACGAGAAATGGATTGAATGGCTAGAGACCCTATATAAAGGTGAGCTGAATGAATGGGGGGATTCATTAGAACCGCGATAGTGAAAACTGCGAAAGTGTGGAGTGCGTATTGGAAAGCGATATTGATCGTGTAATAGTAAAGTGGTTTTCGTGATAGATAAGACAGTTAAAGTGAAAAATTTATAGACAATGTGAAAATTAAAATTAGTGAAAGTGTTAAATTAATGATTGTGCATTTTTAGTAAATAAACTCTTTTAACTTAATTTAAAAGACAGTGCGTTCTCACTTTCCCGGAACATTAAAATTATTGGCCGCAAACCATAACACGCTACACCATGATTGCAAAGTTGAAAGTTTTCGAATGGTTACAATGAAATGGTAATTTAACGTCATTTATTGTAGACTATTTAGAATATGAATGATACGATGATAAGTTTATGTTTCTTTATCATTAAGAATATTGGAGTATCAACAATAAAATGGGTAATTTTCTGTTAAAGAATAGTCATTTCTTGATTAATAAGAATATTGGGATATGAACAATACAATGTATGATTTTATGTTAGAGAATGTTTAGTTTCCTTAACATCATCAGCGTAGAGAATGGATTGATGTTCTTCCATTTGTCCTTTTAGTATTGACGACCTGTTTCAAACCTGATACTTATGCAACAGCTGCCGAACTTGTTTATGGGACAACGTTGCGAATTCCTGGTGAAATTTTTTTCGTCGATCTCGATGACCTCCCGTTGGAGCCGGCAATATTCGCGAGGAAATCCAAACTTTTAATGAAACAATTCAAGCCGACTGCTACAATTCACCATAGCCATCCAAAAGCTTTTGCCTTCAAGGATCTGGAAACTTGTAGCCACGTTTTGGTTCGAGATGATTCGACTAAAACTCCATGCCAACAACCATACGATGGTCCTTTTGAAGGAGAAGAAAGACTGTCAAATCGGGTTTTTCGCATCAAGAGGAATGGAAAGTCAGAAACAATTTCCACCGAAAGAATTAAGCCGGCATATGTTGAAAGACATGCAGTTGCTACCGAAACTGAGGAATCAGCACCATCAGCAACATCATAAGCAAATACCCCCGAGCCGATTCGAACACTTTCGCGCATTAAAAATGCCATTTTCGCGACTCAGCAAACTCCTAAGCAGACTTCGTCTGTCTGTCAAAAATCAAGTTAGCTGAGTTACTTGGGGGAGGATATTGTGGCGACACTTGCGCGATCGTAGCGCATCGTTAGTGAGATGTTGCGACTTCAATCGTTTAGTGGATATAATGAATTTCACGACTCCTGTCAATCAAGGGATCACTTAAATTGTAACCTCCATAAAGTAAAACGCGTAATCATGTAACTTTTGGCATGTTAATTTCAGCTCATATTATTGTTTGCTAATAAAGTTATTATTTATTTTTTAACCTGTTCTTTCCGTCCCGTATGGGGAAAGCGCATCGCATTTAGCTAAACCCCACAATATCGACATCGCACCGTGACACCACTATGTATAGAAACACAATAATTCGGACTGTTGGTTTACGTTTACGTACCTGCCGTGCTCGCAAAATAAATTCCGAGGAAGAAGTTTGTTGTGCAAAGACTCAGAAAGGATTCTTTCTTTTTTTTTTCTTTTTATTATTATTTAGTGCAAGATAAATAAACCAACTGGCAGCTCGATTCTGAAAAGAAGGCGGATTCACTTGTAATAATGCTTCAGGTCCATAATTAGACATAGTGCTTGTAGTTTACAAACACTAAGAAAAAAGTTGGGACGCACACGGGTGAATCTTTACATAGATAGGGCCTCTCTATATATCTAACTACTTTATGGCGGAGCACCGGTAGGCATTTGTTTTTTATTTACAATTTTTTCTTCTTTTATATGTTATTGAGATCTACAAAGGAAATTTTCTCAAAACTATTTGAAATTATTTTATATTCATGAAACTGTGTATCACATATCATTGGAGTAAAATTACTCCTGTCTGAAAATATAAAGCACCTCCTGTCTTCACAGCAATAATACTTACGAACCAAAAATTATTCTATAGCCTCAATATTCAGCCACAAACCGCCAACTGGTACCAAAACAGGATTCAACAAAGAGTATTCTAACTTTTCTGGAGTTTTACTACACGTCTTAAATCGATAATTTTTCAAAAGTGAAACCAACCCTATCCTCGATTGCATTTGGCCAAATTTAGCTCCTATACAATTCCTGGGTCCGTCGCCGAATCCCAAAAATGCCATTGGGTGTCGTTTCTTAATCTCTTCCGGAGTAAATCGATCCGAATCAAAAACATCTGGGTTTTGGTAAATCTCTGCATCGTGATGAATGGAATACACCGGAATTAAAACACGAGCATCCTTCTCTATGATCATGTCCGAATCGGGAACTTGAAAATCGCAATTCGCTTGTCTTAGCAAAAACGAACCCGGCGGATATTTACGCAAAGATTCTGCAAAGAAATTTTTATCAAGATATTTAACTTTCTTTTCATCTTATCAGATAAAATTAGGCTAAAAAGTATCAAAATTGTAAAACTGCATTTCGTTTTAATTTTATCGATGTAATCAATTGGGCCAATTGGAGCTGTAAAATAATTATCGTAATCATTAGATGTCAAGGGCTAGTCGAGACGATTATAGCGAATGTTGAGGAACTATAAACATGATTTGGATAAAATGCAATTTTTATGGAGATTTTGTTAAATTCCAATTACCATTGTTGATCTGGTCAATAAAGGTCATTTCCATCATTGCGTCGTAAGTCAATTCTCCTCCATGTTTTGCGAGGATGTCGATCACCTCGCGCCTTGCCTTTTCTTGAATGTCCGGATTCATCGCGAGTTCATAAAGTGAATATGTCATATTTGTTGAGGACGTCTCGAATCCAGCCATGAAAAATAGAAAAGCTTGTGCTGCAATTTCTTCAAAACTCATTTTCCCCAAACCATCCTTGCTGGTATCTCCATCCTCCTTTCCATTCTTCAGTTGTATCAGGATATCCATAAAATCGTTACGTCTAATGTTGTTCTTCTCACGATAGTCAACTGTTTCACGCACGATTTTCAAGAAAAACTCGCTAACTTCATCCTGCAGACTTTTCATTCCTAGTTTCAGAGCCAATTTCGGAAATGCATTTGCAAATACACGACCAGTGATTCCGTTTCGAGGTTTTTCCAAGGCGACTTTACCAAAGCGTCGAAACTCTGTATCAGGGTCCTTGAGACTGTTACACTCGATACCGAAAGCACATGTGCCGATCACATCGGTCGTAAACCTCGCAAGAAGATCTTTGATCTCTACTTCACTGTTTGTCTTTATGATTTCCTTGAGGGTATGGTTGAACTGATTCGTGACCTCGACAATCGTTGGGAGCATAAACTTCATCTTCCCTGATGTGAACGTTGGAGTCAACTTCAGTCTTAATGCCTTCCATTTTGGCCCTTCCAAAGTCAGCAAGTTAGCTGCCAGCGGTTCGTCGCGCTGATTATAATAAAATCCTCGGTCGTGAAATTTACTGAAGTCTTTCACTAGCACGTGCTGCACCAGATCGAGGTCAATAACGAGTGGACAGGCTTGGGTGAAAAGGTACATCCCAGCAAATGGAGCTTTACCCTTGAACTCCCGGTACGTTTCGTCCAAAATATCTTTCAAATGGCATCGTTTGCCACCTCGGCTTAGAGAGCCAAATGGAATTCTTGGTTCTAAGTATGGAACTCCTCGCGTTGCCCAATATTGGAACTTATATTTGAACAGCGCATAAAAT
Source organism: Odontomyia ornata (assembly GCA_963969285.1). Taxonomy (NCBI): domain Eukaryota; kingdom Metazoa; phylum Arthropoda; class Insecta; order Diptera; family Stratiomyidae; genus Odontomyia; species Odontomyia ornata. The sequence goes on from OZ017740.1 coordinate 118,791,654, forward strand.
CCGCTCGTAACCGCAATTAGCGCAGATAACAAAAACACCAGAATCGACATTGCATCAACGATTCCAACACTTAACTATTTCTTTGTTTTGGGGTCTGACAGCGCTTCTACGGTGATTCTAAATATCTAAACTATTGTTATCCACTATCAAATCACTGTTAAATCGTTTTCACATGATAATTTTTCGTATCACTCCTTGCAACTGAAGAGCCAAACAGAAACAGAGAGCAAGCTAAAACAGCTGCCCGCGTGCGTATTTTTTGTTCTGGTTTGTTTTAAAACCTAGAAGCTCAGGTCAGATAGAATATGTGCAGGTATTAATTACGTAGTGATACCGAGGAATCGAATTATTCTATAGATATTGACGCTATGAGTTCCTATCACTGATCTTGCCGAGTAACGTTTGACTCACAGTCGTTTGTACTTAGAGGGAAAATGTTTCAGTTTTCGACTGAGTAACTGTTAAATGTTATCAGTGAATAATCGTGGATAGTTGTTTCTTTTGCTATATCAGCAGAAAATAATTAGGACATCAATTTTTCATAAAAAGATAAGCGGCAAAATCCAGCATCTAAATGATTGTTGGAAATGAACCGACATTTATTCTTGTAATTTAGGTGTAAGATATTAACCAAAATTTTTAAGATGTTGACTTCATAAAATAATGATTACCTGATTAGAATACCCTATGACAATGACGAGTATACTTATGTCGCAAATTTTTTGTCAGAATAGTTCAAAAGTTGTAATGGTTTTACTTCCTTTCCGGTGTCGAATTCTAAAGTTAAACGCCTGCGATTTCAGGGCCTACCTTGTCAACCGGCCATGAAGGTTAGTTTGGCCCATCAGCCATTTCATCATCGTCATCAGATCAGAGACGCATGAGCCGTAACGATTTCAAAGGGGTGTCTATCGACATATGTGCGAAAACGCTCCACCGCCACCAAACATTTCTGCTCAGAGGCAGTTTAGTGACGCTTGGCCGGGTTTAGCTATACGCATTACTTCGCTGTCTTCCGTATCCTGGACCAAAACTGCTCTCAATCCATGTTCTGATGCGTCACAATGGGCTATGTAGTACGGGAGTGGTTGTCAGGGTCTTCTTTAGCTCTTCCCGGATGATCCTTCGTATCTTGCGTAGCATGTCCATCAAGGTTGTGGTGATGGTCCTGTACGAATTGTTGGTAGCAACCGCATAAACCTAGAAAACTGCTTGGTGGTCTCAGGCAGAGGGAAGGCGTCGATCGCAATTGTCTTATCCGCGTCGGTTATGATTTTATCGTGACCAATAATGTTGCCCAAGCACTTAACCTCTTTCATAACGAACTGACTCTTCTGAATGTGTATGATTAAACTTCCTGATGCAGGATAATATGTTCGTCAAAGATCTCGGTTATTATAGACTTGGTGTCTTAGGATCGGTGGTAATTTTTTTTTTTTTGTGGTAGGGAGGTGAAGGCATTTATGCCCGCCGAGTCTGGCAGTGTGGGACTCCCATGGAGGGTACCTTTGGACTACCCACTAAACACCTCCCCTGTCAATCTGAAAACCTAGCCTGGAACCGTTTGACACATTACTTCGGGCCAGGTCTCGTTTTGCTACGCCGTGGGGCGCCTTCAAGCTGGGGAGTCCCTTTCCTAGCGGGAGGGGAGGGGGGAAGAGGAATTGCCAGAAGGGCGATCCCCCAGCCCCAGTGCCTCCGGCTGCTGTGAGTCCCTTTTATATTTTAGGACTGCCCGAGCATAATGTGCCACCTGGTTCCATTTGTCAACCGATTCGAGCATCACCGCAACTATACTCGTATTATCCGGGGTGAGCTCTCCCGTCTCCCTGTAGAGTTCCCTTCGCAGCCTGACCCATTTCGTACACGCAAAAAATGTGTGACAGGCATTGTCCTCCTCTCCTGGGCAAAACCGACAATCGGGAGACCGTGACTTGCCGATCTTGTGCAGGTAAGACTGAAAACACCCGTGCCCGCTCAAAAGCTGGGTCAGATAGAAGTCAGTCTCACCATGCCTTCGATTTAGCCACGGTCTCACATCCGGGATGAGGCGCGCAGTCCACCTTCTCTTCGTGCAATTCACCCAAGACTGCTGCCAATCGTTGAACGAGCGTTGTCTCTCCTCGCGGACAACGATCTCCCTCGCATCCTCGTTTCGGCGCAGGTAAATAGTGTGGTGCTCTCTAGCAAAGAAAACTACAGGTATCACGCCTGCCATCACTCTCACCGCCGAGTCGGAGACTGTTGGATACGAAGATGCAATTCTCAGTGCTCCTCTTCTCTGTACCTGTGCCAATCGTTTTCGGTATACCTCCTTGCTGAGAGCGTCGCCCCATACCTCTGCTCCGTACAGTAGCACTGACCCTACAGCACTCATCAAGAGGCGTCTTCTTGATGGGCTGGGTCCCCCTACGTTGGCCATAAGTCGACTCAGGGCCGATATTCCCGAAGCAGCCTTCTCAGCCGTTGCCCTGATTTGCTCAGAGAAACTCATCTTCGAGTCGATCAGTAGCCCCAGGTACTTCACCGCTGGCCTCGATTCGATTAGTTTGTCTCCAATACTGATCATCCTTACTCTAGGGATTCTCTTTTTTGTCAAGATGACCACTTCGGTTTTCTCCAGTGCTAAACTGAGCCCGCGAGCAGTCATCCAGTCCCTCACTCGGCGCATTAGCATACCTAGCCTAAGTTGCGCTTGTTCAACGGTGCGTCCGGCGACCAGAGCCGCAACATCATCCGCATAGCCGACCAAGCGCGACTCATCTGGCATCTCAAGTCTCAGTAGCCCGTCGTAAGATACGTTCCACAGGTCCGGACCAAGGATAGATCCCTGGGCAACACCCGATGGTATTACTTTATCCATAAAGCGTGTCATTTCACCGTCCAAAAGGTATGGTCACAAATTTGTACAATGGCCGACCTGGGCCCGTGAAGGTGATCTTCTCGTTTAAGCTTGGATCTAAAGAGATCTGTCAGACTTTGAAATTTAAGCTGATAATAAAGTCTGCTTGAGGTAATCGACTTAAGATACCCTCAAACAATGGAAGGGGGTATGCGTCTTTAACAGTGAAGGTATTCAACCGCCTGGCATTTAAACATAGGCAGACCTGATTCGGCTTACTTACTCGTACTTGGATGACTGGCAAAGCCCATGCACTTTGCTATTCTTCAATCACGCTTAGTGCCAACATCCGATCGGCTTTGGCGTAAAGCGACTTTTCGTTCGCCAGAGATATGGCAAAATGTCTCCGCTTGATGAGTCGAGCACTCCCCACACCTATACGAGAGTCATTCAACAAGTACTTAGCCTCACCGCCCGATGGCGCTGCTATTACAAAAGAATTTTACCATCGTGCAGTACATTCTTTTAGTAGCCTACTGTCAAAGTTCAGTCAATTCCCTTCGTTGGTTTTGTTTTGATAGCCTTTAGAAGCGAGCGTGTTGATCGGTTGCACAAAAATGGAAAAAGAACAATATCGTTCAGTGATTAGATTATTGTTTTCGGAAGGGAAAACGCGCAGCGAAATCAAAAATCGCTTGGATGCTGTGTACGGTGACTATTCTCCTTCGATGGCGACCATCAAGAATTGTTTCAACGAGTTTGTTCGTGGCCGCATGTCGGTTTTTGATGAGCCACGCTCAGGTGCCCCGAAAACGGCTGCTACGGAGGAAAACGTTAAAAAAATCCACGATCTCGTGTTGGCAGACCGTCGATTGAAGGTTCGCGAGGTAACTGCTTCTGTGGGCATCGCAGAAGGAACGGTGCATCATACAAGTATTCTACACGAAGAACTGGGCATGAGAAAGCTGTCGGCGCGATGGGTGCCGCGTTTGATCACAGCGGAAAACAAACGCAACCATGAGACCACATCGGCGACGTGTTTGGCGCTGTTTCAGCTCAATCCGGCGGAGTTCTTGCATCGTTTCGTGACCATCGACGAAACATGGACTCACTGGTACACACCAGAGACCAAGGAACAGTCGAAACAGTGGACTTCACCCGGCGAACGTGCTCCGAAGAAGGCGAAGACTGTTCGATCGGCCGGAAAGATGATGGCCACCGTTTTCTGGGATTCACAAGGTGTGATCCACATCGATTACCTGGAGAAGGGTAAATCAATCACGGGGCGCAACTATGCAGACTTATTGGGCCGATTTGACGTCAAATTGAAGAAAAAGCGGCCCCGCTTGGCGAAGAAAAAAGTGCTGTTCCACCACGACAACGCGCCGGCTCACACCGCCGTCGCCATGGTCGAATTGGCCCAATTGCGCTACGAATTGCTGCCCCATCCACCGTACTCTCCAGATTTGGCCCCTTGTGACTACTTTTTGTTTCCAAACCTGAAAAAATCACTCGCTGGAAATAGATTTGGGTCGAATGAGGAAGTCATCGCCGCCACGGAGGCCTATTTTGCAGCCCTCGAGAAAATGTATTTTTTTGGACGGGTTGAAAAAGTTAGAGCATCGCTGGGCCAAGTGTATCGAGCTTGAAGGAGATTATGTGGAAAAATAAATTGTCACCTTTTCAAAATTTTCGTTTTTCTTCTGTAGGCTAAATATTTGTTGAATGACCCTCGTAGTGTGAGACACCAAGGTTGTCTATCCTAGACCTTCCTTCTCATATGAAGGAAAAACCGCTATAGCCGCGTCTAGTCATAGCTGTTGATTGACATCTGGCGCATGTCGAAGTGAGTGAGAATTTTCTGTCACATCATCGACGGTGGCGACAGGGTCAAGTGTAGTACTGGAAAATAAAGCCGGAACCAAGTTAAATCTTCAAATGAAGTCAACCCCTTAGTATAGACTCTGTGTCAGCTGGGTATAATTAAAAAACCCAGGGACTTGGTCGCACCTTGTAACAACCATGGAAGTCACAGTCATTGAGTTGTAGCAGAGGGGCGCGTAACCCGGGGTGGCATAGCTAGTGCTCAGTCGTGTGGTGCGTCTTCCGATATACCCTCTGCTTGTGCTGACCCACTATACACGAAAAAAAAATTTGTCACAAAGAGGAAAAGCTGGCGGGGAAGGGGTTCTTTTGAGAAATGAAAAATATGCTTTTTCAATACTTCATGGCTGATTTATTTAATTAAATTAAAAAAAGGAACAGTTCAATGAAAGATTCAAATAAAATAAACCAACCCCCTTCTTAAAAAGAATTAATTCAAAAACAATGCTAATACAATAGTTAAATGAAATTTGCTATCAAAACAACTACTGTATGGCAAAGAATAAAAAATATAAATTCAAAAAATAATGTTTTAAAACATAAATACCGTATGGAGAAGCAAAAAAAACTCGAAATATGAGGTAAAAATTATAAAAAAAAAATTACTCACCCCTGTAGGTGCTTTTGAGCGCTCGGTAACTGAATGGGAGGTTCTCACCTGAAAAGTAACTACTAACGGATTCTTTTGTAAATAGTTACATGAATGAAAATGGCATGCAATTCTTGAATCGTATCGGACACTAGTTTAGTCTATAGTTTCAATACTTCGAGTTCAAGGATCTTGCTCCTCTCCCTTAGGGTGTCACTTTATTTCGTACCAAGAAACCTTAATTACTCAATAATCACACTGTCCTGAAAAAATCTTTCGCACAGTTCAAGCCAGTGCTCAACTTTTAACTTCAAAGCGATCATCGGAATTTGTCACATCTTAACACTTCAGGCCAAGGACTAGAATCTTTCGCACGACGTAGTCACTAAAATTGTCAATACTTTATTACTGAACCCAAAGGATTATCATCGATAATCATGACACACGACTTGTTTTGTTTTTTTGTTTCACGCAAATAGATAAGAACACACAACATTCACTTTCTTTCGAGTTTAACACTCGTCCTCCACTTTTATTCACTAATGCCACAAGCAAAAAAATTCATTTTATTTTCAAATTCGCAGAACTTCTTTCTTTCTCTTCAAAACTGGTCATCACCAAATCCAAACCAAAACTACTCTTTCCCTTTCTTTTTCTTTGAATTATCAATCCCGACACCGTAAAAACTCCCTCTGCTTTTCAAAACCAAATAAAAAATAATCTCCCAATTCTCGCTGCCGTAACGTAATCGAAGTTCAATACACTTCGATTCGGTTACTCACACTTCATGTCGATATCGAAAATTGCAACCATTTCCATTTTGCGTATATGGCGATTTGCATAACCATGATAGCGTTTGGTTATATGCAAATTGTCATACACACAGAAATAATTGCTCTTGTCGATTCAAAAAGAGTACTCCTGCGCTCAGAGGAGCTTGAACTCAGGGTCCCAGTGGACCCCCGGTTGAGAGCCTACGACACTACCACCGGAGCCACCTTCTGTTGATCTCCCAGTCATCCATTTAGCAACTTCCACTGTGCACCTTTTCTTAAATTGCATTGAAATGGAATTTGTTGGTAGGGAAGCGAGAGTGAATTTTTGTTAGTATAACATATAAAATTTGTTAGTGGGAGATAATAAATAAAATTAGTTAGTATGAAGGCAGGAATTAGGTTTTGTTAGTGAAAAGGTCTCGAATAAGATTTTATTGATGGGAAGCAATAAACGGAATGTAGTAAGTGGGAAAGATAAATAAGACTATTATTATTTAATTTTTTTTTGTAGTTCAAAATAGAGTAATGAGGTAGAATTAGTAGAACGGGCAAATAAAAATTAAAAGCATATGGTTAAATGTTATAAAAATAAATACAAAGAAATGGGTATGTGTGCCCAAAAGAATGTGGAGATGATACGAAGACGATATGAAGTTGCGAATGGGAGTATGCCGTTACGGCCGGAATTCGCGACAATCGTCGGGACGACCCAGACTCTGAGTGCCTCAACGCAACGAAGGAATACGGGCAGGGGTGATTAGGAGTCTCATCGAATGTTCTTAGTGTGCAAGGCCTCGAGCAGCTTAGCGGTTTCATCCTCAAGCTCATATGAAATTTGCCCAGCACTGCGACAAATCACTGCAGGAATAAACCGTGGAGCAAATTTAGCCGCGAATCGATCGGCTGCATTGCTCACAGCAAAATTTCGCACAAAAACCTTCTGACCCTGGAGTAGCTCACGGGGGCCAGCCTGAAGGTTGTAACGTTGAGCTCCCATGTGATAGGTTTTTTCAAACTTGGACGCCGTCTTTTACAGTTCGCAGACGATTAATTTCGCACCTAACTGTACTTTTCCATCCTGAAAAGCATTCAAGCTTATAAGGAGGACGTACTCAGAGCCATACTGGATAGGGTGGTATCCGTACATGAAAAAATAGGGCGAGAATCCCGTGGACTCATGAATCATCTTATCGAAAGCAAAACATAATACCGCAAAATTCTCGTCCAACCTGCTATGATCGGACTCTATGTAGGCCCTGTTAGCGCTTAATGTCCACTGGTTTGACCTCTCCGGGGCATTCGCTTGCCGTCAATGATATGGAGTGAGGCAGTGCTGCAACTCATAGTTACTCATAAGCTTAGCGAATATTATGGAGACGAACTGCACGCCGTCGCCCGAGTGAAGCTATTCGGGAACTTTAAAGGTCAAGAACTGATTCCGCAGTGGCTTTAGCCATGGGCTTGAGCCATATGAACTTAGTGTAATGGTCCAGGACCACAAACAATTGAGTATTTCGTGATTTACGCAAGTATGGACCCATGAAGTCCACAAAAAGGTGCTGCATAGGTCTCGTCGAGTCTTGTGATGCACCCACAGGGGGTCTCAAAGTGGAACTCGAAGGCTTGACCTGTTTGCATGTCTAGCAGCGTTGGATGTGTTGAATCACATCTTGACGCAAACGAGGCCAATAGTAGTATCTTTGTAAGAATTCGGTTGTCTTACGAATCCCACAATGCGAGCCCCGGAAATCATCATGAGCTTGAACTATAAAACCCTAGTGGTGACCCTATGGAATCCATAATTTTGTTCGGGGGATATCCGAAGTCAGTGTTACAGGAGAACCAGTACTGATGTACGCCCGGCCTTCAGAAAGGTGCAAATTCTGAAACTTATCAGGTTGCTTCCTGAACCGCAGATTCCGGAATCAAACCATCAATATGTTTGTGCTCCGGGAGACAAGCAATGAACGAGGCCACGCGCTCATCCTGTGAGCAAGATCTCGACAACGCATCTGGTACAACGTTAAGGGCACCTTTCCGGTGTTCAATTTAGAAATCGAACCCTTGCAATTGCAGGCTCCAGCGGGGCAATCGACCATAAAGGTCCGACTGCTGCATGAGCCATTTGAGGCTAGCATGGTCGGTCATGATGGTGAAAGGCAACTTTTCGATATATGCCCTGAATCTCTTGACACTTTGCACCACAGCTAAGCATTCCAATTCAGTAATGCTATTGTTGCGTTGCGCAGCGTTGAGCTTCATCATATATGCGATTGGATGCTCTCCATCCTCATCGTCTTTCTGGAGCAAAACACTGCCACTACCCACTATAATTGCATCACATTAAATATAGAAGTGCCTTGTTAAATCGGAATGGGCCAGCACTGGAGCGGACACTAGCAATTGTTCACTTTATTAAAGGCGCTGTTGGCAGTAGCAGACCACTTGAAAGAGCGTTTGTCCTTAAGCAAATCCGTTAGAGAAGCGGAAACCGACGCAAAGTTCGGAATAAAATGTCGGTACCATACTGTCATGCCCTTGAACCGTCTCACGTCTTTGGCCGTTCGGGGTTCAGGATAGGAAAGTATGCATGAAACCTTCTCCGGGTTGGTGCACAGAATACCATCACTAACTGCGAAGCCAAGATATTTGCTTTCTTTCTAGACGAACTTGCTCTTTTCAATATTGATGGCCAAGTTCACGTCCCTGAGCAGTTTTGCAACAGTACTCAGGAGCTCTAAATGCTCATTAAATGGATAAAAAATACCTTGTCCTTCAGCTCATGCGGTATTACTTAATGCATCAACCGACACATCGTTTAGGGAGCATTACATGAACCAAACGGTATGATGGGACAAGGGCCTGCCAGGAACAGTAAAGGCCGAAATTTGCCAAAAGGTATCCTTCAGATCTAAGCTGGTAATGAACCTGATGCTCTGCAACCGTGCAACAGACAATCAATCAGCGGCAACGAAAAGGCATCCTCAACGGTCACATCGTGGAGGCGTCTCGCGTCAAGGCATACATGCTCCTTGCTGGGTTTTGTAACAAGGGTCACGGGAGAGCTCCACGAACTCTGACTTCCCTCTATTGCCCCCATGGATAACATACGATCAAGTTCGTCATCCAACAGCTTCTGTGTAACGGCCGAGGCAGCATAATGCTGCTGCTTAATGGAACGAGTAATGTGATGCGATACGAGACTCGTCCTACCCAAGGCTTTCGCATTATACGATGGAAACTATTGTTTGACGATCAATCAATTTGCTGGTGTTGTTAAATCGCACCAATGTGGTGACGTATTCCAGAGCTGGATCCTAGTGCCCTGGTGCAGTCTGAATATGCGCATGCATGGAATGCATATGCAAGCCCAATGCCGACAGTAGGTCCATCGCTCCGGCTCCAAGGATACTGACACTGACTCTGCTATCAAGCAGGTCTGTCAATTTACGAGCCTTGGCGGACATTTCTGCGTAGGGCCCATTTTCGCCAGGAGTTGCAACAACTGATTCCACGCAGGCACGATTCAAAAAACGCCTGGCGAAGAAATATCTCGATCCCGGAAAGGAAGTGCTCTAAAACAGGCGGATGATTCTTGATCATTACGCGCTATTTCATTACTTCTGACGAAGTCTGGACCAGCGTTAGAGGCGCTTGAGCCGAAAAAGGAAGCAAATGCACAAACATCTTTAGGTGGCGTCTCAACTCGGTGGCGCTGGTCTCGTGGGTTATTGGGGTGACACGCGTCGGAGGGTTTGGTTGGTTCCCCTCATTCGATACATCCCGTCTGATGTTTGCCGACATTCGGCAATGAGGGCTGTTGCGATGAAGGACGTTTTTAGCCCCGCATCCAAAACAGAACATGTGCTGGACTACTTGAGAATAATACTGGTAAGTATGTCCAAGGTCTAGGCCTTTCCAGCAAAAGTTGAATTCATACCCGGATCACGGAAGGGCTAAAGAATGAGCTTGAGCAGTGGCTGATGGCAGTTTCGCGTTTGTCTTGCTCATCCATGTGATCTTTGGGGTCAGCAGAGACCCTAGTGCTGCTAATTCGGACTGCGGCAGGACCGGGACTGAGTCGTGCATGTCAGCTTTATAGAAAGGTAGCAGTGTTTGGGTAGTGTCAGTTGTATGAGAAGTATTTGATATCCCGTTAGTATTTGCGGCCCATGCACTTTTTGTGGATGATTGCGAGTCCAATGCAGATAGCTCAGGATATTTCCCCCTGGCCGTGAACTCAGTGTGTTCGGTATACTACCGCGTTTGTGATACATCAGGTGAATAAGGGGTGGACAGTTGCGCTTGTCTTTTCCTTCCCGTCATGTTTCTAGAAGGGCTACACCACTCATGAGTGTTTGGCACCGTAGGCCATCTATCTTCATCCCAGGTGACTTCGTGAATCTTATGGGTCCCACACGCATTGTATCTCGTGACTGTGGGAACCCATCAGGGTACCTGATAGCCTCTATAGCTGGACATCGCTGCGAAAGCTCCCTCACCGAAATGAAATCAATACCCGCCAAATGATCCCTCAGACGCTGACTCATATTTAGAGTAATCATGCGCTGAAGTTCACAGTCAGAGAGACAATTTTTCAGTCCTACCACCTTGGCCATAATGTCATCATAAAAATTTTGGAGTGGCTCTCCGGGTTTCTGTTTACGTGCATCTATTTCACGACGAATGTCTATATCCATACAAGGCCAGCAAACCGTTGTTTAAATGTGTCCACCAGAGAGGACCATAGCATTATGGAGCAGCTTTGGTACAAGGTCCAGCACCAATCCTCAGCGGTTCCCTTGAGAAGAAGATGGAAATCCATGACCAGAGTTTCTGAGGACATCCCATAATGATGGGCTACGGTCTCCACTTCGAACAGAAACCGCTCTGCATCCAATCCTCGCGAGGTACCGTCGAAACTCACCGTCCAATTGAACACCGGCAAGTATCTATTAGGCCGTATCTGAGGCTCGGCTGTTTGCGTAAGGAGACTGGATAATCTGGGGGTTTGCATACTATAAGGTGATGGTCTAGAAATTCCAGCACTAACTGGGTCCAATACCAACGGAGAAAGAGGTGCGTGATTGTCCCCTAAATTCGTAACGTGTCCTGTAGGACGTGGTGTAGACAGTGTCACGCGATCTAAACATCGTGTAAGACGCTAATCAAAGCGCTTGAGACGTCGGAACCTCTTTTAAGGGAAGGTACTGAATGGAGCTTTATTCCACTCGGATCACAACACTTCGGTGCCCTTTGCGAGGCTGGTGTGAACTGCTTCAAATACCATTTGAAGCGGATCGTCGTGACCCACATGCTTGATGTAGAGGAGAAGCTGACTCTGATCTGCCAGATACCTCAACTCACGTCCGCTTTACTCCATCACACCAGAAGATATGAATGCCCTGACACCAGGACATTTCTTGGTCGAGGAACCTGCTGGCCGTTCCAACACCATCTACCATGGAGTGCCCGATTAATCGGCTCGAAAGATAGTTCAGAACATGGAAGAACATCATTTGCAACTGCGGTATATGTAAGTGGCGAAATGTAAAGGAAGAAGTCATAATCAACTATCTACTTGTAGTTATATTAAAGGACAAAAATCTATCGCCCACTCAATGGGCTCTGGGCAGAATCACAAACGTACATTCCGGCTAGCGGTAGCACGAAACGCGCAGTCACCAAGGTCTGCGTACCTCCAGTCGATACTTCAGCCGAACAGACAATAGTTTGACTAAGTGATGCCGTACTTTCAATTAACTAGAAAAATCAGCATCCCTCACAGCGGGCAGAGTCTTTGCATTACGCATTTTTTCATGCTTCATACGAGGCGGGCGTAATGTTGGAGATTAGCCTACCACTATTATTACCATTGCCCAGTCGCAACGAGAAACCAGTTTTGCAACCAGTCAGTCTACACTATGACCTTCGACACGTTCGGTTCGCCTGTGCGCTTGCACGCTTCTTGATTTAAAAAATTTGAGCTCTGTAATACTAAACGTACTTGTTTCCTTTAAGGTCCTTTCAAAATCCCAATTAATGTATATTGGCACATGAAAAAGGCGGTTTTGAAGCTCTCACCACAAGTTTTCCCTGATGGTTTCCACCAGTTCTTCCCCGACCATAGGTGCTCGTAGCCAAGTCGTTAGGCGTAGCAAACTGTTATAAAATTGGTTGAAAGTTTCATGAGAGCCTTGTTTGCGCTTTCTTATTTGTTCGCGCAACTACCGTTCAGTGAGGCCGTCGTCGAAGTGGTTACGAAAAGCCTCGCAGAACGAATTCCAATTGGGGCGTGTTACGGATTCCTTAAAACTCCAATACCATTCAGCGGCATCCCCGCTGAATAAGAAGGGTGCGTGCCAAAGTAAGGCCGAGAAGTTTCCTCTCAGGGTACAAGCCACTAATAACTGGAGTCTGAACAAAAATCTGTCCACTGGTGTGGTAGAATTAAAGCCAGTGAAGCTGAGGCGCCAACTCTTCATTATGCATAGTGTTGAGTCTAGGGCTTGCGTTGCGAAGCTCGCTGAGCGGTTAGCTGCATTGAGCAGTCCGCTGTACGGAACTGGGTCTTACGCTGTCGGTTTCGGTGGGGGTGCGGTACTGAGACGCGGTCTATACTTTGGGGCTCTGGGGTCCATACTTGAGTTCATTCGAGGAAGGTAATAGTCATTCACTGGTCATGATGTGGGAATAGCTGCATATGGATTTGGTTCCCACCTCAGTGGAGTTCTTGTGCGACTGGTGAGCTGGCTGTTCTTCAGGTCCTGGAACTTTTTCTCCATTAGTCCCATCCTTTCGGTCAGCCCTTGTAGTAAAGACAGGATTGCATCATTGACAGTTGTGTTTGGTGGCGCTGCTGGGATATCTGCCTGCGTTCCGCAACTGGGTCTTCTCCTTCAGTGGCTCCCTGGACATTAAGAAGATGATGAGTCTGATCCTTCTTCCGGGGATATTTTGAAGCTGCCCCAAGCGTAAGAGCTTGAGTTCCGGCTGGGGTGTCTTAGACGTCTGCACAGAGGACAGAAATTGGAGGTTTGCAGAAGCTCCTGGACACATATGCGGTGAAAAAGGTGTCCCCACTCCAATCTCAAGTCAGTAGAGCCCTTCATGACATCTTCGAAACATATGCCACAGTTGCAACCTGCCAACTTACCTGTTTTTGGAGCGAGTCCAGCGTTTCTCCGGACTCCACTTAGTGGTCATGTCTGATCCAGAAGAGAAGAAACAAATACTATATGTAAAAAAACTCCTACTAACTATATATTACAAACTTAGCTACTACGGGTTAAGCGACCGATAGTGGCTAGCTATAAGCAACCCTATAAAAAACAAAATGTTATAAATTGAAGAACTCTTTCTCTTCCAGCAGCACGGACACTTTCATCGGGAAACGAAAACGAATGGTGGTCGGCCAAAAAGATGGTGCTTCTAGTATGTTTTATAATTCATCCCACCCGAAGTGACCGTCTTTAATCTACGTTAATTGACTCGACGAGATGAGTGATAGCGTCACCGTATCAATTTGGTACGCAGGAAAAATCCCGACGCGTGGAAGCATTCCGGGCTTCACAATCCCTGCAAACGCTATCGAAAGTCGAACAGAAAACACTTATGTATAACGTATTAAAAGATGGGTAGAACCCTTTCACAACATAAGGCAAGGTGGGCTTCTATTTTCTTGAAAGTCCAGGCAAATAGGAGAAACCCGTCTATCTGACAGTTTCCATCAAGAAAATAGAAGATCCTTACAGATTTTACCCTGGAACTACATATCGAAAGGACTCTTTCGCGAAAAAAAATAAAGCAAAGGAGAGTGAAAGTTACAACTCGCGTGAAATGATTGAAGGTATGCCTCACAGAACTCCACTACTCCTGTCTGTGGGACTCCAGTATGAGGCAGCATCTTCTTCATCGTAGAACTACAGCCCCTCTTGGGCCTTCGCTTCCTGCAAAAAGCGCCTCCAACTGTCTCGGTACATTGACCGCGTCCTCCAATTTCGAAATCTGAGCAGCGATGAACTGTCTTCGTTCGTCGACCGAGTCAGACCAGCATTTCCTCGGTTTCCTCTCTGGCCTTCAGTTCTCCCAACGAAGACCTTTTTGGGTATCCGGTGTTCGTCCATACGGTTCATGTGTCCAGCCTACTGCAGCTTCCGCATCTTACAATCGTTGAGACCTCCGGTTCGTCGAAAATTTCATACAGCTCATAGTTGTATCGGATTCACCATTGGTTCCCGTCTAGCTTTGCTCCGATTATTCGCCTCAGGACCAGTCGCTCAAAGGTGTTCAATATATTTGCGGATGCTTGGGTTAGGGTCCATGTTTCCACCCATAGCATAACACAGGTCTAATCGCAGATTTGTATACTTGGAGCTTTGTTTTCCTGTGTATGCAGCTGGTTTTCAAGATCTTCAATACTGAATAAAATATTTTATTTGCGAGCTGTATCCTTCAGCGTATCTCGTCTCTTTCATTACTGGTTCTCGTTATTTTGGCGCCTAAATACACAATTTCGCCCAAAATGTGATATTTCGTGTGCTTCACTTATTTTTCCTCGACTGCGTCATGTGCTTTGTTTTATTTTCATTAATTTGTAGCCCTTCTAGTTTTGCTTCGCTGTCGAGTTTCAGGAAGAGTTCTTTGGCAGCTGTTAATGACCGTGACAAAATGTTCAAGACATCCGCATAGGCTACTACTTGACTCGGTTTGTATAGTAATGTACCTCGTGCATCTACAGGTAGCTTCCTTATGACGTACTCTAGAGCCAAATTGAATAGTAATGGGGCCAGCCCATCTACCTGTTTTGGTCTGATGTTTGTGCCGAACGCATCGGCGAGTTGGTTATTGATGCGGACTTGGGAGGTCGTCGACGTCATTTTCATTTTAGTAAGACGGACTAGTTTGGCTGGGATGCCAAAACCAAGCATTATTTGGTACAGTATATTACGATCAATACTGTCGTATACTTGCTTAAAGTCAACGAAAATTTGGTGTACGTCTATGTTGAACTCCCAGCATTTTTCAAGTACCTGCTTGACTATGAACAATTGGTCTATTGCTGATCTACCTGCTCTAAAACCACCTTGATACTCCCCAATAATACTGTTGGTACATGATCTAATTTTATTTTCTAAGACCTTTGAAAATATTTTGTACGCCGTATAAAGTAGTGATATGCCTCTTTGGTTTTCGCACTGTAGCTTGTCACCTTTTTTGTGAATAAGGAACACAATTGATTGGCTCCACTATTTCGGCATATATACTTGTTGTCAAATGTGCTGGATGACTTTGTGAATAGCTTGATGAACACTACTTCCACCACATTTGATGAGCTCCACTGGAATCTCATCAATGCCCGGCGCTTTATTATTCTTTTGGGCTTTGATGATAGAATAAACTTCATCCAGAGTTGTTGGGGCTGATGAGGCTCTCCGCAAACATCTATAGGCTCCAATGTTGTGGAGCTGTACAGAGCGTTAAGGAAGTTCTTGATATATGATGCCCATCTTTCCTTAATCTTGGTTTCATTAGCGATGATATTATGCATATCATCACGACAGAGCATGGTCTTGGGCTGATAACCACGTTTCAGGCTTTGTAATAGTATTTTGTTTTCTTAATTCTAATAATCTTATTCGCCACTCGTCTGAGATTGTCATAGTTTTCTCTCTTCGCCCTGGTTTTTTTACCAACTATATGTATTCTTTGTATGCCTGATTCTTTTTATCTAACTCATTCTGGCACTTATCATCGAACCATTCATTTGTTTTGCGCCGGGCTTGATGTCCGATGGTCTGTTCTATCACGGTCTTAATAGCCGCTTTTAGTTCCATCCAGAGCTCGTTGCTCGTCTTCAACGATGCGTTTGATAAAATGGGAGCCAGCTGGTTGTCGAGGGTTTCCCTGAAATCTATGCCACAGACGCCGTTTGGAGCCTTTCGATGTCAAATTTTTGTAGCGGGCTGGTCTTCGATCAAAATGCCTTCGACATTCGACATTGATAGGTTAATTTGATCAAGTAATGATCTGAGTTACAATTGGCTCATCGGTATGTACGGACGTCAAGTATGCTCGGCGCCCATCGTTGTTGGATCAGAACATGGTCGGTCTGGTTTTATTTATTTTCATCCGGTGATACCCACGTCATTTTTTGAATACGTCGATGTGGAAAGCAAGTCGAACGTATGACTAGATTTCTGCTGCATGCAAAGTCAATCAGGCGCTGGCCGTTGTCATTTGTTTCATCGTGGAGGCTACATATATCCTCCAGTCGTTCCTAGATGAGATAGCTCATTACCAACCTTAGCATTGAAATCACCCAAGATTATTTTTGTGTTGTTTGTAAGCAATCAGTCAACTAGTCTTTCCAGGTGATTATAGAAGAACGTTTCCTTCGTTTCTTCGTCCTTATCTTCGCTTTGGCGTGAACATTAATCAGCCAGATTTTGAAGGATTTTGTTTAATGCGGATCGCACACAACCATTCATTGACTGCCTTAAAATCAATAACGTGCGATTTGAACTCCCTATCCACAATGAAGGCCACTCAGAATTCTCGTTTTCCAGTAGGCTTCCCACTTTTGAATATTGTGTGCGATCTCATGTCTTGAATGTCGGCCCCAATCCGAAATAATGACAACTGAAAACACAATGAATAGGAAAACGGACACCGAAGGGATTAATGAAGTTTAATAGAGGATATTAAGAAACACTTAAGTAATGTAATAATGTAGTTTGTAATAATCGAGCAGTCGCCTAAGCAAACTGCTCAAAAACCTTCATAACACCTATGCAAAATTCTACTTGCAGATTCGAAAAAAACATTTTTTTAATTATTTCAATTTATAATTATAAGTGTTGAAACACTTTTTTGATTTCTCTTTACCTTATTAAACATAAATTTTAGATCATTTTGCTTTCCTATATTAAATTTAGACTTTGCGTTATACTTATATTCCCTATGAATCTTACCTTTTCCTATTATTACTCAAATTTTTCTATATTATTAGTCATATTCTAAAAAAAATCAAATCTTCGATTAAAATGCGGATATGGCAACATATTTTCCCGCTGCACATGCACGTATTGCATTGGCGAAGTCAAGTATGCAGCGGAATGAATGAAAATCCCGTCGACTGCCGTTGCAAGGGTCCCGCAAGGTGACAACGAGCAAAAGAGGAGGGTCTGCGCGGTGGTTCTAGATGCAAAGTGCAGATGGTAATACATCGATTCGAGGAGTACGCGACTCTTGCAATGCAGAGCGTAATTGTGACTCGTCGTGTATCGCACAATTTTCACGTTTTGCGTCCGCTAAAATGCAAGGAACATCATTTTTACGGTGAAAATCGATTTCAAAAGCTATCCGACAAACCTGAACGTGAAGTGTATAAGCAAATTTGTGGATTAAGTGCACACTTGATGATTTTTTGCGGGAGTGCTGAGTGGATGGAGTGAGAGCCCCGTTTTTTGCATTTGATGCACACTAATCTATCCATGCGGAAGTTCCTGATGAAGTTCGGCTATAGCAATTGATGAACAATATGCTGAATTTGCGACTTGTTTACTTACACAAACACGTCAACGGCAAATTGATGTTGCCATGAAATGCCACAAATTCTTTTCCAGGAGGAAGAAAAGATATCAGTTGCAGGAGCGCGGGTCAGTCTCATTTGTCGCCACTGATTTAGTCGCAAAATATTGGGGAAATCCCGGAAAATAGATTGAAAAAGCAGTGTTGAAAGTGGTCTGCAACGTATTCCCTTGAGTGTGTGGCCCTGGCGTGCATTCGGCAACGTGAAATGTGTGGGAACATTGTGACAGTCGAATGTTGCTCCCGACAGTGATGGTGAAGTTCTCATGTCGAAGCTCATTTCCGATGAATGAAGAAAAATAGGATTTGTCGGGCAAAGACGCACAAAAAGTGTCGTGAATATGAATATCGTAATATGGAGATGATGGAAATTGTGTAGAATAGTTACAGTAATCGACGTGTGCAAACGTGTTCCAAATTTTTGGACTAGTCTCTAACGTCACTTGATAAAAATATTACCGAAGATAAGGATGAGAAAAAAAAACAATTTCTAATAGTGTTATCGTTCAACTCAAAACTAATTAAATTATTATATTTTGTATATTTTAATTTCGGAGCGGAAAGATAGTCACAGTTCGTAAAAAGAGTCGGTTATTGATGAAACAATATATCCATTACATCTATGACTACTTGTTATTTCGGAAACTGAGTTTAAACAACCCAGTGCAACGAGAAAGCTTTAATATAACATTCGATGAATTTATACTCATGTCATGTCAATTACTTTATCACCTTCGTCAGTTTGGAATATCACAGTTGCTTCAGTTCATTCCATATGGAGTAATACATAAGGCTACAGTGTATTCAATATTTTAACAATCTGAATGTTGGCTTTCCAGAGAATTTTTGTAATAAACCAGTTTCAGGGCCACCCACATCATCAGCGGGCGCCCGGCAAGGTGAGGGTGAGTACCCTTTTTGGTTCCTTTTTTTATATTTCTTGTATTAAGTATTAATAGATGCGCGTGTTTTATACCTTATTTTGTTTTATTAAATAAAAAAAGAATTAATCAAAACGGTACAGCTTAAAAATAAAACAGCAGTCTACCTCGGTAATACAATATCAAATCAGATTGAAAACCATAAACCCATTGTATGAACCTTACAGTAAACTAGGTAAACCATTAAAAACCTGAAAAAAATTCAAATGGTCACATTTTCTATTTTTGGCCGTAAGTGAAGGAAACGATTTGATAGGCTCAGCTGTTAAAATTGTACTGAAACAATTTCCTTTTCGTTGTTGTATATAATTAACCAAATAAGTTCTACGCTACAGAAAAATGGGAAAAAAGTTAATAAATACAGAACCAAACTAATAGTAATATTATTTGATCAATTTGTGGCGGACCACCAACGCACCCAGCGTGCATTCGTGTGCGCCCTGGGTTAGTCAGCATCAATCTCGAAGTCCTTTGCAGTGCTGTCAACATGCGCGACTATGTTGCGCTTGATTGAAATATCGCTGACTGGGAAATTCCGCGATCCCATGTCCACTCGATGAATGGGTGCAACTATGTTGCGCCTGGATGGCGTTGCACTGACGATATGCGACAATGGAACGGATTTTCGTCAGTAGATGTTGTAACCAACGCAATAAGCAGCCGTGGAGCTATCGTTGGCGATGCCGTATCAGCGATTTCAAGGAATACAAGCGAACAACACACAGCAATCTCTCTCAGTCATTCATTCGCTCATTCGATGTCGACGCACCAAAATTTCATAGATTAAACTTTGTAAAATCTTTTATAAATAAATCTATTTATAGGAAAATCAAATTCTCTTCACTTATCCATATTGGCGATCCTGTCCATCTAACTACGCTTCATCATCGACATTGGACCTGCGCCACGCTTTACGGTTACGTTCCACAACAGTAGCGAATGGGTAATACACAACCACCGGCCATCAAGGGAGACGTCACCAACACGCTGGTTGTGAGCTCGGAGCTGCAAATTCAGAGCTCAAAAATCGAGTTGCTGCTAGTGCTGGTGCTAACGATCAACTCCATCAGCCTCGCCTACAAGCTGTACAGGAGCCACGTCCGCGGTGTGAAATGTCGCGCAGTCACGACCAACGCCTGAAATGGTTTCCCCAGCGGCAGCAACGCACACGCTCGTTCCACAAGCCGGGACCGTACCGAAGGAAGAAGCTCACGACACGGACGGGACGGCAAGTGTTGCGTTCATAGCTCCACCCTTGTGGGAGGAGGACGTGAAGCTTTAGTTCGCCCAGGTGGATGCAAATTTCGCCACCAGCCGAGTAACAGACGACACCACCAAGTTCAACCTCCTCGTGGCGAACCTGGACACGAAGGCGATGCAACAGGTGCGTAACGTTGTCACGAGTTCCCCATTCGACAACAAATACAGCGCCCTGAAAAACGCCCTGTTGGCCGTCTACGCTGACTCGGCCCAACAGCGTATTCAGAAGCTACTTTCTGAAATCGAGCTTGAAGACGAGCGCCCGTCACAGCTTCCCAACCAGATGCGTACGCTCGCTAAAGGAAATGTAACCGACACCTTACTCCAACAGATGTGGCTCAACCGCCTCGATGTCACATTGGGGAGCATCCTATCAGCTAACGACGCCCCACTCTCAGATCTCGCAAGGATCGCTGATCGTGTGCACGAAGTCACCCGACAGTCAGTCGCCGCAGTCACAAAGGAAGATGAGCCACGGCATAGCATCCCAGCAACGCTGCGAATCACAAGCGAGCTGAGCAATCTCGCCTCCGCAGTACGCGACCTCAACCACGTAACAGACAGCGATCAACTTCACGACACGAAGCACATCGCACGCGGCCTACGCAGCAGCCGGCATGACCACCACGCCACGCCAGAGAGGCTAACGATCAGCTTTGTTGGTATCACCAGCATTACGGACCAAGCGCCAAAAATTGCCGACAACTCTGCTCCCACTCAAAAAACTAGGATCCGACCGTCCACAAGTAGCGGCCACCCATCGCAAAATCGAACCCTTGAAAATCCACGACAACATTAACAAAAGTGTTTTCCTTATCATCACCGGCGCAAATGTCTCAGTAATACCACCAACCATCCGAGATCTTTGTTCTCCCGACGCCTCATCCAAATTAGTGGCAGCCAACGGTTCAAGGATTCGAACATTCGGCAAAAGATCAGTGAAACTGAACTTAGGATTTTCAACGCCGTTTACGTGGACTTTCACAATAGCCAATGTAAGTTTTCCAATCATCGGGGTCGACTTCATCGAACACTATGGCCTCCTCGTCGACTTGAAGGGGAGACGGCTTATTGAATGCGCACACCTCAAAACATTCATCGCGCACATCGACAAAAACAGCCCAAAGCTGACTTGCTCCCGGATGACGTTAGTGACGAGCTGCGATCACTGCTGTTGGAATACATTAACCTCTCGAAGGACAACCAAACACCAAGTGCTTAACCACGCATCACATCCTAACCAAGGGACCGCCGGTCAACGCTAAGGCACGGAGACTTCCACCTGAAAAGCTGGCTGCCGCCAAAGCCGAATTTGATCACCTCATCCAACTCGGAATTTGCCGCCCATCAAAAAGCGCGTGGAGTAGCCCTTTGCATATGGTGAAAAAGTCGAACGGAGATTGGTGACCATGCGGGGACTTTTGTGCGCTCAACAACCATACAACCCCGGACCGCTATCCCATAGGGTTTCTTCAGGATTGTACTGCAGCCCTCCATGGAATGACGTTTTTTTCCGTGATCAATTTACAGAAGGCGTACCACCAAATCCCCGTGGAACCAAGCGGCATTCCGAAGACTGCCATCATTACACCGTTCGGATTGTACGAATTCATGTACATGACATTCGGACTTTGCAACGCAGGTCAGACGTTTCAGCGCTTCATGCACAAAGTGCTTCGTGGCTTGGACAACGTATTTGTTTGCCTCGACGACATACTGATCTTCTCTCCCAGCCAACAGGCACACCTGGTTCACGTAAAGCAAGTGCTGGATCGGCTTGTCAATTTCGGTCTGATTGTCAACATTCCTAAGTGCCAATTCGAAAAGCAGGAAGTCAGGTTCTTGGGACACGCCATCAACAACCACGAATTGAAGCCTTTGCCTGAGAAAACGGAAGGAATTTCCGCAACACCGAGGCCAGCTGAAGTCCTTCTTAGAGATGGTCAACTTCTACCGCCGTTTTCTCCCTCATGCAGCTAAACAACAGTGGGCCTTGTTGCGGCTGATCACAGGCAACCGCAAACGTGGTCAAACGCCTCTCAACTGGACGGAAGAAGCGGTACCTGCATTCGAGCAATCAAAGGCGAATTTGGGGAAAGCACCAACCCTCGCTCACCCGGACTCCAACGCTATATGGTCTCTTTCTGTCGATGCTTCAGACAACGGTATCGGAGCCGTACTGCAACAAACAGAAGAAGGAAGTGCAACGCCACTTGGGTTTTTCTCAAGGAAGCTGACTGACACCCGACAAAAGTACAGCACGTACGACAGGGAACTTTTGGCCATTTACGAAGCAATTAAGCACTTCCGACACATGGTCGAAGGCAGTGTTCACCGTCTTCACCGACACAAGTCGTTGCAGTTTGCACTCCACCAACGCTCGGAAAAAGCATCGAACTGACGAAAATACTCGCATCAAGGAACTGACGAAAATACTCGGAATCACGCACTTGCGAACAACCCCATATCACACAGCGTCTAACAGAAGGGTAGAGCGGTGGCATCGCACGACTCATGCCACGACTCACCTCAATGGACCAAGGCGCTACCAATCGTACTGCTCGGACTACGATCAACGCTGAAGGAAGACATCGGTTCGACGCCAGCCGATATGGTCTACGGAACGACACGTCGCCTACCCGGAGAATTTTTCAACACCTCTCATGTTGGCACGAATGATTCAGGCTTCCTAAAAGATCTGCGAGTGAGGATGTCAAAGTTAACCCCGTGCAATACGGCACACCACAACTCAGATGACGTGTTCGTAAACAATCTGCCTAACAGCACGCACGTCTTCGTCAGGAACGACAAGGTCAAGGCCCCACTCACGCCACCTTACGACGGTCCGTACCCGGTACTAAAACGGAAGGACAAGTACTTCAAGGTTGACGTGAATGGACGACCAACAGCCATATTCATTGACAGGTTAAAACCCGCATTCTTCTCAACGGACAAGCAACCTACGGCCTCGCGCACGACGACAACGAGGATTGGGCGAGAAGTCCGTATGCCGGTACGATTTGCGGCCTAACGTCACCATACCGCGGCTCCGCCACTGCAGGGGGAGTACTGTGGTGGAACACCAACGCACCCAGCATGCATACGTCTGCGCCCTGGGTTAGGCAGCATCAATCACGAAGTCCGTTGCAGTGCTCTCGACATGCGCGACTATGTCGCGCTTGATTGAAATATCGCTGTCTGGGGAATTCCGCAACCCTATGTCCACGCGATGAATGGGTGCAACTATGTTGCGCCTGGATGGCGTTGCGCTGACGATATGCGACGATCGAACGGATTTTCGTCAGCAGATGTTGTAACCAACGCGATAAGCAGCCGTGGAGCTATCGTTGGCGATGCCGTATCAGCGATTTCAAGGAATACAAGCGAACAAAACACAGCAATCTCTCTCAGTTATTCATTCGCTCACTCGACGTCGACGCACCAAAATTTCATAGATTAAACTTTGTAAAATCTTTTATAAATAAATCTTTTTATAGGAAAAGGAAATTCTCTTCACTTATCCATAAATTTCTTGCATGTTTTAGAGAGGCTAATTTGATAGGCGTTTTTGTAGTGAGAATAATACTGTACTATAGTAATAATTGTATGCAGGCATAAATTTAATACGGTGAAAACAATTTCAAACAAGTTGAGTAAGCAGGAGAGTGCTCCTACCAGAAGGTCTTTGTAAACATCCTAGGGTTTGAAACAAGTTTTCTATTAGCGTGAATCGGTAACTTGAACTATTCATCCAATATTTGGATATGAAATCGTTCAAATTTCTGTAAAAGATGCACAGTTTCTTTCATAAGCACAATGCAGCTGCCATTTTCATCCAGCTTAAATGATTTTTCTGAATGCTCGGCCGACTGAACATATTCCAGTTAAACACTATTCCTTAAATTTTCATGAAAATTGAAAGAAAATAAAAGTGCCTTGGTCAATTTGAAATCTGTATCAACCATACATACGTGTTATTGTTGTTGTGATTCCATACAATTGAAATGGCTATAACTACCTTAATTATGATTCGATCTCAATTAAATTTTGCGAGCAGAAATATCTTATATCAGACCATTTAACTGCCCTTAGTAGGTTACCTCACCCTCGACTCCGGTTGATCCGTGTTCGTATCAAAAAATTCGTGAATGCGAATTTATTTTGTAGTGGGTCCTTATGCTGTGGAAAAAAAACCCGCCCCACGACACCGCAATGCTAACCTGCCTGCGCACTCACGCGTCGTCGGACAAGGCCCATCTCGGCGAGCCCCATCATCCTCTCTCGCCGAGGCAGCAGACAATCGCTGCAGTCCTGTACGGACAGTTTTGTCTACCCTTTTCACTACAGTTATTGGGATTTACAAAGGAAATTTTCTGAAAACTATTTAAATTATTTTATACTTTTAAAACAGCGTATCATATAACGTTGGAGTAAGATAAATCCAGTATGAATATATAAAGTAAACCTGTTCCACAAAAAGCAGGCCCTGTGTTCACGAATACACTATATACTCATCGTATAAAAACGTAGCATAAATTATTCTAAAGCCTCAAAATTTAGCCACAAACCGTCAACTGGTGTTAAAACAGGATTCAACAATGAGTATTCTAACTTTTCTGGTGTTTTGCTACACGTCTTAAATCGGTAATTTTTCAAAAGTGAAACCAACCCTATTCTCGACTGCATTTGGCCAAATCTAGCTCCTATACAATTCCTGGGTCCATCGCCGAATCCCAAAAATACCATTGGGTGTCGTTTCTTAATCTCTTCCGGAGTAAATCGATCCGGATCAAAAACATCTGGGTTTTAGTAAATTTCCGCATCGTGATGAATGGAATAGACTGGAATGAAGACACGAGCATCCTTCTCTATGACCATCTTTGAATCGGGAACTTGAAAATCGCAATTCGCTATCCTCATCAATGCAACACCGGGTGGATATTTACGCAATGATTCTGAAAAGAAAGTTGCTTATCAGGATAATGAACTTTTTCAATCTTATCAGATAGAATTAGGCTAAAAAGTATCAAAATTGTAAAACCGCATTTCGTTGTGATTTTATCTACGCGATGAATTGGGCCCGTAAAATAATTATTGTAATCATTAGATGTCAAATGTTTATCGAGACAATGATAGCGAATATGGAGGAACTATTAACCTGGTTTTGATTAAATGCAATTTTTATGGTGATTTTTTTAAATGCTACGCAAATCCCAATTACCATTGTTGATTTGGTCGATAAAGGTCATTTCCACCATTGCGTCGTAAGTCAATTCTCCTCCATGTTTTGCGAGGATGACGTTCACCTCACGCCTTGCCGTTTCTTGAATGTTCGGATTCATCGCAAGTTCATAAAGTGAATATGTCATATTTGTTGAAGATGTATCGAATCCAGCCAAGAAGAATATAAAAGCTTGGGCTGCAATTTCTTCTAACCTTATTTTCCCCAAACCATCCTTGCTGGCATCTCCATCCTCCTTTCCATTCTTCAGTTGTATCAGAATGTCCATGAAATCGTTCCGTCTAATGTTATTCTTCTCACGATAATCAACTGTCTCACGCACGACTTTCAAGAAAAACGCGCTAACATCGTCCTGCGTACTTTTTATTCTTAGTTTCAGAGCCAATTTCGGAAACATATTTAAGAACAAACGACTAATAAGTCCGTTTCGAAGTTTTGCAAATGCGATTTTACCGAAGCGTCGAAACTCTGTATCAGGGTCCTTGAGACTGTCACACTCGATACCGAAAGCACATGTCCCGATCACATCGGTCGTAAACCTCGCAAGAAGATCTTTGATCTCTACTTCACTGTTCGTCTGTATGATTCCCTTGAGGGTATGGTTGAACTGATTCATCATCTAGACAATTGTTGGGAACATAAACTTCATCTTCGCTGATGTGAATGTAGGAGTCAACTTCGACCTTAGAGCCTTCCATTTCTGTTCTTCCGAAGTCAGCAAGTTAGCTGACAGCGGATCGTCCCGCTGATTGTCATAAAATCCTCAGTCGTGAAATTTACTGGTCTTTTACTAGAACGTCAATAACGAGTGGACATGCTTGGGTGAAAAGGTATATCCCAGCGAATGGAGCTTTACCCTTGAAATCTCGGTATGTATCGCCCAAAATATTGTCGCGTGTTATTGGTTCGCGGCCTATAATTTTAACGTTCCGGGAAAGTGAAAACGCAATGTCTTTTAAATTTAAGTTAAGAGTTTATTTAATTCAAGAAAGTGCACAATAATCAGTTTAACACTTTCACTAATTTTAATTTTCACTATTAAAATAAAATCTAACACTTGTCCATAAATTTCTTATCGCAATTGTCTTCTAAATCACTTCACTATTACGAAACACACTTCCTACACACTTTCGCAGTTCTTATCGCGGTCGAATGAATGATTCCCCCATTCATTCAGCTCGCCTTTATATAGGGTCTCTACCTATTCACCCATTTCTCGCACATGGGCGAATGTTCGACCGAGAGGTACCTGGTAGGTTCGAGCAAATTCATGAATGGAGTGACGTCACTTGCAGATGTTGATCATGCTTGTTGGCTTCTCGTGGTTTCGAGTGAATTCGTGTTCTTCATTGTTGTGAAAACAATTGCGACAGTAGCTCGCAGAATTATTTGTACATGTAATTATTTGTACATGTAACACTGCCCCCATCTCAGTTCTTTTCGCCCCGAAAAGATGTGTCGCTATTTGTAGTCAATTCTCCCTGGGTGTAATATGGGGCAAGACGGTCCAGATGCACGATTTTCATTTTAGCTCTCGGCTTACGATGTTCCTGTATTCGGTATACGACGTCGTTGATTCGCTTTGTAACTCGGTATGGTCCCTCCCAATTATGTTGCAACTTTGGAGACCTACCCTTTCGCCGTTGCGGGTTATAAAGCCACACCAAGTCATCTTGCTGGAAGCCAGTAGAATTAGCCTTTAGATCATACCTGGTCTTCATGCGGTCAGTAGCCGATTCGAGGTGTTTTCGCACCGTCCGATGTATCTGGTTCAACCGTTGTCTTAGATCACTTGCGTACTCCGAAACCGTTTGGGGTTTCTCAGGGGGTGTTCCGAACTTTATATCGGCTGGCAAACGAATAGTCTTTCCAAAAATGACTTTGGCTGGGGCTTGGCCCCTCGACGCATGTTCAGCGGCTCTATATGCCATTAAAAATAGTGGGATATGTCGGTCCCAGTCCCTTTGGTTCTCGTCAACCATCTTGGCAAGGTGTTTATTGAGCGTGCCGTTGAAACGTTCGACCATTCCATCGGATTGGGGATGCAGCGGTGTTGTCCTCGTTTTCCGTATTCCCAGCTGCTCGCACATTTCGCTAAAAACTAGTGACTCAAAGTTTCGGCCTTGATCCGAATGTAGTTCACAAGGCACGCCGTACCTGCTGACCCAATTTAACACTAGCTGTTCGGCTACCGTAGTTGCTTCCTGGTTGGGAATGGGGTAGACCTCGGGCCACTTGCTGAAATAATCAGCTACAACCAGCGTGTATCGATTTCCCCATTCAGATTCAGGAAAGGGTCCAGCGATGTCAACAGCAATCCTTTCGAATGGCACGCCTACGTTATAGGTTTGCATTTGTCCTCTCAGTCGTCGTTTTGGGCCTTTGACGGAAGTGCAAATGGTGCATCTGCGACACCAGTCCTCGACGTCTTCTCGAGCGTGGAGCCAGTAGAATCTTTCCCGCAATTTCGCTAAGGTTTTGTTAACACCAAGATGGCCTCCCGAGGATCCTTCATGCATTTCCTTTACCACATCGTGGATTCGGCTTTTGGGTAGTATAGTTTGCATCCTATAGGAGCTGCCATCTGCCGTTTCCCATTTCCGCTTGAGTACACCACCCTCCACCTGAAGGGAGTTCCATTGTGCCCAATAGCTTTTCAGGGTTGCGCCATGCGTTGAAACGTCCTTCCACTCAGGTCGCCCAGTCGTCTCCTTCCATACGAGCAATGGTCCGATGTCTTCATCGGCTAGCTGGGCATTTCGAATCTCCTCCGATGACCAACCTTCATCGAATTCGGCCGTTATCAGTCGCAGATCAACGGGCGGTTCCTTTTCCTCAATCCGTCGGCAATGCTTGCAGTTAGCTGGACATGGGCGACGAGATAGGGCGTCAGCATTTCCATGAACTCCGCCCTTTCGATGAACAATTTCGTAGTCGTATGACTGCAATCTTTCGATCCATCTCGCAACTTGTCCCTCGGGGTTTTTGAAGTTAAGTAGCCATCTCAATGATGCATGGTCCGTTCGAAGAACAAATTTCTGGCCATATAGGTACTTGTGGAACTGCTTGGTGGCCTCTTTTATAGCCAATAGCTCCTTCCTGGTCACACAGTAGTTCTTCTCACTTTTTGAAAGAACTCGACTGTAATACGAGAGGACCCTTTCTTCGCCATTGATCTGCTGGGAGAGTACAGCTCCAATACCGCCGTTGCTTGCATCGGTGTCAACCACAAACATTTTTCCGGGTTTCGGATACGCCAGTACGGGTGATTCACATAGCTTTTCCTTCAGGGTCTCAAAGGCTGTCTGGCATTGTTCATTCCAGACATACGGACGATTTTTCTCGGTTAGCTGATGAAGACACTTAGCTATTTTGGCAAAGTCTTTGACGAATCTTCGATAGTAGGTTGCCAGGCCCAGGAAACTTCGT
The DNA here is from genome assembly GCA_963969285.1 of Odontomyia ornata. Taxonomy (NCBI): domain Eukaryota; kingdom Metazoa; phylum Arthropoda; class Insecta; order Diptera; family Stratiomyidae; genus Odontomyia; species Odontomyia ornata. Next base: position 118,820,209 of record OZ017740.1, read on the forward strand.
AGTTGGCGTTTGTTGTTTGGTGTTGGCCAGCTTTTCACGGCTTCAATTTTCTCAGGGTCTGTTTTGACCCCTTCAGCTGATACGACATGTCCCAGGTATTTTACTTCAGCTGCGAAAAGGGTACACTTGTCGGGACTAAGTTTCAAATTTGCCAGTCGCAGTCGGGAGAAGACCTCTTCTAAGTTCCGCACATGCTCTTCGAACGTTCTCCCGATGACGATGATGTCATCTAGGTACACCAAGCAGGTTTTCCAGGTTAGACCACGTAGCACGTATTCCATCAAGCGTTCGAAAGTGGCTGGAGCATTGCAAAGCCCAAACGGCATCACCACAAATTGCCACAATCCGGTCCCAACTGAAAATGCGGTCTTCTCTCGGTCCTTCTTGTCAATTTCTACCTGCCAGTAGCCACTCTTGAGATCGAGTGTAGAAAACCATTTTGCGTCGGCTAAAGTGTCCATGATGTCATCGATGCGTGGGAGCGGGTAACTATCTTTCTTAGTGACGTCGTTAAGCTGCCTATAGTCGACACAAAAGCGAGTGCTACCATCCTTTTTCTTTACTAGAACTACAGGCGCGGCCCATGGACTTACAGAAGGTTCGATAATGCCTCGCTTTTCCATGTCCGAGATCAGCGCGCTCACTTCTCCTTGTTTGGCTATAGGGAGACGTCTTGGTGCTTGTCGAATCGGCTTGGCTCCCTGTGTGTCTATGACGTGAGTTACCAAACTCGTTCGGCCTTGGTCATCCGGGCTTGTTGAGAAGATGTCACTGTACTTGGTGACCAGATCAGAGGCTCGTTTGAATAGCTGCACCGGCAATTTGACTTGCTTCAATATTGCAGACGTGGATTCCCGGGCTTTGTCTGTGTCTTGCCTCCTTTTCCAATGATGGTTGTGAGTAGCTTCCAAAGAGGTGATGGTGGAAACAGGCTGGCAGCTGCCGATGACTTCTCCCGCTTTGATGCTCGTGGTTGAGTCTGCGGTGTTAAGGACTCTAACCGGCACATATCCGTTCCTTAAAGATTTTACAAGGCTTCGTCCTACAATCAAACTGCGCAATGCGTATGTCTTCGTTGGCTCTATCAGATAAGATCGGTGGTCTCCAGAATCACCATCAAGCTTGGCCCATACAATGCTTTCGGAAGAATTCGGTACATCAGTGTCAGTACATACCACTACATTCATCTTGGGGATTTGGACGCTGGGATCCTCCATCAGTACTTCGACATTCTGCCATTTCAAGACACGTTTTCCCAAGTCCGACGTGATTCCATGTGGTCGCAGAAAATCCATTCCAAGAATGCAGTCATCGATAATGTTCGCGACCAGAAAATTATGTCGGAACACAAGGTCTCCCAACTGTATCTGGAGGTTGACCTCTCCATGAACAGGTGCAGTTTCTCCCGTAGCTGTCCGTAGTGAGAAAATTCTGCCCTTGTGAAGTTGTTGCTGTCTAACTAGATCTGGTCGGATAATCGATCGGGTTGCACCAGTGTCGATTGTTATGGTGCAGTGTTCTCCGTCAACTTGACCCGGAAGGCATAAGTCCGCTTCTCCACGATGTAGTCTTGACACGGTGATGGTGGTGCTGGGGACGTCGATCCTCCTAGCCAACCTCTGCCCCACGAAGTTGGCTCTTACATGTTTCCCGACCCCTCTGTTTGAAGGGCTTCCATTCTGGGCTCCTGACTCGGTCTGGATCTCCTCCTAGCTGCACACCCTGGACAATAGCTCGGTTTTCTTCGCTTCTTGCAGTCTCTTTGCAGGTGCCCCTTCTCTCCGCAATTCCAGCATCTAGGCGCACCATTTACATGCCGGTCTCGCTCAATTTCCACGCGCTCACACCTGCACTCGTCTGTCACTACCTCACGAACCCGGGCAGTGGTACGAGTCACATTTTTCGCTGCCTCAAAGTTCAGACTATAAGCCAATGCGTCCTTAACCGTTTGCTTTTGAGCTAAACGCACGGCTTGTTGCAATTCCGGGTCTTTTAGCGCGCTGATGAATGCCTCTGTCGCTGCATCATCTCGATGTTCTGGGTCGTAGGCTGGATAAGCCAAAAGTGCCAGTCGCTCAATATCTTGGGCTAGCTGCTGTAGGGTTTCACCAGACTTCTGCATTCGATGCCTTAGCTGTGACCGATAAATCTGCTTTAGATGATCGTCTCCATAACGCATGTCGAGCGCATTCATTATAGCATTCGGGTTTGAGTGCAATTCAACGGGGATCGTCTGCAACAGCTCGGCAGCTGGGCCTCTTAGAGCAAGAATCAATGCAGTTGCTCGTTCCTGTTCATTCCAGTGATTTATGCGAGCGGCTGCTTCGAATTGGGTTTTGTAAATAGTCCAGACCGTTTGCCCATCGAATATTGGTGCTTGCACATTTCTAGATGAGCTTTGCGCTGCTGTTATAATTGGGGCTGGTGAGGCGGTTACTATTGCCTTCGCTGCTTCCAAATCCTTTTTCACTTTTTCCATCTCATGGTTGACCTGGCTGATCTCAAGGTTGATTCTCTCCTCGACCTGGTATACCTTCTCCTCGACGCATTTAATTTGGCTGTTGAGACTACTGAGCTCCGCTTTTATTTCGGTTGACTGTTTTTCCAGCTTCTGTGCGATGTCCACCTTGATTTCGAACGCTTGTTGGTCTAGCTTCGCTGATTGTTCATTTAGCTGCGCTGATTGTTCATTTAGCTTCGCAGCTAAACTGGATGTCTGTTCATTTAGCTGCGCTGATTGTTCGCTTAGCTTCGCTGATTGTTCATTTAACTTCGCTGTTAAATTGGATGACTGTTGTCGCTGCTCTTGCTGCATCAGCATCAACATCTGCATCAGCGCATTTTCTGGTTCCTTTGGTTTTGGTGTTCCGGCTTCACCACCTTCTGCGCCTTTTTCTGCATCTGAGAGCTCACCCAAATCCAGATTCACGCCTTCCGACTCGATCGCATCACGCAAGCGTGCAATCAGTATGGCCTTTGTACCTTGTGTAGCCAGATTTCGTTGTTCCAACTCCTCTTTGAGCTCCGATATGCTCAATTGATTAATTTTAAGATGTAAATTTCCTGGCATTTTTTATTGTTTCGGCTATTTTTTAAGTTACTTTTCACAATTGTGCACTTTAAAATTGTTTAAACGTTTTCACTTCAAAATTTCAATCGCACTTCTCGACACCACTGTCGCGTGTTATTGGTTCGCGGCCTATAATTTTAACGTTCCGGGAAAGTGAAAACGCAATGTCTTTTAAATTTAAGTTAAGAGTTTATTTAATTCAAGAAAGTGCACAATAATCAGTTTAACACTTTCACTAATTTTAATTTTCACTATTAAAATAAAATCTAACACTTGTCCATAAATTTCTTATCGCAATTGTCTTCTAAATCACTTCACTATTACGAAACACACTTCCTACACACTTTCGCAGTTCTTATCGCGGTCGAATGAATGATTCCCCCATTCATTCAGCTCGCCTTTATATAGGGTCTCTACCTATTCACCCATTTCTCGCACATTAGCCCAGTCATATTAGGGCTTTCACCTCAGAATGAAAGATAATAAGCTGCAAATTGGTATGAACCTTTGTTTTGTCATTCTAAATGTTGTCTCAAAAGTCACAATCGTTATCGTGTCCGCGTCTCAAGATATTCAAGGTAAAAGGTCACAAAAATCGGTTTTTCGCGAATATCTGGCTTCCTATCGGTTAAATGAGATTTGCATTTATTATAAAAGTTGTAGGCTATAAAATTCCCTACAACTTTTGTTTAAACTTTTTTTTCATACGACCAACCGTTTTGAAGGTAGAGCGCGAAGAGTGCACATCGTACAGTCATATACGACCTAATGCAAGGTCAAGCGTGAGTTATGGTTATCAGTACGTTATAAAGTCAATTATTTACTTGGAAATTATAATTATTAAACAATGCCTATTATTTATGTACTAACTATTAATTATTTATATTTAATTAAAGTAAGTAACTTGATTTGCAACGGTACAATTTCAAACTAACGAATAATCTTGACTCATACAAAGTGGAGAGAGTGGCCTTGAATACTATAGAACATCTGTCCCGGCAATGAATAGAAAAGGGCATAGGGTAGGGACAAGTATTTCCAGGTATATAAGTATTGAGAAATTTACGCGTTTTAAAGAAAAGATATATAATGTCGTGTTAACTTAAAATAAAACTAAAATATATAATCCAGAATTAATAATATTTTATACTTAAATAGTTAAATATGAATAATTATATATAAATAATCAAGTTACTTACTTTAATTAAATATAAATAATTAATAGTTAGTACATAAATAATATATATAATTATTTATATTTAACTATTTAAGTATAAAATATTATTAATTCTGGATTATATATTTTAGTTTTATTTTAAGTTAACACGACATTTTATATCTTTTCTTTAAAACGCGTAAATTTCTCAATACTTATATACCTGGAAATACTTGTCCCTACCCTATGCCCTTTTCTATTCATTGCCGGGACAGATGTTCTATAGTATTCAAGGCCACTCTCTCCACTTTGTATGAGTCAAGATTATTCGTTAGTTTGAAATTGTACCGTTGCAAATCAAGTTACTTACTTTAATTAAATATAAATAATTAATAGTTAGTACATAAATAATAGGCATTGTTTAATAATTATAATTTCCAAGTAAATAATTGACTTTATAACGTACTGATAACCATAACTCACGCTTGACCTTGCATTAGGCCGTATATGACTGTACGATGTGCACTCTTCGCGCTCTACCTTCAAAACGGTTGGTCGTATGAAAAAAAAGTTTAAACAAAAGTTGTAGGGAATTTTATAGCCTACAACTTTTATAATAAATGCAAATCTCATTTAACCGATAGGAAGCCAGATATTCGCGAAAAACCGATTTTTGTGACCTTTGACCGTGAATATCTTGAGACGCGAACACGATAACGATTGTGACTTTTGAGACAACATTTAGAATGACAAAACAAAGGTTCATACCAATTTGCAGCTTATTATCTTTCATTCCGAGGTTGAACCCTTTTTTTTACCTAATATGACTGGGCTACATGGGCGAATGTTCGACCGAGAGGTACCTGGTAGGTTCGAGCAAATTCATGAATGGAGTGACGTCACTTGCAGATGTTGATCATGCTTGTTGGCTTCTCGTGGTTTCGAGTGAATTCGTGTTCTTCATTGTTGTGAAAACAATTGCGACAGTAGCTCGCAGAATTATTTGTACATGTAATTATTTGTACATGTAACAATATCTTTAAAATGACGTCGTTTGCCACCTCGTCTTAAAGTGCCAAACGGGGTTCTTGGTTCTAAGTATGGAACTCCTCGTGTCGCCCAATATTGGAACTTAAATTTGAACAGCGCATAAAATCCACTCATGACCGCAATGAAACACCAAAATCGCCATTGCATCCATGATTCCAACCATAGTATACTCAACTAGTAGCCACACCTTTCATTTACCCTGTGTTGCACACTTTTTGAATTTTCCCAGGGGCATTACAGCTGATCCGGGGCATTACAGCTGATCCATTTTTGGCGCGCTCAAGAAACAGAGCAAAATGCAGATAAAATTTCCGACGCACGTGTTCTTTTACGCATTTTAGAACATAGGAGTGCTGCCAGATCCTAATAAAAAACTAAAAGACTGCATGGAACGAATTTGTTTTTCTGCAATGTTATTGATTTTTTAGCTCTGGTAGCCCTGAAATCTCTCATCGAAGCATATGGTTATATTCGCGCCATTCCTCGCATTAGCGTTTACCATCTACCTGCTACCGAAGATTTATGGCTTGCTGTTCGGCTTGTGTTCGGATTTTTCCGGACGGTTGATGGAGTGTGGTTACTAGTTGAGTATACTATGATTCCAACTCTTAACTATAACTTTGTCTGAGTTGGTCCTCTCACCACAAGCAACACGGGGAACTTTGCGAAGGTACTTCATAAACAAGAGCCAAACAAAAACAGAGAGCAAGCTACATACGAGTATAACAGCTGCACGTGTACGTCTTTTTTCTTCTGGTGCGTTTTAAAACCGGAAAGCTCTGATCGGATAGAATATGTGAAGTTATTAATTATGCAGCGACGCTGTGGAATCGATAGATATTGATGCTAGAAGTGCCTATCATTGCCGTTAGATTTATTGATATTTGTTAAATTATTTCGTGCGCAGCCATTTCTGTAGTATTAACATCTGACGAAGACATGGTGTGTCGTAACAGCTGTAATATTTATAGTTAAATATATATAGTGAAAGTAAACATAAAAGTGTTGTTTATTGTTTCAATATTTTTTTTTGTCTTGCGATATCATTCCTAATCATTTGACCCGAATAGATAAGAGGCGCAACCCAGCATCTTAGTAATCATCTGACATGAATAGATAAGAGAAACAATCTCGTATCTAAGTAACTATTGAAAATGAAGCTATATTTATTCTTGTAATTTAGGTGTAAGATATTAACCGAAATTTTTGATATGTTGACTTCATAAAATAATTTATATTTGATTAGCATATCCTATGGAAACGACGAGTATACTTGCATACTTGTGTCTCATGTTTGTTGTCAGAATAGTTCAAGAGTCTATATCCGATAACAACTAAATGAAATGTGTCGTCGGTTCGTTCGAAATTTCCCGAAGGTAATTTAAACCAACCTCTCACCGGTTAAAGACATAGGGTATTGAGGCGCATTAATGAGCTGTCCCTCTTAGGGCCTACGCATTCGGAGGTTCTTAGCATTCTGCGAGGTGAATGTTTGTTGGGCAGCTAGTTCGATCTCTCGATTGAATATAGATAAAATTTATCATTAAAATGACCATAAAATTTTGAATTTGAAAACGCAAATTATTTCAAAACATTGAACGCTTTCAATGCAACATACAAGACATTGAACTTTTTTATACCAGTTGACAAGCAGTGGAGATCCTTCGATGTTCTTTCTTTTCTTCCTCAAGCCGTCAAAGAGAATAGAGTAAAATAATAATTCATTGAAAAGCCCATTGAGGTAAAAAAATTATTATGTACAAAACTAACTGTAATCTAAATAAATTATATTTTAAGGCTTTTTCTTGGATACGAAAAATCGTCTTTCGATCCTCTTCAAAAATTGTTTGCCAAGTGAGGTTAATGCAAATTGCAGTCCACGTGAGAGACGTCACAACAGTTTCCTCGATTGCTAAACAGTTTTTTTGGTCCGTCGAGCCGGATATTCAACTGAGGTGGAAATCCTCAGCATTGAACCGTCAATCAGAAGAGGTTAGGAAATTCGACAATGGCCACACAACTTGAAAGGCTTATACGCAAGCAAAGTGCTCAAAAAGGAAATGTCACGCGTGTGATAAATTTTCTGGAAGAGTCAAAAAGTCGTGGAAAAGAGATCGCTTTAGACGAACTCAAAACCAAACATGCATTAATTCAAACCTCGATGAATAAATTTAATAGTTTGCATGATGAAGTCTTGGATATAATTCCAGACAATGAACTGACACAGCATCAAGCTGATTATCAAGCATTTCGTGAAAACGCTGAAGAAATCATCTCAAAAATTTCTTCGATGATACGAGCAATTGAAAAATCTGAAGAAAAAGAATTCTCACATTCAAATGTGCATCACAATTCAACATTGAATGAAACGAAACTTGATGTTGCAACAAAAAGAGGCTCGTTCAAAAGAAGTTAGAACCGATTCCCAAATTTCAACGCAATTACAAGAAGGAAACTCAGTCAACATCGATTCTTCGTGTTCAGTTGGACAATCTTAAACCACTCAAACGCGAATTTGATGCAAACTTTGAACAAACGTTAAGCGAACTTGTTGGTGAACAAAATGAGTTACAACGAACTACAGAAGAAGCTGATGTTCTACAGTTCAATGAACAATTTGATATGCTCTTTGCGTGGTTCCTTGATGAAATCGAAAACCGCATAACTTCTCAATCAACTCCTCAAGTTTTGAGCGAACCTAGAGCGCTTCGATCGAAAATGGAAAATCCAAAGTTCGATGGCAAGTACAAGAATTGGGAAACCTTCCGTCAGCTCTACGTAGCATTGGTACACAGCCAACCAATTAAAAATTGTGAAAAATTTTCAATTCTTTGCGATGCTTTAAAATCGTTGCCGCCGGGAGAGGTCAGGCCAATCGCTCAGGTACCATTCGATGAGAAGAATAACGAGTTTGCATGGAAACAAGTTTGCGATCGCTACGGTGACAAAAGAAAGATTGCATCGTCACACATCAACAACATTCTCAAAGTTTCATCTATGAAGAAAGACACATCGAGGGAGCTTCGACGAATCATGGATATCTTACAATCAAACATTCAAGCTTTGGAAAACCAAGATTTTAAGCTTAATAACAACACATTTGCTCAAGTTGTAGTCGTCCATCTCATCTCAAACGCTTTTGATTAACAAACTTTGAAGGAGTGGCGCAAAACCAACAGCAATGTCAACGCGCCGTATGCTGAATTGTGTGAGTTTCTAAAAAAAATACTGGGGAAACCTTTCCGATTTACCTTCAAATGCACAAAAAGCAACTGATCTGGCTACACTTCAGCAAAAACTGGGAAATAAAAGCAAAGGCGAGTCTAAACAGCCGCAAATCGCTTCAACTCACACTGCTAAACGTCAACCGAAAGAAAAGTCAACACCGAAATGCCGCTTGTGTGAATCAAATCATTGGTTGAACGAGTGTGATCTGTTTAAAGAGTTAATAGTTGAAAGTCGCCGCCGTTTTGTTCGTGAACAAAAGCTTTGTGAAAATTGCTGCAGTGTTCAACACGAAACAAAATCATGCAAAGCTGCAATTTCTTGTGAAGTTTGCAAAAAGAAACATCACACAATGCTTCATCTGTCAAAAAAAGACACATCACAATCACAAACGACTTCGACTGACGAATTTCAACCCTTTGAGCAAAAAGCATCTCACTTTGCCGCTGCATCATTTGTTGCTGGAATTTCATGCACTTTAACGTCTACGTTGTTTCCGGTGCAACGCACGATCCTTCAAACTGCTGTGGTTCGAATCCTTGACGACGATGGCGAATGTTTGTCGAAAAGGGGAAATTTTTCGTCAGCAAACATCAACATTCGTGTCGAGGGGCTAGGAGAAAGTCCAATGTTCATTCACAGAGGAGTTCAAGCAACAATTTGTTCATTGTACGGACCATTTGAGCTTTCTCAATCATTCGCAATCGTACCCAAGGTGACTGGAAGCTAACCGTCATATCAAATCGGAAAAGATGAAATCAAAATTCCCAAAGGAATTTTCCTTGCTGATCCAAACTTCAACGTGTCGGCGCCAACCGACTTGCTGCTTGGCTTGTTGGTTCGAAACGAGATTGATCTAAATAAACAGATTCGTCTCAACGAAAAGATTGTCTTGCATGAGACGAAACTTGGATGGACAGTTGACGGTGCCATGCCAGGGAGAAAGAATCAGCGAAATTCTTCAAGTTCTTTGTACTGCTCAACGTTTCTGTCTGGAATGCCATATCCACAGCTGAAAGCAAGTGCGTTTTCTGAAATCTCTCGATCTGGATTCGATGAACTTTCTGCAAGAATGAATCGTTTTATAGAATGTGAAGAGTTGCCGAAGGCGAAAATCTTGTCAAAAAAAGAAAAATACGTTGAAGATCTGTATGCAAATTCAACCATTCGCTTGGACGACGGGAAGTTTCAAGTCAGATTTCCTTTCAACGACAAAATCAAACAGCTTGGAAGCAATTTATCGAAAGCAACCAAACAGTTTTATGCCAATGAATCTCAAAGACTCAAGGATCCGTTGCGACAAAAGTTGTATTGTGAGTATATTCAACAATTAATCGACAAAGGTTTTCTAGTTAAAGCGAAGCTCAAAAAGGATGAAAAAACCTACTTCATGCCTCATCATGTAGTTTTGAAACTCACAAGCAACAAGACGAAACTTCGTCCAGTCTAGAATGCCTCCTCGAAGTCTGAATCTGGCATTTCATTGAACGACGCAATGTTCAAAGGACCTGTTGTGCAGCCAGAATCGTTTGAAATTTCAATTCGACTTCGAGAAGAGCTGTGTGCTGTGTTTGGTGACATTGAGAAAATGTACTGTCAAGCATGGGTACATCCTGAAGATCGTAAGTTTTTACGAATTGTTTGGCGTTTCAATCCCAATGAACCGATCCAATACTATGAATTTGCTACGGTTCCATTTGGTACCGCAGCAGCACCTTTTCTTGCGACTCGCTGCATCGTTGAGCTTGCGAACATCTTCAAGAGCGAATTGCCCGAAGAATGCCAATTTTTTCTCGATTCAATTTACGTTGATGATGTTGAATTCAGTGTAGCTACGATCGAAAAGGAAGCAAAACTTGTGAAAAACATCAAGTTCATACTCGCTCAAGCTGGAATGCACCTCAGGAACATTTTCTCAAACTTTCCTGAAGCACTCAAAGACATACCAGTCGAAGATTTGAATTTACCAGAGGGTGACGATGAAATTTTTAAAGCGTTGGGCCTGGGTTACATCCCGAAACACGATGTATTTGCCTTCGATTTTCAACCGATGAAAGAGGGACCCCTAACAAAAGCTCAACTTCTCGGATGCATCTTTGGAATCTACGATCCGCTTGGACTCATTGGACCCATTGTGCTTACCGCCAAGCTTTTCATGAAGAAACTTGCTGGTGCAGATTGGCATGAACGAATTCTAGCCAAAATTCAAGAAGCTTGGAATGAATTCGCGTCGACGTTTCCCGCTTTGAAAAGTCTCCAAGTTCCACGACATTGCATTATTCAAAAGCCTGTCAAAATCGATTTGCACAGATTCAGCGATGCTTCAGAAGATGGGTATGGTTGTTGTATTCATCTTCGCTCAATGAACGGCAAAAGTGAAGTCCAAGTCTCACTTTTGTGCGCAAAATCTCGAGTTGCACCGAAAAGCAAGAAATCTGTTGCTCGACTAGAGTTATGTGCAGCTTTGTTGCTGTCAGAGCTTATGCATCGAATTCTAGGAATTCTTCGTTCAAAAATTGAATCAGTCACGTTATGGAGCGACTCAACAATTGGTATTTACTGGATCATGCAAAACAGCTCAGCTTTGTCAATCTATGTAGGCAATCGTGTCGCGATCATCCAAGAACTAACTCAAGGTTTCATTTGGAAGAACATTGCTGACGAAGTCAACCCTGCCGATATTATTTCCCGCGGTCTCTTGCCTGCTGAAATGAGTGAAAATAAGTTATGGTGGCATGGACCACATTTTCTTCAGTTGAGTGAATCTGAATGGCCGCACTCGATCCTCGAAATCGACAAAGGTGCTTCTGAAATTCTGGCTGAGCGAAAGAAAACATTGACTGTGTCACAAGTACCGTCACTCGTCTCAAAAATCGAATCAAGAAGTGAATTGAAAAAATTTATAAATGTTTTTGCATTTATCAGGCGTGTCATTCATAACGCTCGAAAACGTGTTTCGAAAATCATTGGTTATTTGTCAATCGATGAGCAAACACAATCAAATTCACCATCATAAGAATTCTGCAAGAATCATTCTTTTCGAAAGAATACAGGATTTTGTTCAAGTGGAAAGAGAAAATCAAGAAAGCAAGGGAAAAGGGAGAAATCTTGAAAATTTTCTTGAAGAAATCCCTCGCAGTTCTCAACTCAAAGCTTTGACACCCTTCATGGATGACAATTTCATGTTGAGAGCTCAAGGTCGCCTCGAAGCCAGTCCCGAATCGACATATGAGCAAAAACATCAAATAATTCTGCCTCATTGTCATTTCACTGAAGTTCTTGTTCGCCACTTTCACAATGAAAATCTTCATACACCGCAGTCAACGTTTCTCTCAATCATTCGACAGAAATATTGGCCGATCAACTCTAGAAGAGTCATCAGAAAAGTCACAATCAAGTGTTTCAGAGCAAAAGCTGAAACAGCAAAAAAGCTTATGGGTGATCTCCCAGCTTATGGGTCGTTATGCACCCACCATTCACAGCTACCGCAGTCGATTATACTGGATTCTTCTGGATCAAGAGTGGAAATTTGATAAGCTAGTCGCTGGAAAAATGTTACATTGCAGTTTTCAAATGCATGTCGACGGGCGCTATCCACCTTGAGTTGGTCTCTAGTTTGTCAACGGAAGCTTTCGTCGCCGCTTTTGATCGCTTTGATCGCTTCACTTCTCGAAATAATCACGCAAGTGTAATTTACAGCGGCAATGGTACGTGTTTTCATGGCACCAACAATGAATTCAAGCAAATTCATGAGCAGTCAAAGGATCAACTCAAAAGTTTCCTTCATGGCAGATCCGTTGAGTGGAAATTCACAACGCCACTAGCACCCCACGCAGGAGGAATTTACGAGTCTGGAGTCAAGAGTATGAAACATCATCTCAAGCGTATCCTCAGTGATACACCTCTGAACTTCGAAAAACTTTATACAATGCTTTGTAAAATCGAAGCTGTTCTAAATTCTCGACCATTAATACAAATGTCCGATGATCCCAACGACTTTCGTGCGCTCACACCATCTCATTTTCTCACTGGAAGAGAAGCATTCTCAAGAACCACTGAAAAACTAATCAATTTCAATGCTAGTCGTCTCGACAAGTGGAAGCTTGCTGAGCAAATCAAGCAAATATTTTGGCATCAATGGTATCAAGTCTACTTGCATCACCTCCAGAAAAGACCAATTGGCTTTCGAGAACATACTACACTTAAAATTAGTGTTAGTGTTGATTCACGAGAAGAATCTGCCTCCGATGAAATGGAAAATGGGTCGGATCACAAAGCTTATGCCTCGACGACGTGGAATCATCAGAAATGTCGAAATAAGTACAACTGAACGTCATCGAACGCAACGTCCGTTACATCGTCAAATTTCCGGAAAACGAAGTATCCTCGCCGGTCCAGTGTGTTGCGCAATGCAACTCGAATGAATATAGATAAAATTTATCATGAAAACGTAAATTATTTCAAAACATTGAACGTTTTCAATGCAACATACAAGATATTGAACTTTTTTATACCAGTTGACATGTAAAAAGCAGTGGAGATCATTCGATGTTCTTTCTTTTCTTCCTCAAGCCGTCAAAGAGAATAGAGTAAAATAATAATTCATTGAAAAGCCCATTGAGGTAAAAAAATTATTATGTATAAAACTAACTGTAATTTAAATAAATTATATTTAAAGGCTTTTTCTTGGATACGAAAAATCGTCTTTCGATCCTCTTCAAAAATTGTTTGCCAAGTGAGGTTAATGCAAATCGCAGTCCACGTGAGAGACGTCACAACAGTTTCCTCGATTGCTAAACAGTGCCAATGGCCGAAGTAACTAACCGAAAGGGATTACGAGGATATGCGACAATAAATAACCACTAACCGTGCGCGAGACATAAGGCCAATAAGAATGGGGCATGCAGATGGTGGCGGTGCCCCCACGCACCCTTCCAACCGCATCTAAAATCCAAAAATATGATGCCTTGGCCCATGCCGGCTGTGGAAAGCCAAGCATCCCGACGAGAGCCCCTGCAACAAAAAAAACAAGTTGGGTAGACAGACCTATGCTCATGTCAGAAGGGTTTTGTACTCAACTTACAAAATGCAGTAACCAGCAACGAATAAAATCAAGAAACATGTCAAAGACGATTTTATTGGAGAAAATGTGAAATTCGAGGATCATACTATTATTAAGAAAGTTGAACGAATTGTGACTTCTGAGGTATTTGTTTTACTTATACGCATAGATATCTCCCTTGATAATTTTTCCAGATTTTTTAGAAACACATTTTTCATGTATTTCCCCCTCCCCCCCTGTGCCCCCACTGAAGCAAAAACTGTCAGTTTAAGAACTGTTTTGAAAAGCTCTCATAGAGAACTTTCAGTTGATATTCATATCGGCTACCTTTCATGAAATTTTTTTCAGGGCCCACTCCTCTGTACTGTAATCATCGATTCATAGCCTATTTTTTCGAATCTTAGAATGGTTACAAAGCCCTTTTGCTAGGAGCTCTCTCCTGCCTCTTCGACTTGTTTCAATTGTTTGTACTCATTTTCATGATACCTATCATTCCTGAAATTTTCATGCAAATCCTAGCAAAGCTGTAGTGTCTAAATCGATAAAAAGCGCATATGGCTCCATAGCCATATGTTTCCATAGTAATATAGGGCATATTGTTCCATAGTAATACAGGAAAATTCAAATCGCTATAACTTTATTAAATACTATTCGATCTTTATGAAACTTACAGCAAAGATCAATCTTATAAAAAGTCATCTGTTTGCTAAATTTTATTGAATTTAAGGGTACCGTTTGGATTTTATTCAAGAAAACATAAAATCGATAAATCATACTATTACTAACAAAGTTGAGTGAATTTCGACTTCTCATGTATTTGTTGTTGTTGTACTCATTAAGGCCTACATTCATGATTTTTGTCAGATTTTTCGGATGGAAGGTTTCCAATCGCGAGGGGGGGGGTACGCGAAAAGTTCGTACATTTCCCCTTCCCCTGCCCCCCTCGGTACTCAGAAGGCAATTTTAAGACTTGTTTTGGAAAGATCTCATTGAGACCTTTCCAACGACACCCTACTCGACTCCCAATGGTGAAAATTTTTTTTTGAGGGGTCACCTCCCTATACGGGGAGACCCCCCTTAAACCCCTTTGAAAAATGTTTCCACACTTGAACTTTCAAGAGGTCACCACTTCTGACCTTTCTACAAAGTTTCATGGCTGTAGCCTCTATAGTTTCGGAGAAAAAGTGCTGTGACATACAGACGGACGGACGGACGGACGGACGGACGGACTGACGGACACAGGTCGTGATTGCAGTAGGGTTTTGTATTTTAGTACAAAACCCTAAAAAGAGAGAGAGAGAGAGCTCACCTGATGGCTAGCTCATGTGCGGAGGGGCCAGCCAACGTAGTGGATCCCATATCTGTTTGGGGTGCCAACGAAAAGACTGAATATTTATTTAATTGGACATTTGTTTTATTCTTTTCTCAATAAAATTGACAAAAATCTTCACAACGAGCAGTTTCACGTTTTAATGGACTTCAATAAATGGGAGACTCATGAACAAAATCGATGCATAAAGAATATATATAATTTAAAACAAAGACTTTCAGACAATTCCAATAAACAAGTGATTACAGGAAAAAAAGTGTACTCACCCACTCCTTCGACAAGTGCTCGTAAAACTGATTAAATACACAGCTGTTTTTGAAATTTACTTTCAGTAAGTTTTCATTATCTTGCTTTCTTAGCAATCCTAAATTTCAACAGCGAAACTGCATGAATTCTCCACACTCAAGTAGAAAAGCACAACTGGAAGGTATAAATCGGTCAAACGAAGTTGAATATGTTCCAGCTGGTTGTCGTATCAGCGTTCTAATATAATGATCCTCAGTTTCCTGTTCCTTCTTAGTCATACTATATGTCTAGTTATAGGAAGTTCTTCCGTCTCCCAGAATTGCCGTAGAGTTTCCTCCAACCTGTCGTAAGAGACGAATGTACATGGTGTATTTGTTGCCTTCCTTGGGACTGACCCAAATAGTACCCAACCGTGGTTAGTTCTCTGGGCACAAGGTTGGCGGAGCAGAAGACCTGACAATAGAAGTCTATCGTACAGATCCGCACCAATGAGTTTGTCGATAGTTCTTGGTTGATGATGCATGGGATCTGCTAGGTCTTGGAGAGTCAGCCCCTGTGGAATATTGAAAGGAACTTTAGTACATGGGAGTGACCCTGTGATTGTAGTTAAGACGAGTGGAGTAAACGTGAGTTTCTCTGATTTTCTATGGTCAGTGCGGACGATCGCGTTTAGTTTCGTCTCTCGTCTTGAGATCACATTTTCGACTATACCGATTCCACTGATTCTGAATCGAGATCCCGTTCTTGTTACCTGTACCAATTGCACAGCGGAATCACTGATGAATGATCGCTGAGCTCCTGCGTCAAGTAAAGCTGGAAATGTTAAAGTTGTTCCATCTGAACAACTTACTTGAATTTGTGCGGTTGCTAAGAGTACGTAATTCTTGCCTGTGTAGGCCTTCGATGTTCTTCGACTCACCAAAAGCTGATTCATCGTATCAAGCATGTGTCTTAACCCTTAAAAAACCGCTGCATCATATCTTGAGCGATAGCCCGATAGTTATCGTATCGCTTACAAACCAACTTCCAAGCTGGGTCGTAATTCGCATCAGTAATGCTCAGCTCTTCCATGAAGAGCACTGCGTGGGTTCTTTTTTCTTTGTGCTTGGGAGGTAAATGCCATTTCTGCACAGAGTGTGGCACTCCCATGCTCGCAAGAAGGCGACTGGACTGTCCAAAACACCTCCTGTGTCAACCTGAGAACCTAGCCTGGAACCGTTTGACACATTACCTCGGGCCAGATCTCGTTTTGTCAAGCTGGAGGATCCCCCTTCTAGCTGGAGGTGAGAGGGAAAGAGAAAGTGTCAGAAAAGCGATCCCCCAGCCCGAACGCCCCGGCTGCTGTGAGTCCCTTTTATATTTTAGGTTTGCCCGAACATAATGTGCCACCTGGTTCCATTTGTCAACCGATTCGAGCATCACCGCGACCATACTACCTGGGGTGAGCTCTCCCATTTCCCTATAAAGGTCCCTTCACAGGTTGGCCCATTTTATGCACGCAAAAAATGTGTGGCAGGAATTGTCTTCCTCTCCTCGGCAAAACCGACCATCGGGGGAGATCTTGTGCAGGTAAGACTGAAAAAATCCATGCCCAGTCAAAAGCTGGGTCAGATAGAAGTCAGTCTCACCATGCCTTCGATTAAGCCACGGTTTCATATCCGGGATGATGAGCGATGTCCACGTTCCCTTCGTGCAATTCACCCAAGACTGCTGCCAATCGTTGAGCGAGCGCTGTCTCTCCTCGTGGACAACTATCTCCCTCGCATCCTCGTTTCGGGGCAGGTAAATAGTGCGGTGCTCTCTAGCAAAGAGAACGACAGGTATCACGCCTGCAATAACTCTCACCGCCGGATCAGAGACTGTCGGTTACAAAAGATGAAATCTCTCAGTGCTCCTCTTCTCTGTACCTGTGCCAAACGTTTTCGATATACCTCCTTACTGAGAGTGTCACCCCATACTTCTGCTCCATACTGTAGCACTGACCTTACAGCACTCATCACGAGGCGTCTTTTTGATGGGCAGGGTCCCCCTACGTTGGCCATAAGTTGGCTCAGAATCGATCCTCCCGAAGCAGCCTTCTCAGCCGTTACCCTGATTTGCTCAGAGAAACTCATCTTCGAGTCGATCAGTAGCCCCAAGTACTTTGCCGATGGCTTCGATTCGATTCGGAAGTCTCCAACACTGATCATACCTAGCCTAAGTTGCGTTTGTTGAACGGTGCCTCCAGTGACCAGAGCCGCAGCATCATCCGCATAGCCGATCCAGCGCGACTTATCTGACATATCCAGTCTCAAAAGTCTATCTTAATACACATTCCACAGGTCCGGACCAAGGATAGATCTCTGGGCAACACCCAATATAATTACCATGCTTCGTTGGTCCTGTGTCATGGCTTAGAACAGGCTTCGGACCTTTAGGCAGTTTCTCAAAAGCCGCATTAGATATTCTGGAACTTGAAAAAGGGTTGCCAGCATATCCAGAATATCCACCCATCTAGCGGAGTTGAAGGCGTTCCTGACGTCGAGTGTCACCAACAGTACAATCCGTCGCTTGGTGCGACCATACGCCTCTGTCTTTTGGACCGGGCTCACCACATCTATAATCGCATTAATAGTAGAAAGTCCTGCTCTAAAGCCGTACTGCCGAGGAGATAGGTCCCCGGCAGCACGAATCGTGCAGTGAGTCTTTCGTTGATGAGTTTCTCTAGCACTTTCCTAGCCGTGTCTAGCATGTATAACGGGTGGTATGCAGACGGCGATCCGGGATTTCCCTTCCCCTTGCTGATCAGCACGAGCCTCGCCACCTTCCATCGGACCGGGAAGACTCAGCCCCGTAGAAAAGCGTTGAATGTGCTGAGCAGCAAGTCATGACAATGCTGATAGATAAGCTGCAGTGCCTCAGCTGGAACACCATCTGGACCTAGAGCTGCCTCTTTCAGCTCTGGCTGTGTGAAGTGTGGAGACTCGGGTGCGGTTTCACCATGGACAGCCTCAACATAGACGGGAGTGGCGGGGAAGGGTGCCCGCACTACCTCGTCCATCTTTTCCGCATCATGTATGCAAAGGTTTCCGTAAGGCACTACGCTTCCGCATAACTAGCTTGTAGCCAAGGCCCCATGGATCCTTGTTCACAATGTCCAGTAGATTTTGCCAGCCTTTGCAAAGGCATTTCCTGGCCGACTTATATGCTACTACGCGGTTGCTTGCCTTGTCACAATTCCGTGCCCGTTGAGCCTCACACCGAAGCTTGTCACATTACCTTTGATTTTCAGCAGTCGTAATGCTGCTCATAGTTGAGTTCACCACGTCTTAAGCTGCCACCTCTTCCGTCCCCTCCGGATCTCTCTGCAGCGGTGCACCTGCGGTGAGAACCTCGAAGAACCTCTCGCCATATATCCTTCCGATGTTCCGCCCAATTGTAGAAAGTCGAGAGTACGGACGTCGGGAGACAATATCGCTTATCTCAAGCAAAATGCGCTGATGATCACTGGCGGAGTAGTCCTCTAATACTCTCCAGTTGTGTATCCTCCGTACTAAGGACTCCGAGGCGAATGTCACGTCCGGAATGGTTCCTTCGCTGCCAATATGGCTGAATGTCGGCGAGCGTCGTCCTGGCCACCATTTCCAGGATTCATTTTCCCCGCGGATCTCTTTGAGGCATGCCCCATTCGGTTGCTTTCGCGTTGAAGTCTCCCCTAACGAGCACGTTGCCCTCTGCGTTCGAGACAGCACCCTCCAAAGCATTAAGCTTGGCTTGGAAAGATGATATCGATTCGTTTGACGTTAGGTGCACACTAAAGAAGGTGGTCACTGAACTCCGAACCCACACAAAACAGTCCCCACGTCCACAGCTCTCCACCTGGAAATCACTATTTCGAACCCAGGTGGCGGCAGTACCAGTTTCATCAGGATACCCCGATGCTGAACTTTTATCATGGTGTCGCTCACTCAGCAGCAAAAAGTCGGCTTTCATGCCTGCAAACTGCTCAAGCAGATTTTGAGCGGTTGAACTGCGGTGTAGGTTAAGCTGCAGGATGCGGGTCATTTAAGTTCTGATTTTGCCTTGGCCAGGGCTTCCTGGAAAACCCGGCATTTTCCTGATCCCAAGACCTCTCCAAAATCAGGTCTTGGATTAGCATCCTTGCAAAGAATACAGTGTTCCTTCTTCGTACGCTCTTTTCTTCTATGCACCATTTCACTGCACATGTAACATAGGGAACTCCTATCGGGTCTTTTGTATACTTGTGCGCTATGATCAAAGCCAAGGCATTTGAAACATTGAAGAGGTGTTGCTCCTCGTCGTATCTTACAGATGACACACCCTATTCTTACTTTGCCCTTATTCAGAAATTGTTCGGCGTACTTTTCGGTCAAGTCAATTATGGCCATGCGTTGTCCCCTATGGGTTTCTGGTGTCAGCCTGGCCTAAGTCCTGCCCACGCTAGGGAAATCCTTTTTGATGGCCTCTTCTACCTCGGCCAGATCTGTGACGCAGTCAATGTCTCTTATTTCGGTCGTTGCCATCGGCACGAGAGAGGCTATAGTTGCGCTTTTGCCGACAACTTTCTTGACTGCATCGCAGAATGCTTCCTTATTCTGTGGCCCGACCGCGTTGGTCGTACTGCTTTAATGGCAGTGTTTGTGTCTTCGGGATTTACGTTTCCCCTGATATCCCGCAGTACCTCTGCGTAGAATCGCCCATCAAGTGCCTCTTCCTTCCTTCTTTTATCCCGATCTCCTTTGATTGGGCTAGACGCCATTCTTTTATTGATTTTTGATTGTGAAGCTTTCTGCACGTGCCCTCTAGATTTCGCCCCCAGAGCTTCTTTAGCCTTTTGCTCTTCTTCGGCCTTCTGGTCCTGTCGGCTTTTAACCAACTCCTTCGATATTGCCATCTGCGGTCTAGGAATTCCTCTAGTTAAAGGAGCCCAATCTTTACTGCTTTGGTGATTTTTGGCGAGTTGAATGGAGATTGTATTCCTTTAAGAACAATTCCCGCTTCTCGGAATAGCCTTTCTTCTTCAATTGTACAATTGCGACCATCGTCTTTGGGAGAGGTTATCGGCTTTTGTTGCCGAATACGGTACTCCCGCCACCTTTTCGACGTTTGCGATGAAATCACGCATCGTCGGTTTATTTGCCTGGTTATTTGTTTCTTTTTCTGCATTCGCACTCGCACCATTTTTTTGCTGCGCCCGAACGCCTCTAAGAGTATTCCTGTCAGTCAGCATTCCCCCTACGGGCAATATATCGAGCCTATTGGATCAAACAACTTTGCCATTCCTGCTAGTATGGTGCGGATTTTCTCTTTGGTTGACCTTGTAATACGGAATGGGAATACGTCAGAGGCTGGATGCCGTTGTATACCAAGTGATTTAATCTGCTCAGTTGATGCTATGGTAAGGGAAAGATGTGGCTCCCTTTCTGAGACTGGAATACGTTCCAACAATTTTGTATTGTTGGACGACCATTTCCTTAAATGCAATCCGCCCTTCCTAAGAAGATTTTGAAGATCAGCTTGTAGCTGTAGAAGATCTTCTTTGTTATCTAAACCATTGAGTACATCATCATTGTAGAAATCATTTGTTGATGTTTGTGCAGGTTGAGGAAATGAATCATATTCATCCGCAACTGGCTGGTGAAGTGTAGGTATCGCGAGATATGGTGCACAGGCCGTAAGCGACTGTGTTTAACTGATAGTGCTGAATTGGATCACTTTGGTTGAACCGTCGCAAGATTCGTTGGAAATGTTTGTCTTTTTCGTGCACGAAGATTTGCCGATACATCTTCACAACGTCGGCTACAATGCCGTACTTATATTGCCACGACCGCATTAGAAGATGTTATAAGTTTCCCTGGATAGTGTGGCCAGAATACAGAAGATTATTTAAGGATTTTCCTTTGGAACCCTTTTGCGACGCGTTGAATACTCCCCTTAATTTCGTGGTACTACTGCTTTCTTTCACCACAGCATGATGCGGCAGGTAATATGCCGTAGTCATCTTTATTCGGTCTACTGGTACTCTGGACATGTGGCCTAAATTCATGTACCCCTGCATAAAGCTCCGATACTGTTAATAAAGCGCTGAATTTTGCAACAGTCCACGTTCCAATTGTCTAAATCTTATGTGTCCAATCTTTTGCATGTCACCAATTTCAGAATGAGGATCCAGATTATTTTTAAATGGAGGGCCTACCGAATGTCTACCTGTTGTGTACCGATAAACAGTCTGTTTGTAGTGAGCCTCATTTTTTGTCTCCTCGGTTGTAAGATGTTTAGTTGCTGAAAGTTCTTCTCTTTCCCAAAATTGCTGTAAAGTTTCCTCAAGACCTTGATAGGCGACAAATGCACGCAATGATGAAAATGACTTGCATGGTACTGTTCCAAACATCGCCCATCCAAGTTTGGTCTTCTGGGCGCATGGCTACCCAGGTAGAAGTCCTGGCAGCAATAGTTGGTCATAAAAATCTGCTCCTATGGGAACGTCTTTGGTTGATGGTACGTTAAATCGTGAGTCCGCCAGGTCGCCAACTGTCAATCGCTGTGGAATTATTAAAGGAATTTCAGTAAATAGTAATGGTGCAGTTATTGTTATAAGAATGAGTGGCGTGAATAGAATCTCCTCGTTGTACCCATATTCAGATTTAGTCTCTCTTCTTGACGTTACGTTTTCAACAGCTCCTATGCCACTAATCCTGAATTTTGCTCCAGTCCATTTAGCCTGTAGAAATTGCATTGCTGCCTCACTTAAGAAGGATCGTTGGGCTCCAGAGTCGAGCAATGCTCGCAATGTTACACAATCTCCATCTGGACGGCATATTCGTATAAATGCGGTTGCAAGCAATACGTAATTTTGTTTTGTGTAAGCACCGTGGCCTTGCACAATTGACGCAGTTGGTACTTTTTTCTGCAATGGCCTTTCTGGGCTTGATGTGTGCAGCAGCGTTTTGTGTTTTTTTCCGCAGAGCTTACACTCGTGTGTCGAAGTGCGTTTGTTGGCTCTGTGTTGACCAAAGCAGTTGAAACATAGGTTGAAAACTTTGATCACTTTTCGTCTCACTTGAATTATAGCTTGTTTGAATGAGTTGTATTCAAAGTGCCTGTGTTGAGCCTTGCACATTAGTCAGGAAGCTTTCATATTGACTTGAGTAGTGTTTGCTTTCACCGTTTTTGATTTCACCATCCCAGATGACAAATCCTCCAGGATTGAAAATCTTTGTTTCAGGAAATCCAAAAACTCTCTTTTAACCGGCTGCATTCTACCTCATTCCGAATGGCGTTTTCTAATCTCGTTCAAGTGACAACTTCCCTTGTTCCCAATGCTAAGTCTCTTTTGATGTGGGCTTGTTAAGCAACTTTCTGCAGTACAAGTCCCCCTAGAATTAATTCGACACC
This sequence comes from Odontomyia ornata, assembly GCA_963969285.1. Classification (NCBI taxonomy): domain Eukaryota; kingdom Metazoa; phylum Arthropoda; class Insecta; order Diptera; family Stratiomyidae; genus Odontomyia; species Odontomyia ornata. Next base: position 118,842,743 of record OZ017740.1, read on the forward strand.
TTACTTTCAGCACCAACTTGCTACCTCCAATTTTTCGTCCAAGTATGGGTAGTACAAATCCTCCTAGTATTGATTCGGTACCTTGCTTACGACACCAAGTTGCTACCTCCAATTGCTCGTCCAAGTATGACTAAAATTGAAGTCCTGTAGAAGCTGTCTTCTCCTGATTTGGATTTGTATGGAAACTTTACGTAGTGCAAATCCTCCTAGTGTTAATTCACCACTTTGATTCCAGCGCCAAGTTGCTACCGCTAATTATTCGTCCAAAAAAATTGAAGTCCTCTAGAAGTTGTCTCCTCCTGCTCTAGGAATCCTATTTCCACTTGACTCTTGACTCCTTCTGGCTTCCTATCCGGCGCGACGGACCAAATGTTCTAGTTGAAAAAAAAAACCATGAAAACGCTTATTAAAACTGATTCAACATGAATGATTTATTGTCGCCACTCTTGGTTAATTTATGGTAGTGCATAAATTCTTTAGCTGGCGCGTAGAAAGAATTATTGCTTTAATTAAATCGGTATTTGCTTGAGGTAGCAGTAATTCCACATTTGAAATATTGAACTTGAAATAATGCTTACAAAGTGAAATATACATTTGAAATATTTCAATGTTAATGCAAGTCTCGTTTACAGTAATGAACTTTGAATTAAATGACAGTAGCTTTTACAGCTCTCGAGAAAACTTGCCGTTATTAATATAGTATTGTTAAATATTTTTTTAAGAAAAGCCTAAAAACTAAGAAATAATATCCTTATGCGACGAACGAAAAATAACATTAAGCGAAAATTACTTTTTAGTCAAAAATAATTGCATAGTTGTTCAAATAAAACAATCAGTGACAATTGATAATTTTACATTGATGAGCAAACCTATAACTTTACGCAAAAATCAATTTTTGAAGCTTTTGTTTTGAGGAATATGCAAAACGTTAAACATATAAAACATTTAAAAATACAAAAAAAAACATAAATTATTTTACCCTTCGAATCTTATTTATTTGTAGCGACAAAAATTTATTTAATTTTTTTACATTTTATAAATTTTTATTTCTACATGTCAATATTTGCCAGAAAGAGAAGTAATGTTCGCAGTCAGAACGTATACGCGAGAATAAACTCAAATTACATCCAAATTAGAAAAAATAATTGTGAGTTTTTATTTTACAAAACGAAGAGCTACATAGTGACCCTTGAATATCGATTTGCGCAATTAAAAAGAAAAATTGTAATAAAAACACTCGTGTTGTACCGCATAATTAAGTGTGCTACCAAAAATACACAATGAGGCAGACGACACGTCAGAAAATCATCCCAACGATCCAAAGAGTGATACACCAGTGGAGCCCCAGGAGCCTGTATGTAGCACTTAGCATTTAAAGCTCCCGGAATTTTTCACAGCTAACCCCGAGCCATAGTTTTATCAAATTGAGTCACAATTCATAGTAGCTAAAATTACATCGGGCCGGCTCAAATTTCATTATGTAGGTAATCAACTGCCGGCGAACATCGTATGCAAAGCTTTCGATATCATTAAAAATCCGCCAACAGATGATAAATTTCTCGTCTTGAGAGCAAGAATCATTGAAGAATTTGCTGATAGCGAACAGACCAAGCTAAGGAAACTATTGCCACAAATGCAATTGGGTGATAGACAACCTTCATTCTTACTGTCTCAAATGAGACAATTAGCATCAGGAGCTGTCAGAGTTGATGTCCTTAAAACTCTATGGTTAGAGAACTTGCCCGAAACTATACGTGCAATTCTATCTGTATCATCGGAACCATTACTTGGTTTAGCGAAAATTGCCGACAAAATTTGGGAATCAACTAAGATCCATCGGGTTTATATACTGCAAACCATAAAACCTCTGAAGAAAATACTGGATAGTTTCAAAGGCAAATTGACAAACTAGAAGCAGAAGTTTAGAAGTTGCGTAACGCAAGACAGCATAATTAACCAACGTCCAGCGCTAGCAAGCCCAAATACAAGAACTGCTGGTATCATCATAAGTTCGGGCAGAACTCAACCAAATGTATGCCACCTTGCCGATACAGGACTTTGGAAAACAAAAGCACCAAGTTTGTTTCGAGGCAGACGAACTTGGCGCATCCACACCACGCCTTTTTATATACGATACCCTTACTAAACATAGATTTCTTATAGATACGGGTGCAGACGTATCCGTCATCCCATCAACACTAAAATCAAAACAGTACGATGCCAGTAATGCCAATTATAAACGACTGTATGCTGCTAATGGAAGAGTGATAAACACATACGGCCAGAGAAAACTTACCGTTTCACTCAGCTTACGCCGCACTTTTGACTGGACTTTTATTGTCGCTGATATTAACACACCGCTAATAGCGGCATATTTTTTGAAGTATCACGGCCTTGGAGAAGACTTACAAAAACGAGCACTAGTAGATACATCAACTAAACTTAACAGCATAGGCATCGCCATCAAATCTTCAATATCTCATGTAATGCTTACTAATTCTAAGGATCCGTAAAAATATTACGAGGCTATAAGCAAATATTTCATGAACATGTGGTACCGATGGAAAAAATTAAAACAATGGTCACACATTGCATTGTTACCAAAGGTCCACCAGTCGCATGAAGAGCAAACAGAGTTTAATGACTTGCTATCGAGGGCGTATGCCGTGCATCAAAGAGCAATTGGGCAACACCTCTTCATATGGTCAAAAAACCTGATGGTACTTGGCGACCATGTGGCGATTATCGCCAACTTAATTCTATTACGGTACCGGACAAGTACCCGATACCGCACATACAAGATTTTGTATGCATTTTACATGGCAAAAATATTTTCAGCAAGATTGATTTAAAAAAGACTTTTAATCAGGCTCCGGTTGAACTGTGCGATATACCAAAAACTACTATCATTACGCCCTTTGGCCTATTTGGGTTTGCATTTATGACATTTGGTCCCAGAAATTCCCCGCAGACATTTCAGCGGCTAATCGATGAAGTGCTTCGTGGACTTGATTTGTCATAGCATACATAGGTGATATTTTCATCGCAAGTCAGAATATCGAGCAACATCAAGAGCATGTTATAATCGTTTTGGATCGACTTTCACAGCATGGACTAAGAATAAATCTGGAGAAGACGAACAATGTCTTATCGAAGGCAACGTTAAAAATGACAACTCTGTTATCGCTTGGACTCAAGACGCATCTAATGCATTCGAAGAATACAAGACAACGCTTGTCAATGCAACACTGCTAGTTCATCCATCCAAATCAGCACCCATCACCTTAGAAACTGATGCACAGATGTAGCAATCGGTGCCGTTCTGCACCAAATTGACGACGAAGGATGTAAACCTTTGGCCTATTTCTCGAAGAAATTAAATAATGCTCAGAACATACACAGCACATACGATCGAGAGGTGCTAGCAGTCTATGAAGCAATTAAATATTTCCGGCACATATTGGAGGGAAAAGAGTTTGCCATATATGTTATACTGACCATAAGCCACTTATTTTTGCCTATCGTCAAAAAGATGATCGAGCATCACCTCGACAAGCTGGGCAATTAGACTACATCAGTCAGTTTTCATCCTATATTCGCTACATTTCCGGTCGTCAAAATATCATCCCCGATCTTCTATCATGAAATAATTCAATCGATTCCGCCGAAACTCAGTTCGAAGCGATAGCTAGAGATCAAGAAACTGGTGATGAACTACAAAATATCTTGCATTCAAATGTAACTTCCTCGCAGCTTAAACACATCACACTCTCTTGTTCAGACATTAAGCTCTACTGCGATTTAAAAAGTATGAAAGCTAGACCTTTCATAATCAAAAACTTTCGTTTAAAGATTTTAGCCAAAATTCACAATTTATCCTATTCCAGAATAAGAGCAACTACACGCCTCATAAAAGAGCGTTTTGTTTGGCCGAATCCATACCGCGATAGCATAAACTTCTCACAAAATTGCATCTCTTGCTAAAGGACCAAAGTGGACCGTCAAACTAAATCACCCATAAGCGCATACAAGGAAATCCCAGAGCAATTTGCACACATAAATATTGATTTGGTTGGCTCGCTTCCACCATCAGAAGGTTACTCATACATTTTAACAGTAATTAACCGTTTCTCAAGATGGCCAGAGGCAATTCCAATTAGCAGTATAACCGCGGATAGTGTCGTATCTGCACGATATTTGGCTGGATATCTCGTTACAGCGTCCCCGCAAGGATAATCACGGATCAAGGACGACAGTTTGAATCGGAATTGTTTCGCCAGTTAAACAGAATCTTAGGAGTATTACATCTGCGAACGACAAGCTACCATCCGCAGTCAAGTGGCATTATCGAAAGGTAGCACAAGTCGTTAAAATCATCTCTTAGAGCCAAATTATCTAATGATTGATACAACGAGCTATCCCTCGTTTTACTAGGACTTCGCACCGTCTGGAAAAACGATATAAAAGCAACATCAGCAGAAATGACTTTCGGACAAGCACTTCGTATTCCAGGAAAATTTTTCGAGCCATCGAAGTAGCACCCCAGTGATGAAGAATTTATAAAAAAGATTCGACGAAGAATGAGTATTTTTCAACCTGCAAAGACCACGCATCATACCAGTAGTAAAGTTTTCGTCCACACTGCTTTAAAAGATTGTTTGCATGTTTTTGTCAGAGCCGATACCATTGGTACTTCAATTCAGTCACCGTACAAAGGACCATACCTTGTCATTAAGCGTGGCTGTAAAAATTTTAAAGTAATCATTAATGGAAAGCATCAAAACATTTCTATCGATTGATTGAAACCCGCCTTTACAATACAAGATCAGGACCACCAAGCACCGAAATCCAGTAATTCAGTACACCACCGCAACGATGACGACCAGCCAAACCAGTGCAACAATCATTCCCAATGACCATATCAAACTCGATACTTAAGAACTGTGAAGTTTCGAGATCGCCAAGCCTAACCATGTCGTATGACAGGTGTCATACTGGACAGGGAGTGATGTAGCGACTACAAATTAATTTCATTTTTTACATTTTAATTCATTTTATACATTTTTATTTCTACATGTCAATATTTGCCAGAAAGGTTACTAGTACACTTTACTAAATTTTAATGTTTATTCCACTGCATTGAAAGCAATAATAAACAAACCACTGCACTAACAGCAGTGACAAAAAATCCAGTTTGAATAGGAAAAGAGAAGTTAATGTGCGCAGTCACGCAAGAAGAAAATCAAATTACATCTAAATTAGAAAACATAATTGTGTGGGTTCGCACATAAATTCCACAAAGAAAAATATTCCCGTGAATCTAATTAACTAACACATATTCCCATAGTTAACATTCACAACATCATCAGATTCATCTACAAATTCAAAATACCAGACAGTAAAAAGATATGTCCAGTGTTAATTTTCACCTGGAAAAATTTGTCTCACGGATCATCAACCGTCAGGATAACGATTTTCCTCACAGAACTTTTTCCCACATTAGAATGTATAAAAACAAAGCAATTAGGAAAATAAGCTCAGTCATTTCAATTAACTCAAGAGAATTGTTTTAGTTCATCGCGGAGGCGTCAGAACATTGGTCCGTCGCGCCGGATAGCAGAATACCATAAGCATGTCAAGAAGCAGATCAAGAAGACAGAGGTTCATCATTAGCCAAGGATGTCGGAAAAAGCAACCCAGGATCTCAACATTAAAGCAATCCAGAGGCTCATAGAGAACTTCAAAAAGGATAGCACGAGGCGTTACAGTCGTGCTTATTTCAACGCAAGGCTTCAAAAGCTGCAGTTACTTTGGAGCTATTGCAAAGCTAGTCATCCGCTGGTATGCCAGGAGATGAAGAGTGACAAGGAACGCACGCAGTATATTGAGGAGTTTGAGGCGCTGGAAAACATAGCTCTAGACTATGAGACGCTATTCTTAGAGAAGATGAAAGATTACGTGGGTAATTCGTCCACTGCGGCAGCTTCAGGGAATGAGATGGAAGCCATCAAACTGGAAAGAATCAAGATTCCAGGTTTTGAGAGTCAATATTCGTCATGGTGCTCATTTCGGGATCTGTACAAATGTGTGGTTCATGAGCACGAGAAACTTAATGCGGTGCAGAAACTACAATATCTTCGAAACTCATTACGAAATGAGGCAGAGAACCTCATCCAGCACTTGAATGTCACTGAAGCCAACTACCAGCCAGCGTAGGAATTATTATGCGAGCGCTATGACAACGACAGAGCTATCTCAAACGAGATGGTGCAAAAGTGTTGGGACTTACCACGATGCGACAAGGACGACGTAAAACAGCTCAAGCGCATGGTCGATATAACTAATCAGTTGGTGACCACGCTTTAAACCTTCAATCTGAACGGTTCGACTTGGTTGCTACATTCGTTCTTAATCAATAATTGGATGAGGAAACCAGGAAAGAATGGTAGAAAAAAATCGGGCAGTCAATAAACGTTCCAGCTCTTCAAGAACTTTTGACTTTTCTGAAGAACCGATTCGTTATGCTGGAAGCCCTATCAACTTCTTGTACGAAACCACCCGTTAAATGGCCTGCGGTCGCCGTCTATTCAGCCAGTACCAGTGCACAATGTCCAATGTGCAATGAAGATCACCGGCTATTCAACTGCACAAAATTTAGTCAGACAAGTGTACAAAAAAGACGAGAATTGGTCAATTCGAAGCGATTATGTTTCAACTGCCTCAGCGATCGTCACGTTGCAAAACAGTGCTCATCAATACGTGGGTGCAAGGTGTGCGGTTAAAAACACAACACAACATTGCCGCACAGTCAGTAAGCCCGGAAGGAACCAAAAATAGCAGCACATCTATGTGCACAGCTGACAAAAGAAGCCATATTCTGTGAGCAACAGCGTTGGTTCGTGTGAGCGCACATTTCCACACTGGAGCCAGGACAGCGGAAATTATCACACTGAGGGCGTTATTGGATAATAGCACAAAGATCACTCATTAGTGAGGCAGCTATGAGAGTATTAAATGCCAAGAGGAGAAAGGCTAATTTATCTATTGAAGGTGTTGGTGGACGTCATGAAGCTACCACACCTGGACAGACGACAATCGTAGCGCATGTGAAAGGAGAAAATGGAAAGGAAGAAAAATTGATGTTCCATCCACTCATCTTGAACGTCATTGCAACTCCTTTACCTTCTGTACAAACAGCCAGACATCTTCCGGAAGGGCTGAAGACAGAGGAGCTAGCAGACCCGAGGTATCATAAGCCTTCGAAAATCGATCTACTGATTGGAGCAGATATGCTTAGCGAAATCTTACTACCAGGATTAAAAACAGGAAATCCATCGGCACAGCAAACAAAGCTCGGATGAGGATTATTTGGTCCCGTGGCAAAATCAACCGACAGACAAAGGGTTCAAGTTATGGTATCATACGATGAACTGGATAAGTCATTGCGTAGTTTTTGGGAACTTGAGTAATCTTCATCAACCATGCCATTGACAGCAGAGGAAAGGGAAGCAGAAGAGCATTACCGCAAGTTCACACGACGGCCTTCGAATAGGTCCTATTCAGTACGACTTCCATTCAAATCAAATACAAACGTGGAAAGTGATATAAGCGACATACAGAAGGCAGCATTTGTTCGATTTCGTCAATTAGAGCAGCGTTTTCAAAGAGATCCAACCTTGGACAGGGAATACAACGAATTCATGAAAGAGTATCTCAACCTTGGACGTGCGGAACGAGTCCCAATCAATGCAATTCACGAAAAACCGCCCAACTGTTCACCACATCATGCGGTTATCAAGGACAGTAGCACAACAACCAAGCTTCGAGTAGTTTTCAACGCATCGCAAAAGACGAAATCTGGAAAATCACTCAACGAGCTATTACTAACTGTACCAACACTCCAGGAAACCATTCTTCACATTCTAATGAGATGGAGACAGTATCGATATGTGGTTACATTAGACATTGAAAAGATGTATCGGCAGATATGGCTCAACGAAACTGACCGAAATTACCTTCGAATCTTGTTGCGCTTTACAAAGACAGAACCGATTCAAATATACCATCTTACAATCAATACATATGGAACAACAAGTGCACCATACTCAGCCGTTAAAACACTTCAACGACTAGCCGAAGATGAACGTCAAAGCCTTCCAACTGCAGCCAGGGTTTTGCAGGAGGATTTCTATGTAGACAATTGTCTAACTGGAGCACACAAAGCGTCGGAATTAGTACTACTCCAAAAAGATCTTCAAACTTTATTGCTAAAAGGTGGGTTTAACTTGCGCCAATGGAGCGCAAATCACACGAAACTCTTGGAAAACGTCCCTCTTGCTGATCGGGCAACCCAAGTAACCTTAAGCATTGATATATCAAACACTCTGGGCCTTTACTGGCACCCTGCAACCGATACATTTTCTTTTAAAATTAAATTAGAGGATGAGCCATGCACCCAACGAGGCGTTTTGTCTGACATCTCAAAGTTGTTCGATCCAATTGGATGGTTAAAGCCTATTATCATAATAGGAAAAATGGCAATGCAAAGGCTATGGAAAACAGAATGTAGTTGGGATGAGCCACTCGATAAGGAGACAATCAACGACTGGCTCACGGTGCGTCGACAGCTCCATAAACTCAGCCAATTAAAGATCCCTCGGTGGATAGGGTACAGTCCATCCGCTAAAATTGAACTTCATGCATTTTGCGACGCATTACTACTGGCATTCGCTGCAGCCATATAAGAATCATTAACGAATCACCGATCACCGCATGTCTTCTGACCGCTAAATCGAAGGTGTCACCCAGCAACATTGAGTCTCTACCTAGGTTAGAGCTTTGTGGAGCAGTTTTGCTAACCAATATCATGGAGCAAGTCGTTGCAGCCCACCGATGGGAACAAGTCCCAGTTAAATATTGGTCGGATTCACAAGCTGCCTTGGCATGGCTACAGAAACCTGCATCTACTTGGAATATTTTTGTGGCTAACAGAGTTTGCATCGTACAACAGAAGTCATGGCCATCAAACTGGAACCATGTTGCATCACAAGAAAACCACGCCGATCTTGCGACGCGAGGTTTGAATCCAGCCAAATTGATGGATAGTTCCTTATGGTAGAATGGACCATCATGGTTAAAAGAACGTGAGATAAAACTAAACAAAAGCACGGTACCTAAACAGAAAAGCAAGGAAGTTGAAAGGCGTGAAGTTGCACTCATAGAAACAAAGGCGTCAGACGAACCTGATATATTCTCACGTTACTCAAATTTCAATAAGCTGAATCGAGGAATAGCCTTTTGCAACCGTTTTGCTTATAATTGTTGTACACCTGCAGACAAAAAAAGGCAGTCTCTCCATTATAGAACTCAAACAGGCACATAACATATAAATAATGTTAGCACAGAAGCAAGCCTATCAAGAAGAGATTCAGCATCTCAAGAATAAAAAGCCCGTACCTAAATCGAGTAATATTCGATCACTAACTCCTGGTCTAGACCCTGAGGGTATCCTCAGGGTGGGCGGTGGACTACATTTTGCATTGGTAGGACAGAATACAAAATATCCAGCTATCATACCAAAAGGCAAGCTAGCAGAGCTACTAGTCAAAAAAGCTCATCAACAAACCATGCATGGGGGCATCCAATTAACTCTTGCGACGCTGCGACTTGACTATTGGATAATATCCTGCTCTTCACTCATAAAGAAGGAAATTCAAGCCCAATTATCAAATAATGGGAGCATTGCCATCTATTCGCGTGCGTCCATCAAATCCGTTCAAAAATACTGGCGTTGACTATGCTGGCCCGATAACAATTAAATGGAATGGAGGAAAAGGTGCGAAAACCACCAAAGCGCATGCAGTTATCTTCGTTTGCATGGCAACAAATCTTTCCACTTGGAGTTAGCTTCAGACTTATCAGCAGATGCGTGCATTGCAGCAATTCGACGATTTATTGCAAGACGAGGAAACTGCCGCAGAGTCTACAGTGATTGTGGTACTAACTATGTTGGTGCCAATAGGAAGCTTCGAGGTGAAACGATACACACAAGCTCGAGAAGGTCTAGAATGGAAGTTCATACCTCCCAGAAGTCCACATTTTGGTGGACTCTGGGAAGCTGGTGTCAAATCGAGGAAGTGTCATCTCTTTATAGTCATTGGTAAGCAGCTGCTGACCATTGAAGATTTTTACACACTTCTAGCACAAATAGAAGCGTACCTAAATTCCAGACCATTAACCGAGATAAGCGATGATCCTTCAGACAACGCCGCCTTAACACCAGGGCATTTTTTGACTGGTGGCAACTTATTTGAGATCAAGAGTGATCCGGAAGAAGCGAACCTAACGTTATTGAAAAGATGGAGACTAGTGCAGGCGATGGAGCATTCGTTTTGGTTTAGATGGTCAAGAGAGTACCTTCAAAGACTTCAAGAAAGACCAAAATGGCTCAAACCACAAGAAAATCCAAAAGTTGGTGACCTGGTTTTGGTAAAACAGGATTATTTTCATCCTTACAGTGGCCATTAGCAAGAATACTAGCCACTCATCCAGGAGAGGATGGACTCGAAAAGGTAGTTACGTTAAAAATAAACGGAAATGTGACAAAACGTCCCATAACAAAGATTTGTCAACTACCTTTCAGCAGCCAAATAGAGGAGGCGTCAACCGACAAAAACCCTCAGACAACTCATGCGTCAACAAACAACAAAACCTTTACGAAAAAATGAAAAACCACTTCCCTGGACACGACAATAAACACGATGCACAACAAACAAGGCAAGGGAGAATCCACTGTGACAAAGGGCTTCTTCAAGACTGCTACTCACAACGTTGCTGACATTATGTACCTTGGTGACACCAACTCAAGGCACAGCCAATGTGACACGCTTAGATGGAGGGTTATTCATCGAACATATTGGCACCGCAAACCTAATGCGTGGTTCATTGCAACTGAACATAAAGATTCCGATGTCAAACTGAGACCGAGATGGTCAACGGTGGTTTTAAAAACCTCTGCACCTTGGGAAACAAGATAACAACGAAAATACAATGCACAAGTCTGGCAAGTCACTTGAATAAATACACTGAAGAAACAATTCATAAAATTGAAACTCTGAAATTCATCACAAATCACGTTAAGCGTGGACTGCTTGGGCAGATGCTGACAGCAGTATTTGGAGTCAACGATCAAGTGATAGCCGATGTCAACAACTTGGCAGAAAATCAAGCAAAACCACAGCAATCGCTTGCTTATCAAGGTAGAATCATCCTTCAAGTAACGAAAATCCTCAATAGAACATCTAGTAGAATGAAAATGCAACTTAACCACTTTTCAGAACAGCTTGGGGAAGGATTGAAACGAGTAAACCAGTTTCCAGAGGATTCTGACCACAATGCTAAGAATATACGGTTCCTAGGAACTAACCACCAAACAATGAATTTCTTTAAAGAAGTTCAAAGTAAATACAACCGTATTCTAACTGCTCTTTAAACAAGAACTGGAACTCGGGAATGCATCCAGTTAGCAGAACTGGAGACTGACATTCAGAGAGCACATGCTCTGTTATCTCTCAACTGGATTTACTGCATATAACAACAGCAGATATAACAGTCTTTCGCAATGAACAATATACTGATATGCAAGGACATCTACCCATTTTGGTTATCGATTTATCGATAGTGCCCTCAGACCGGGGAACCAAACGCGTCCCCAGGGTTGCGGATAGGGGAAGACCTTTATCGAAAGGTTCGCTGCAAATAACCAATAAGCAGCCGCGGACAATGGTCGGCAGTGAAGGGAGAGTCTCAGGACAAATACCTGAGTGTCAATGATCTTCACTGTGACATGACGAAATATATGGCGTCATCAATTATCCATATATCCTGGCAGTAGGTAAAATGCTATGGGAACGGAAACCCAGACAGAAAACCAAATCATGCAGGTCCACAAGGGGAACCAAATTACGGTGCAGGGGGTCGGATCCCCAGTACCGGCGGCAGAGGGTAGTGAGCGAGCAGGCTCCCGGCCGTCGTCATCCAGCGACTGCAATGTTATAGAAGTGGTGAACTTGGCTTCTGAAACAGATATAACTACAAGCAAACAGGACGCTAGCACGGAGAACCCTTTCAGGCAAAAACCGCTGTTGGCAAGAACACTGATAAAACAAGTCACCGATTGCGGGGGGAGGCAGCAAACCCCAGAAACACTGTGAAAGTCAACATCACAGGTTAAATCATCGGAGACAGACCACAGGCGGACTAACGAACGAAAGAAGGCAGAGTGCGTTGTGCAACCTGGCATCATTGTGGCCTTTGGGCGCAGTAGAAGGACTATGCGCACCCCGGAGCGTCCAGTGCAAGATGTACACAATCCGGATCAAGCTGCGACACCAACAGAGGCCAGTGTAAGACTGGGGGAGGGAGAAGTTATGCCGTTGGCCGACGCCACTTCAAACGCGACCCAAGCGATAGAAGCAAAAGGGCTAGGAAACGGGGGCCTCTCCCAAGAGGTGGCACCAAATAACACAATCGCCCTTGACCGCGCCGAAGAGGAGCGGCTTACTCGGAAAGCGGGGACTATCGTCAAACAACTGAGGGCTGCCTGCAAAGTGCAGAAAAACATAGGCAAGAGTGTCAAGAATGGCATTCTTGAACTGGAGGAGCTTTTTGGCCGCATAACGCACTACAGGCGGAGGTGGCTTGCAACCGAAAAGCACCAAAAAGACACGCTCTCCCTCGAGGCATCAGTGGGTCCTAGCAGCAGCAAAAGAATGGCCGGTAGCCCAATTGAAGGCGACCGTGAGAAAAGGAGGAAGGACGAGACCATAAACGAAGTTGTCACTCCAGGCGAGGAGTTTCATGTGGTGCGAAACAAAGCAGCGAAAAAAGCGGCCAAAAAGCTACTCCTAGAAAAAACAGACAAAGAGCTCAACCACGAAAAGAACAAAGAACCCCCCGATATACCGCAGAAAACAAAAAGCAAACCGCGGCGCAAACCCTTGCGAGAGGCACTGCTTATTAAACCCACTATGGGCCGAACCTACGCAGATGTCCTCCGTGAAATTAAAGGAGCGGTCAAGGCAGACGACACCAAAACTGCCATCAAAGCAGTTCGACCAACCCGGACCGGTGGCCTGCTGGTGGAATTCGGGCCAGAGGCCACAAACAAAGATGCATTCCGTGACGCGGTTCAAAAGGTTCTTGGAAATGCGGCAACGGTTGCCTCGCTCGAACCAATGGCCACCCTGGAAATCAGGGACCTCGACTGCGTCACGGACAAAGCTGAAGTAGAGGATGCCATTAGGAGGGAGTTCCCCAGCTTAAGTGAAGTCAAGGCAAGATTGACACGTGAAAACACAAGGGGGCAACGCATGGCTATTGTCGAACTAGCTGATAAAGACGCCCAGCAAATCCTGGCGAAGGGCAAAATTAAGATAGGTTGGGTGATCTGCAGGATACGGAGAAGAGCGATCCCTATCCGCTGCTTCAGATGCCTCGAATACGGACACACCGCGTATGGCTGTAGGGGACCCGACAGGAGATCTCTGTGCTACAAATGTGGTGAAACGGGGCACAAAAGGAAGGAGTGCACGAACGAGGCAAAATGCATTCTTTGCAAGGATGCTAAGCTAGCACCCGGCGACCTCAAACATGAGCAGGGGACAGGGAGATGCTGGGTTTTCAAGGAGGCCCTAACTAAAGCCAAATCGATACTCAAATGATCCGTATCCTGCAGGTCAATTTGGACCGAAGCACAAACGCCCAGGACCTACTTGAGCAGTTTGCGAGGGATAAGAAAGCTGACCTCCTGTTGCTGAGCGAGCAACATCATAACAAGGACTCGCAAGCGTGGTACCCTGATAAATCTGGTACCTCGGCCATCTGGGTTCGAGACAGCGCCCGCCTTCAAGTGCAGGGCCATGGACGCGGGGATGGTTTTGTGTGGGTGCGGTGTTCAGGGATAACATATTGCAGTGTTTATCTGATGCCTAACGAGGCAATGCAATCTTTTCGAACCAAACTCAATGCCCTGGAGGACACTGTCTCGAACACAGAGGGCCACATGCTGGTCGGGGGAAACTTCAACGCTAGAGCCATTGAATGGGGTATGCCACAACCCGACCCAAGGGGAAAGCGAATCTTGGACATGGTGGCCAGAACAGCGCTCTTTGTCCTAAATACTGGTAACACCACTACTTTCCGCCGTTGGGGTTGCGTAGGAACCATACCCGATGTGACACTCGCTTCGGAGTCCCTGGTACCTAGAGTACACAACTGGCGAGTACTAGAGGACTACTCGGCTAGTGATCACCAGTATGTAGCGGTTGAGATTCACGACAGTGCCACTCTGCGTGCATATGCCCAAACTTCAATCCTCGGATGGAGGACTGGGAGGATGGACGTTGAGAGGTTCGCTGACGCACTTACGGCAGGCGCACCGTTGCTGGGAGCTCCGCCAGGGAGTGTAGGGCCTACAGCCAAGGACTTGTTGAACTCAACTATGAGTACCATCATAGCTGCTTGCGAGTCTTCCATGCCCCGTCGGAGACCCCGACACGGTAAGCCTCTAGTATACTGGTGGTCAAACGAGATCGCCGAACAAAGAAGCGAGTGTCACAAACTTCGGCGAGAGGCCCAGCGGGCGCGAACACGGGAGGAGGCAGACACTAGGCTAGCAGCATACAGGTCCGGCAGGAAATATCTCCGCAGCCTTATTAACAAGAGCCAGGCCCGATGCTGGCAAGACCTCGTGCACGATGTAAATAGGGATCCGTGGGGCCTTGGCTACAAGCTGGTCATGGGGAAACTTGGTGCCCTACGGAAGCCTTGTATACATGACGCGGAAAAGATGGACGCGATAGTGCGGAGACTCTTCCCCGTCCATCCCGTCCGTGTTGACGCTGTCCATGGTGAAACAGCAGTCGAGTGCCCACTCTTCACACAGCTGGAACTAGAGGAGGCAGTCCTCTCCCTGAAAGCGAGGAAGGCTCCAGGTCCAGATGGTGTTCCAGCTGAGGTTTTGCAGCTCGTCTATCACCATTGTCCTGACTTGCTGCTCAGCACATTCAACGCTTGCCTACGGGACGGGGTTTTGCCGGTACGATGGAAGGTGGCGAGGCTCGTGCTGGTCAGCAAGGGGAAGGGAAATCCCGAATCGCCGTCTGCATACCGCCCGTTATGCATGCTAGACACGGCTGGGAAAGTGCTAGAGAAACTCATCAAGGGAAGACTCACTGACGCGATTCGTGCTGCTGGGGACCTATCTCCTCGGCAGTACGGCTTTAGAGCAGGACGTTCTACCATTGATGCGATTGCAGAGGTGGTGAATGCGGTCCAAAAGGCAGAGGCATATAGTCGCACCAAGCGACGGATCGTCCTGTTGGTGACACTCGACGTCAGGAATGCCTTCAACTCTGCTAGATGGGTAGATATTCTGGACACGCTGGAAAACTCTTTTCAAGTTCCAGAATATCTAATGCGGCTTTTGAGGAACTACCTAAAGGACCGAAGCCTGCTCTACGACACGACACGGGGCCAACGAAGGATGGAAATTACATCGGGTGTTGCCCAGGGATCTATCCTTGGTCCGGACCTGTGGAACGTGTCTTACGACGGGATACTGAGACTTGAGATGCCAGATGAGTCGCGCTTGGTCGGCTATGCGGATGATGTTGCGGCTCTGGTCGCCGGACGCACCGTTGAACAAGCGCAACTTAGGCAAGGTATGCTAATGCGCCGAGTGAGGGACTGGATGACTGCTCGCGGGCTCAGTTTAGCACTGCAGAAAACCGAAGTGGTCATCTTGACAAAAAAGAGAATCCCTAGAGTAAGGATGATCAGTATTGGAGATATACAAATCGAATCGAAGCCAGCGGTGAAGTACCTTGGGCTACTGATCGACTCGAAGATGAGTTTCTCTGAGCAAATCAGGGCAACGGCTGAGAAGGCTGCTTCGGGAATATCGGCCCTGAGTCGACTTATGGCCAACGTAGAGGGACTCAGCCCATCAAGAAGACGCCTCTTGATGAGTTCTGTAGGGTCAGTGCTACTGTACGGAGCAGAGGTATGGGGCGACGCTCTCAGCAAGGAGGTATACCGAAAACGATTGGCACAGGTACAGAGAAGAGGAGCACTGAGAATTGCATCTTCGTATCCAACAGTCTCCGACTCGGCGGTGAGAGTGATTGCAGGCGTGATACCTGTCGCCCTCCTTGCTAGAGAGCGCCGCGCTATTTACCTGCGCCGAAACGAGGATGCGAGGGAGATGGTTGTCCGCGAGGAAAGACAACGCTCGCTCAACGATTGGCAGCAGTCTTGGAGGGATTGCACGAAGGGAAGGTGGACTGCGCGCCTCATCCCGGATGTGAGACCGTGGCTAAATCGAAGGCATGGTGAGATTGACTTCTATCTGCCCCAGCTTTTGAGCGGGCACGGGTGTTTTCAGTCTTACCTGCACAAGATCGGTAAGTCACGGTCTCCCGATTGTCGGTTTTGCCCAGGAGAGGAGGACAATGCCTGTCAAACATTTTTTGCGTGTACCAAATGGGCCAGGCTGCGAAGGGAACTCTACAGGGAGACGAGAGAGCTCATCCCGGATAATAAAGTTGCGGTGATGCTCGAATCGGTTGGCAAATGGAACCAGGTGGCACATTATGCTCGGGCAGTCCTAAAAGATAAAAGGGACTCGCAGCAGCCGGAGGTGCTGGGGCTGGGGGATCGCTCTTCTGGCATTTCCTCTTCCCCTCTCCCCTCCCGCTAGGAAAGGGACTCCCTAGCTTGAAGGCGCCCCACGGCGTAACAAAACGAGACCTGGCACGAAGTAATGTGTCAAACGGTTCCAGGCTAGGTTCTCAGATTGACAGGGGAGGTGTTTAGTGGGTAGTCCAAGGGTATCCTCCATGGGAGTCCCACACTGCCAGACTCGGCGGGCGTAAATGCCTTCACCTCCCTACCACAAAAAAAGGACATCTACCCATTGTCGACAAACGTCCATTCGACTTAATAAAAGTCACTTCCATTCCCCAACATCAAAGTGGGAAAACATACCTTGAGTTTACCATAAGCAATAATATTCTTGGAGATAATTACAAGGGTCAAATATACTTTGAGACATCGGAAGCAGATGTTTACAATGCCCAAAGAATCAGCAGCGATAAATACTTTCTATCATCATCCATCCTAATTGATCTACGTACTAGATCTAACTGCATTGTCAAGGAAATGTACAAGGAGTAAACAATGGGCAACTGCTTCACACATGGATTTACTGTGGAAGGTCTTTTGTTAAAACAATTACAATCACGGAACCTTTGGCTATTTGTGGCACCCATGCCCAAACAATCTGCAAGGAATCAAGGACATACATCATGCTAAATGGTACGGGATTGCTTCAATTAGTCAAAGATTGTTCCATTCACATGAAGGAGTTTATTCTCTCGGCCCAAAAGACGATGCAAAGTCATCAATTCCTACGATAAATCACACCCTCATCAACAGCTTTTAATTTATGCTCCTCACCGTTCAGTTTGAAGCATATTAAAAAATCAATTATACTTCAGCCATTCGAATCATTTGAAACGATCGCTACATGGAAGAAACTTCAGTATCATGGAATCACGGCAATAACAGCAATACTGACTTCATGCATCCTAGTCCTAGTCGCAGTTGTTCTAATTCGATGTAAAACGTACCACCGGAAACAACGTAACCAAACCAGTGGACAAACATCATCAACATGCTATGAGGAACATCAAGTTTAAGAGCCGGGTTGGCTCTTGGTGGGTGGCAATGTTCGCACATAAATTACATATTGTCGCGTGTTATTGGTTCGCGGCCTATAATTTTAATGTTCCGGGAAAGTGAAAACGCAATGTCTTTTAATTTAAGTTAAAAGTGTTTATTTAATTAAATAAAATGCACAATAATCAGTTAACACTTTCACTAATTTTAATTGTCACTATAAAAAAAAATCTAACACTTGTCCATAAATTTACTATCGCAATTGTCTTCTAAATTACTTCACTATTACGAAACACACTTCCCACACACAATCGCAGTTCTTATCGCGGTCGAATGAATTATCTCCCCATTCATTCAGCTCGCCTTTATATAGGGTCTCTACCTATTCACCCATTTCTCGCACATTGGCGAATGTTCTACCGAGAGGTACCTGGTAGGTTCGAGCAAGTTCATGAATGGAGTGACGTCACTTGCAGCTGTTGATCATGCTTGTTGGATTCTCGTGGGTTCGAGTAAATTCATTCGTTGACGTTCTTAATGATGATGAAAACAATTGCGACAGTAGCTCGCAGAATTATTTGTACATGTAATTATTTGTACATGTAACAATATAGAAAAATATTCCCATGAATCTAATTAACTAACACATATTCTCATGGTTAACATACCCAACATCATGAGATTCTACATTTCATACATTTAACATTCCCAACATCATCAGATTCATCTACAAATTCCAAATACCAGACAGTAAGAAGATATGTCCAGCGTTAATTTTCACCTGGAAAAATTTGTCTCACGGATCATTATAATCCGTCAGCATAACAATTTTTCTCACAGAACCTTTTCCCACATTAGAATGTATAAAAACAAAGCAAGTAGGAAAATAAGCTCAGTCATTTCAATTAACTCAAGAGAATTGTTTTACTTCATCGAGGAGGCGTCAGAACAGGTTTTATTTTACAAATGAGGATTTATTTATAGGGGATATTTTAATAAACTTTACACTATGGATTTTTGTGAGTTTTAAAAGAAATAAAAGCATGTTCCATACATTACAAATTATAAAAGAAAAGATCAATTAAATTCAGGCAAATTCTCACTCAAAAGGGAGAGAAGTCATGTACTCGTATACAGGAGTCGAAAATAATATTTCTATAGAAAACACTGCAAAAGTCACATTTACCTTATTTAGGAAAATGCAACGATAAAATTTCAAAAATCACACATGCCTAATCGCAGACTATGTGTTAGCATAATTTTGATTTATTATAGTTAAGCGAGCGCATGAACTCGTACATATAAAGGTTTGTTTAAATAAAGTCGAATTTGTTATTTAAACTTAAAAAGGTGTTTAAATGGATTTGTGAATAATAAATTATTTAATTTTTAATTTCGACCACCACCTGATACAAAATTCACACGGATGAGTCTTTACATAGGTAGCGCCTCTCTTTTTATCTTATATCTCTATTGGGTAACACAGGTAGGCCTTCGTATTTTTATGAACTATTTTTCCTTTTATAGATTATTGGGATTTACAAAGGAAAATTCTCAAAACTATTTTTAATCAATCTATTTTCATGAAATTGTGTTTCACATAACGTTGGACTAAAAAAACAATACCAGTTTTAAGATATAAGTTAATCTGTTCCACAAAAAGCAAATCCTCTCTTCACGGTATCCTTATATACCCATTATACAAAACGTACCATAAACTATTCTATAGCCTCAACATTCAGCCACAAACCGCCCACTGGTGTCAAAACAGGATGAAACAAAGAGTATTCTAACTTTTCTGGAGTTCTGCTACACGTCTTAAATCGATAATTTTTCAAAAGTGAAACCAACCCTATTCTCGACTGCATTTGGCCAAATCTAGCTCCTATACAGTTCCTGGGTCCATCGCCGAATCCCAAAAATGCCATTGGATGTCGTTTTTTAATCTCTTCCGGAGTAAATCGATCTGGATCAAAAACATCTGGGTTTTGGTAAATCTCCGCATCGTGATGAATGGAATACACCGGAATGAAAACACGAGCATCCTTTTCTATGACCATGTTTGAGTCGGGAACTTGAAAATCGCAATTCGCTACCCTCATCAACGAAACACCGGGCGGATATTTTCGCAATGATTCTGAAAAAAATTTTATTTTTATCAGGAAAATGAATTTATCAGATAAAATCAGGGTGAAAAGTATCAAAATTGTAAAATTGCATTTTGTTTTGATTTTTTCTATGTAATGAAGTGAGGCTGTAAATACTTATCGTAATCATTAGATTGAGACACTGATGGAGAATGCTGAACAATGATTACTCTGGTTTTGATAAAATGCAATTTTCATAGAGATTTTGTTAAATGAGGCGCAAATTCCAATTACCATTGTTGATCTGGTCGATAAAGGTCATTTCCATCATTGCGTCGTAAGTCAATTCCCCTCCATGTTTCGCGAGGATGTCGTTCACCTCGCGCCTTGCCTTCTCTTGAATGTCCGGATTCATCGCGAGTTCATAAAGTGAATATGTCATATTTGTTGAGGACGTCTCGAATCCAGCCAGGAAGAATTGAAACGCTTGTGCTGCGATTTCTTCTAAACTCATTTTCCCCAAACCGACCTTGCTGGTATCTCTTTCCTCCTTTCCATTCTTCAGTTGTATTAGGATATCCATAAAATCGTTACGTCTTATGTTGTTCCTCTCACGATACTCAACTGTTTCATGCACGACTTTCAAGAAAAACTCGCTAACTTCATCCCGCGTACTTTTCATTCTCAGTTTCAGAGCCAATTTCGGAAACATATTTGAGAATACACGACCGAAAAGTCCGTGTCGAGGCTCTTCGAAGGTGATTTTACCATAGCGTCGAAACTCTGTATTAGGGTCCTTGAGACTGTTACACTTGATACCGAAGGCACATGTGCCGATCACATCGGTCGTAAACCTCGCAAGAAGATCTTTGATCTCTACATCACTGTCAGTTTGTATGATATCCTTCAGGGTATGGTTGAACTGATCCATCACCTCGACAATTGTTGGGAACATAAACTTCATCTTCCCTAATGTGAATGTTGGAGTCAGCTTTGATCTTAGTGCCTTCCATTTCTGTCCTTCCAGAGTCACCAAATTAGCTGATAACGGATCGTCACGCTGATTGTAATAAACCCCTCGGTCGTGAAATTTACTGAAGTCTTTTACTAGAACATGATGCACCAGATTGAGGTCAATAACGAGTGGACATGCTTCGGTAAAAAGGTATATCCCAGCAAATGGAACTCTTCCCTTGAACTGTTGGTACGTTTCGCCCAAAATATCTTTAAAATGACGTTGTTTGCCACCTCGTCTTAAGCTGCCAAACGGAATTTTCGGTTCTAAGTATGGAACACCTCGCGTCGCCCAATATTGGAACTTAAATTTGAATAGCGCATAAAATCCGCTCACGACCGCAATTAGCAGACACAACAAAAACACCAGAACCGCCATTGCATCAACGATTCGAACTCTTAACTATAACTTTGTTTCGGGGTCCGACGGTGCTTCTACGGTGACACTGATTATCTAAACTACCGTTATCCCCTACTAAAACACGACTGAATCGTCTTCTCATGATAATATTTCGTATTACTCTTTGCCGCTGATTTAATTTGATAGCGAGATTAAAATTTGAATGCTGGGTTAGTTTTCTTGCCACAAACAACACAGGGAACTTAGCAAAGCTGGTGAAGCTGTTAAAGTGAACCAGCGCCAAACGAAAACAGAGAGCAAGCTAGACTAGCTGCACCCATGTGTCTTTTTCGTTTGGTGTGTTTTAAAATCGGAATGCTCTGATCAGACAGAATACGAGTATGTGGAGTTATTAATTACGTAGCGTCGCTGGGGAATCAAATTATGTATACAGTGACTCCCATAAAGATCCGCACAAGTAAGAAATGTTCCTTCTTTTTCAATTTATGCTTCAATCCATGACACAAAAAGAAAAAGGAAATATTATTAATTGAATAAAACATCAGCTCGATAGTTTTACTCAAAAAAAAATAGAAAATGTACCGCAAAATGTGAAGTAAAACGAAGGATTAAAAAAGAAGCACAAAAATATGACGCCCCAAAAAGATCCACACAACAAGGAAACTTTCGCAAACATGTGCATTTTTATGTAAAAAGAACACATTTGAGTGACCTCGTTATAGCATATCGCCTTCAGTGATAAAGTCGCAATCGATCCGGGCAGCTCATATTTAATATTGATCACAATGGGCAAATACACGTCTCCAGAGAAGATCCAGTTGGTGGTTTCTAACCATATGGAAGGTTAAAAATGTGTCAGAAATATGTTTGAGCCTCAACATGAAACGTAGAACTGTTTACGACATTCTCCGGAGGTATAAAGAGGAAGGTAGAATAGACTTGAAGCATAGTCCTGGTCGTCCAAAGGTTCTAACGACGCTTGAAGAACGCTCTTTCGTCCGGAAAATTTAAAAAAAAATCCAAAACTGAGTGCTCCAAAAATTGTGAGTGAAGTGTTCGCAGAATTTAAGAAAAAAGTAGGATGTGAAACAGTTCGACGAGTTTTGAGAAATGTTCAATACAATGGACGTGTTGCACGGAAGAAACCATTCATCAGCGAAGTGAATAGAAAAAAGCGTCTAAATTTCGCTAAAGAATTTATATTAAAGGAAGTCAATAATTAGGAGGATGTGATTTTTGCCGATGAAAGCAAATTCAATGTTTTTGACTCGGATGGACCTGTTATGGCGTGGCACAAGCCCAATGAAGAATTGAGTCCAATTAAGCTCAGGCCGTCAGTGAAACACGGAGGTGGCAGTTTGATGGTTTGGAGATGCGTATCTACTCGTGGTGTTGGCGAATTAGTATTTATAGATGGTATCATGGATTCCCGTCGATATTTAGACATTTTGAAGGAAAATTTGCGAAAAGGCGCTGCTAAAATGGGTATTTTGGATTCGTTCAAATAATTACGAAAACAATGATCGTAAACATAAGGCACGCATTGTTCAAGAAAGACAGCTGTATAATTGTCCAAAAGTGGTTCATCCTCCTCCTCAGTCACCGGATTGTAGTCCCATTGAAAGTGCTTGGGATGAATTGGACTGTAGAGTTCATAGCACGCCAATTTGTTCAAAAACGGAGCTCGAGAAAAGGCTTCGCGAAGAATGGGTGAAAATGGATGTGGAATACCTGTGGAAAATCATCACCAGTATGCCAAATCGATTAAAATGTGTCATTTTTTTTTGGTAGGGAGGTGAATGCTATTCATGCACAGAGTGTGGGACTCCCAGGCGCGACTGGACTACCCACTAAACACCTCCCCTGTCAACCTGAGAACCCAGCCTAGAATCGTTTGACATATTACTTCGGGCCAGGTCTCGTTTTGTTACGCCGTGGAGCGCCTTCAAGCTGGAGAATCCCTTTCCTAACGGGAGGGGAGAGGGGAAGAGGAATTGCCAGTAGAGCGATCCCCCAGCCCCAGCGCCCCCGGCTGCTGTGAGTCCCTTTTATATTTTAGGACTGCCCGAGCATAATGTGCCACCTGGTTCCATTTGTCAACCGATTCGAGCATCACCGCAACTTTATTATCCGGGGTGAGCTCCCCCCTTTCCCTGTAAAGTTCCCTTCGCAGCCTGACCCATTTCGTACACGCAAAAAATGTGTGATCGGCATTGTCCTCCTCTCCTGGGCAAAACCGACAGTCGGGAGACCGTGACTTACCGATCTTGTGCAGGTAAGACTGAAAACACCCGTGCCCGCTCAAAAGCTGGGTCAGATAGAAGTCAGTCTCACCATCCCTTCGATTTCACCACGGTCTCACATCCGGGATGAGGCGCGCAGTCCATCTTCCCTTCGTGCAATTCACCTAAGAATGCTGCCAATCGTTGAGTGAGCGCTGTCTCTCTTCGCGGGCAACCATCTCCCTCGCATCCTCGTTGCGGCGCAGGTAAATAGCGCGGTGCTCTCTAGCAAGGAGGGCGATAGGTATCACGCCTGCAATCACTCTCACGGCCTTTTCTTTGTACCCGTGCCAAACGTTTTCGGTATACCTCCTTGCTGAGTGCGTCGCCCCATACCTCTGATCCCTACAGTAGCACTGACCCTACAGCACTCATCAAGAGGCGTCTTCTTGATGGGCTGGGTCTCCCTACATTGGCCATTAGTCGGCTCAGTGCCGATATTCCCGAAGCAGCCTTCTCAGCCGTTGCCCTGATTTGCTCAGAGAAACTCATCTTCTAGTCGATCAGTAGCCCCAGGTACTTCACCGCTGGCTTCGATTGGATTTGTATGTCTCCAATACTGATCATCCTTACTCTAGGGACTCTCTTTTTTGTCAAGATGACCACTTCGGTTTCTCCAGTGCTAAACTCAGCCCGCGAGCAGTCATCCAGTCCCCCACTCGGCGCATTAGCATACCAAGCCTAAGTTGCGCTTGTTCAAAGGTGCGTCCAGCAACCAGAGCCGCAACATCATCCGCATAGCCGACCAAGCGCGACTCATCTGGCATCTAAAGCCTTAGTAGCCCGTCGTGACACGTTCCATAAGTCCGGACCAAGGATAGATCCCTGGGCAACACCCGATGTAATTTCCATCCTTCGTTGGCCCTGTGTCGTGTCGTAGAGCAGGCTTCGGTCCTTTAGGTAGTTCCTCAAAAGCCGCATTAGATATTCTGGAACTTGAAAAGAGTTTTGCAGCGTGTCCAGAATATCTACCCATTTAGTGGAGCTGAAGAGGTTCTTGACGTCGAGTGTCACCAACAGGACGATCCATCGCTTGGTGGGACTATGTGCCTCTGCCTTTTGGGCCGCGCTTAAAACCTCTGCAATCGCATCAATGGTAGAACGTCCTGCTCTAAAGCCGTACTGCCGAGGAGATAGGTCCCCAGCAGCACGAATCGCGTCAGTGAGTCTTCCCTTGATAAGTTTCTCTAGCACTTTCCCAGCCGTGACTAGCATCCATAACGGGCGGTATGCAGACGGCGATCCGGGATTTCCCTTCCCCTTGCTGATCAGCACGAGCCTCGCCACCTTCCATCGTACCGGGAAAACCCCGTCCCGTAGGCAAGCGTTGAATGTGCTGAGCAGCAAGTCAGGACAATGGTGATAGACGAGCCGCAACACCTCAGCTGGAACACCATCTGGGCCTGGAGCCTTCCTCGTTTTCAATGAGAGAACTGCCTCCTCCAGCTCCAGCTGTGTGAAGAGTGGGCACTCTACTGCTGTTTCACCATGGACAGCGTCCACACGGAAGTGATGGGCGGGGAAGAGTCCCCGCACTATCGCGTCCATTTTTTCCGCGTCATGTATGCAAGGCTTCCGTAGGGCACCAAGTTTCCCCATGACCAGCTTGTAGCCAAGGCCCCACGGATCCTTGTTCGCATTGTCCACTAGGTCTTGCCAGCAGCGAGCCTTGCTACTGTTGATCAGTTTGCGAAGGCATTTCCTGGCCGACTTATATGCTGCCGCCTGCTTGCATGCCTCGTCACGGTTCCGCACCCGTTGAGCCTCACGCCGAAGCTTGTAACACTCCCTTCGCTTTTCAGCGATTTCATTTGACCACTGGGGGTTTGCCGTGCCGGGGTCTTTGACGGGGCATAGAAGCGCAGCAAGCAGTCGTGATTACGCCAGTTCTTCCGTCCCCTCCGAAGCTCCCTTCAGCGTCTCACCTGCTGTGAGAGCCTTGACGAACCTCTCGACGTCCATCCTTCCGATGTTCCATCCAGTTGTAGAAGGCCGAAAGCATGGACGTCGGGAGACAGCATCACTTACCTCAAGCAGAATGCACTGATGATCACTGGCTGAGTAGTCCTCTAATACTTTCCAGTTGTGTATCCTTCGTACTAAGGACTCCGAGGCGAATGTCACGTCCGGTATGGTTCCCTCACAGCCAATACGGTGAAAAGTCGGCGTATTTTCAGAGTTTAGTACGACGAGGGCGGTCCTGGCCGCCATTTCCAGGATTCGTTTTCCCCGCAGACCTGTTTGAGGCATGCCCCATTCGATTGCTTTAGCGTTAAAAATCTCCCCCAACGAGCACGTTGCCATGTGCGCTCGAGACAGCGCCCTCCAAAGCATTAAGCTTGGCTTGGAAAGATGATATCGACTCGTTAGGCGTTAGGTACACACTAAAGAAGGTGATCCCTGAGCACCGATCCCATACGAAACCACAACTTTCCGCTTGAAAGTCACTGTTCCGAACCCAGATGGCGGCAGTACCAGTTTCATCAGAATACCATAATGCGGGACTTTTATCATGGTGTTGCTCACTCAGCAGCAAGAAGTCGGCTTTCATGTCCCTCGCAAACTGCTCAAGCAGATTTTGGGCGGTTGAACTGCGGTGTAGGTTTAGCTGCAGGATGCGGATCATCGAAGCTCTGATTTTGCCTTGGCTAGGGCTTCTTGGAACACCCGGCAGTTTCCTGATCCCAAGACATGTCCAAAATCAGGTTTTGGATCAGCATCCTTGCAAAGAATACAGTGTGCCTCCTTCGTACACTCTTTTCTTTTATGTCCCATTTCACCGCATTTGTAACATGGGGAACTCCTATCGGGTCCTTTGCATACTTGTGTGGTGTGACCATAAGCAAGGCATTTGAAACATTGAAGAGGCGTTGCTCTTCGCCGTATCCTACAGACAACCCACCCAATTCGTGCTTTGTCCTTGTTCAGGAATTGTTCGGCGTCCTTTTCGGTCAAGTCGACTATGGCCATGCGTTGTCTCCTGTTGTTTTCTGGTGTCAGTCTCGCTTTGATCCTTCCCACGCTAGGGAACTCCCTTTTGATGGCCTCTTCTACCTCAGCCAGATCCGTCACGCAGTCAATGTCCCGTATTTCGATCGTTGCCATCGGCTCGAGCGGGGCTACAGTTGCGCTTTTGCCGAGTACTTTCTTTACTGCGTCACAGAATGCATCTTTATTGCCGGCCTCTGCTCCGAATTCGACCAGTATGTGGCCCGACGCGTTGGTTGTACTACTTTAATGGTAGTATTTGTGTCTTCGGACCTTACGTTTCCCCTGATGTCCCGCAGGCAGTACCTCCGCGTAGGATCGGCCATCTTGGGGCTTTACGAGCAGTGCCTGCTGCCGGGGTCTTCGTCGGGGCTTCTGCCTCTCCTGCTTTGCATCAGGTCCTTTTTGTAATTGGGCGTCCGTGCGAATTTTATTTTCTGGCTTTTTTTGGAGGAGTTTCTTTGCGGCTTTCTTCGCTCCTTATGTAAGCACGGTATGGAACCCATGATCTGGCGCTCTACGCCCATCAAGTGCCTCTTTCTTCCTTCTTTTATCCCGATCTCCTTCGACTGGGCTAGACGCCATTCTTGTATTGACTTTTAATGATGGAGCTATCTGCATGTCGCCTTTAGATTTCGCCCCAAGCGCCTCTTTAGCCTTCTGTTCATCTTCGGCCCTTAACCAGCTCCTCCGATAGTGCCCTATGCGTTCTAGGAGCTCCTCTAGTTCAAGGAGCCCTGCCTTTGCTGTTTCGCTGATTTTTGGGGAGTCGCATGCAGCTTGTATTCTTTTCAGAACATTTCCCGCTTTTCGAAGTAGTCTTTCTTCTTCGTATCGCTGGGCCGCAATTGTACCTTGCAATCATCCTTGGGAGAGGTTTTCGCGTTCCATTTCCGAGTGCAGTACTTCCGCCACACTTTCAACGTTGGCGGTACAATGACGCGGTGTCTGGTGACTTTTTGCTTTTAGTGCCGTAATCTCCTCGTTTGCTTCTTGATTTTTCGTTGCAATGTCGGGATTTGTGAACGTTGCATCGGTCGCTTTAGTAACGATCGCAGCGGTGACAATCGAATTTTCAGTGTCATTGTGTCATTGAACAAAACGGACATGCAACAAAATACTAGCTTACTAAAATTTTTGTTTATTTTTACAATTTAGCTCTTGTGCGGATCTTTTTGAGGGATGATAGTTTCTGTTTTTTCATGGAATTTCCTTTTTTTTGGTATATTTAAACAGAGAAACTATTTTATTTATGTGATCTATAAGACTGTTATGTTCTGCTCATAATAAAATGTTTAAAAAAATTTTCCCGTTGTTAATTGCCTTATAAAATGAGAAAGGAGGAAGATTTCTTACTTGTGCGGATCTTTTTGGGAGTCACTGTATATAAATATTGACACTATGAGTCCCTATCGCTGAACTTGTTGAGCAACTTTTGACTCACAGTCATTTGTAGTTAGATGGCAAATGTCTCAGAATTCGACTGAGGGACTGCTGAATATTGTAATACAATAATTACATAGAACAAATGTTAATATCAGTGAACAATGGTTGATATTTGTTTATTTTGCGCTATCAGCAGAAAATAACTAGAGACATAATTTGTCATGAAAAGATAAGAGTCACAATCCGACATCTGAGTAATTATTAGAAATAAAACTACATTTATTCATCTAATTTAGGTGTAAGATAGTAACCGAAATTTTTCAATATGTTGACTTCAGAAAATATATGATATTAAATTAGGATATCCTGTGCCAATGACGAATATATGCTTGTGTCGCAAGTTTTTTGTCAGATCTGTTCAATAGTCAGTATTCTATAACTAATACATAAGTGAAATGTGTCGTCGTTTCGTTCAAAATTTCCTGAAAGAAAACCGACCTCTCATTGGTTAAGATGTGAAGTCTTGAGAGGCATTAACTAACTGTGCTAGGGATGGGGAAAACCGCACCGGTTTAACTGAAACCGGGTTTTTTGGTTCAACAAAACTGGTTATATTCGAAGGTTTTCCCTCCCGGTTTAAATTGGCTTTTCTTTCAAATTCTAGATCTGGGTAAAAACCGGACACAAATGAATACCAAAAAAACTGGAAAAACATTTTTTCGCCATCCCTAGCTAGGCAGTATTAATGTCCGCAGTCACCAGAGCAGTCTGAAACGTGGTTATCATAAAATCATTCCTCATGAAAATAGGATTGAAGAAAGATGGGGGTCATATTTCAAGAACCTCCTTGATCCTCCACACAGCTCCAGAACGTCGGAGCTTACAGATATTCCCGTCGAGCTTCCATTGGGCCCACCAGTTCTGGATGATGTTTGTTCCACCACCAAAACCCAGAATAATAATAAAGCAAAGGGCATCGATGAAATTCCAGTAGAGCTCATTAAATATAATGGCAGCGGTATTCAAAAAGCCACCCATAAATTCATTCCAGCACATTTGGCAACAAGAACATATGCCGAAAGAGTGGAGCCAGTCATTTTTTTATTTATTTACGCTATTTTACAGATCCATGAATCCAATTATAAAATAGGCAATGAAATATAATTTAATATAGGGTTTTCCAATAAGAGGCGTTATTTTTATATTAAAAGAAAAATGCCATTTTTTAACATAAATGATGTTTATTTCATTATAAGGAGAAAGGTATGCCGTTGATAGTGGAAAATAACATCAGGCAAATGACCACCACGACCATGCTTATAGGACCATATCCTTTTCATGAAATTTTCTATAACCAAATCACAAGTGGCTGCCCTATGTCCTCGATAGCCTCACAAATTTCATCTTTGACGTCTTGAATCGACGCTGGGCTGTTGGCGTAGACCTTCTCTTTCACGTGGCCCCAAAGGAAGGAGTTGCAAGATGTTAAATCACAAGATCTATTCAAAATCTTATTGCGAACCTCTATACATACGACAAAAACAAAGTGAGCAACTTGAAATAAGAAAAAAACAAGAATATGAAATACTAATAAACTATTGGAAGCTAAGGAGAATATTATGTAATACTATATGCTTTTAAAAGCGTTTAAGGAATGTGGCAGGGGACCCAGCTGGAGCTCATTGTAACGACGTGACGTAAAAATGAATAAAAATAAATATCGGTACGAGCAAAGGGCACAATGAATACGTCAGTTGAACGCGTTGTTGAGGTGGGATGTATATAAAGCCTTTCCCGAAGGTAGGATGAAAGAATTCCGTGATATAATTCAGATAAGCAACACAAGTCTAAGAATTCTCCCCCTTTTTTTGAGTGATGGAATGTTGAGAATCTGTAAGCGCTCATCGTAAGAGCTGTAAGAAAAGTTATATTTTTAGTATGGAGAACATGTGAATTTTTTTTTTGTGTGGTATCGAGTTGAAGGCATTTACGCCCGCCGAGTCTGGCAGTGTGGGACTCCCATGGAGGATACCCTTGGACTACCCACCTCCCCTGTCAATCTGAGAACCTAGCCTGGAACCGTTTGACACATTACTTCGGACCAGGTCTCGTTTTGTTACGCCGTGGGGCGCCTTCAAGCTGGGGAGTCCCTTTCCTAGCGGGAGGGGAGAGGGGAAGAGGAAATGCCAGAAGAGTGATCCCCCAGCCCCAGCACCTCCGGCTGCTGCGAGTCCCTTTTATATTTTAGGACTGCCCGAGCATAATGTTCCACCTGGCTCCATTTGTCAACCGATTCGAGCATCACCGCAACTATATTAACCGGGATGAGCTCTCCCGTCTCCCTGTAGAGTTCCCTTCGCAGCCTGGCCCAATTGGTACCCGCGAAAAATGTGTGACAGGCATTGTCCTCCTCTCCTGGGCAAAACCGACAATCGGGAGACCATGACTTACCGATCTTGTGCAGGTAAGACTGAAAACACCCGTGCCCGCTCAAAAGCTGGGTCAGATAGAAGTCAATCTCACCATGCCTTCGATTTAGCCACGGTCTCACATCCGGGATGAGGCGCGCAGTCCACCTTCCCTTCGTGCAATTCCTCCAAGACTGCTGCCAATCGTTGAGCGAGCGTTGTCTCTCCTCGCGGACAACCATATCCCTCGCATCCTCGTTGCGGCGCAGGTAAATAGCGCGGCGCTCTCTAGCAAGGAGGGCGACAGGTATCACGCCTGCAATCACTCTCACCGCCGAGTCGGAGACTGTTGGATACGAAGATGCAATTCTCAGTGTTCCTCTACTCTGTACCTGTGACAATCGTTTTCGGTGTACCTCCTTGCTGAGAGCGTCGCCCCATACTTCTGCTCCGTACAGTAGCACTGACCCTACAGCACTCATCAAGAGGCGTCTTCTTGATGGGCTGGGTCCCCCTACGTTGGCCATAAGTCGACTCAGGGCCGATATTCCCGAAGCAGCCTTCTCAGTCGTTGCCCTGATTTGCTCAGAGAAACTCATCTTCGAGTCGATCAGTAGCCCCAGGTACTTCACCGCTGGCTTTGATTCGATTTGTATATCTCCAATACTGATCATCCTTACTCTAGGGATTCTTTTTTTTTTTGTCAAGATGACCACTTCGGTTTTCTCCAGTGCTAAACTGAGCCCGCGAGCAGTCATCCAGTCCCTCACTCGGCGCATTAGCATGCCAAGCCTAAGTTGCGCTTGTTCACTGGTGCGTCCGGCGACCAGAGCCGCAACATCATCCGCATAGCCGACCAAGCGCGACTCATCTGGCATCTCAAGTCTCAGTAGCCCGTCGTAAGACACGTTCCACAGGTCCAGACCAAGGATAGATCCCTGGGCAACACCCGATGTAATTTCCATCCTTCGTTGGACCTGTGTCGTGTTGGAGAGCAGGCTTCGGTCCTTTAGGTAGTTCCTCAAAAGCCGCATTAGATATTCTGGAACTTGAAAAGAGTTTTCCAGCGTGTCCAGAATATCCACCCATCTAGCGGAGTTGAAGGTATTCCTGACGTCGAGTGTCTTCAACAGGACGATCTGTCGCTTGGCGCGACTATATGCCTCTGCCTTTTGGACCGCGTTCACCACCTCTGCAATCGCATCAATGGTAGAACGTCCTGCTCTAAAGCCGTACTGCTGAGGAGATAGGTCCCCAGCAGCACGAATCGCGTCAGTGAGTCTTCCCTTGATGAGTTTCTCTAGCACTTTCCCAGCCGTGTATAGCATGCATAACGGGCGGTATGCAGACGGCGATTCGGGACTTCCCTTCCCCTTGCTGACCAGCACGAGCCTCGCCACCTTCCATCGTACCGGGAAAACCCCGTCCCGTAGGCAAGCGTTGAATGTGCTGAGCAGCAAGTCAGGACAGTGGTGATAGACGAGCCGCAAAACCTCAGCTGGAACACCATCTGGACCTGGAGCCTTCCTCGCTTTCAGGGAGAGGACTGCCTCCTCCAGTTCCAGCTGTGTGAAGAGTGGGCACTCGACTGCTGTTTCACCATGGACAGCGTCAACACGGACGGGATGGGCGGGGAAGAGTCTCCGCACTATCGCGTCCATCTTTTCCGCGTCATGTATGCAAGGCTTCTGTAGGGCACCAAGTTTCCCCATGACCAGCTTGTAGCCAAGGCCCCACGGATCCCTATTTACATCGTCCACGAGGTCTTGCCAGCATCGGGCCTTGCTCTTGTTAATAAGCCTGGGAAGATATTTCCTGCCGGACCTGTATGCTGCTAGTCTAGTGTCTGCCTCCTCCCGTGTTCGCGCCTGCTGGGCCTCTCGCCGAAGTTTGTGACACTCGCTTCTTTGCTCGGCGATCTCGTTTGACCACCAGTATACTGGAAGCTTACCGTGTCGTTGTCTCCGACGGGGCATGGAAGACTCGCAAGCAGCTATGATGGTACTCATAGTTGAGTTCACCAAGTCCTTGGCTGTAGGCCCTCCACTCCCTGGCGGAGCTCCCAGCAATGGTGTGCCTGCCGTAAGCGCGTCAGCGAACCTCTCAACGTCCATCCTCCCAGTCCTCCATCCGAGGATTGAAGTTTGGGCATTTGCACGCAGAGTGGCACCGCCGTGAATCTCAACAGCTATATACTGGTGATCACTAGCCGAGTAGTCCTCTAGTACTCGCCAGTTGTGTACTCTAGGTACCAGGGACTCCGAAGCGAGTGTCACATCGGGTATGGTTCCTACGAAAGCACAGCGGCGGAAAGTAGGGGGTGTTACCAGTATTTAGGAAAAAAAGCGCTGTTCTGGCCGCCATGTCCAAGATTTGCTTTCCCCTTGGGTCGGATTTTGGCATACCCCATTCAATGGCTCTAGCGTTGAAGTCTCCCCCGACCACCATGTGGCCCTCTGTGTTCGAGACAGCGTCCTCCAGGGCATCGAGTTTGGTTCGAAAAGATCGCATTGCCTCGTTAGGCGTCAGATAAACACTGAAATATGTTATCCCTGAACACCGCACCCACACAAAACCATCCCCGCGTCCATGGCCCTGCACCTGAAGGCGGGCGCTGTCTCGAACCCAGATGGCCGAGGTACCAGATTTGTCAGGGTACCACGCTTGCGAGTCCTTGTTATGATGTTGCTCGCTCAGCAACAGGAGGTCAGCTTTCTTATCCCTCGCAAACTGCTCAAGTAAGTCCTGAGCGTTTGTGCTTCGGTGCAAATTGACCTGCAGGATACGGATCATTTGAGTATCGATTTGGCTTCAGTTAGGGCCTCCTTGAAAACCCAGCATCTCCCTGTCCCCGGCTCATGTTTGAGTTCGCCGGGTGCTAGCTTAGCATCCTTGCAAAGAATGCATTTTGCCTCGTTCGCGCACTCCTTCCTTTTGTGCCCCGTTTCACCACATTTGTAGCACAGAGATCTCCTGTCGGGTCCCCTACAGCCATACGCGGTGTGTCCGTATTCGAAGCATCTGAAGCAGCGGATAGGGATCGCTCTTCTCCGTATCCTGCAGATCACCCAACCTATCTTAATTTTGCCCTTCGCCAGGATTTGCTGGGCGTCTTTATCAGCTAGTTCGACAATAGCCATGCGTTGCCCCCTTGTATTTTCACGTGTCAATCTTGCCTTGACTTCACTTAAGCTGGGGAACTCCCTCCTAATGGTATCCTCTACTTCAGCTTTGTCCGTGACGCAGTCGAGGTCCCTGATTTCCAGGGTGGCCATTGGTTCGAGCGAGGCAACCGTTGCCGCATCTCCAAGAACCTTTTGAACCGCGTCACGGAATGCATCTTTGTTTGTGGCCACTGGCCCGAATTCCACCAGCAGGCCACCGGTCCGGGTTGGTCGAAATGCTTTGATGGCAGTTTTGGTGTCGTCTGGCTTGACCGCTCCTTTAATTTCACGGAGGACATCTGCGTAGGTTCGGCCCTTAGTGGGTTTAATAAGCAGTGCCTCTCGCAAGGGTTTGCGCCGCGGTTTGCTTTTTGTTTTCTGCGGTATATCGGGGGGTTCTTTGTTCTTTTCGTGGTTGAGCTCTTTGTCTGTTTTTTCTAGGAGTAGCTTTTTGGCCGCTTTTTTCGCTGCCTTGTTTCGCACCACATGAAACTCCTCGCCTGGAGTGTCAACTTCGTTTATGGTCTCGTCCTTCCTCCTTTTCTCACGGTCGCCTTCAATTGGGCTACCGGCCATTCTTTTGCTGCTGCTAGGACCCACTGATGCCTCGAGGGAGAGCGTGTCTTTTTGGTGCTTTTCGGTTGCAAGCCACCTTCGCCTGTAGTGCGTTATGCGGCCAAAAAGCTCCTCCAGTTCAAGAATGCCATTCTTGACACTCTTGCCTATGTTTTTCTGCACTTCGCAGGCAGCCCTCAGTTGTTTGACGATAGTCCCCGCTTTCCGAGTAAGCCGCTCCTCTTCGGCGCGGTCAAGGGCGATTGTGTTATTTGGCGCCACCTCTTGGGAGAGGCCCCCGTTTCCTAGCCCTTTTGCTTCTATCGCTTGGGTCGCGTTTGAAGTGGCGTCGGCCAACGGCAAAACTTCTCCCTCCCCCAGTCTTACACTGGCCTCTGTTGGTGTCGCAGCTTGATCCGGATTGTGTACGTCTTGCACTGGACGCTCCGGGGTGCGCATAGTCCTTCTACTGCGCCCAAAGGCCGCAATGATGCCAGGTTGCACAACGCACTCTGCCTTCTTTCGTTCGTTAGTCCGTCTGTGGTCTGTCTCCGATGATTTAACCTGTGATGTTGACTTTCACAGTGTTTCTGGAGTTTGCTGCCTCCCCCCGCAATCGGTGACTTGTTTTATCGGTGTTCTTGCTAGCAGCGGTTTTTGCCTGAAAGGGTTCTCCGTGCTAGCGTCCTGTTTGCTTGTAGTTATATCTGTTTCAGAAGCCAAGTTCACCACTTCTATAACATTGCAGTCACTGCATGACGACGGCCGGGAGCCTGCTCGCTCACTACCCTCTGCCGCCGGTACTGGGGATCCGCCCCCCTGCACCGTAATTTGGTTCCCCTTGTGGACCTGCATGATTTGGTTTTCTGTCTGGGTTTCCGTTCCCATAGCATTTTACCTACTGCCAGGATATATGGATAATTGATGACGCCATATATTTCGTCATGTCACAGTGAAGATCATTGACACTCAGGTATTTGTCCTGGTTATTCGCAGCGAACCTTTCGATAAAGGTCTTCCCCTATCCGCAACCCTGGGGACGCGTTTGGTTCCCCGGTCTGGGGGCACTATCGATAAATCGATAACCAAAGAACATGTGAATTTACGCTGTACAGTTTCAACACCATCCGATAGATTAGTATGGTGAGGAGACCATGCTTGACCAGGCTAGGAGTACAAATAGATGGACGCTGGTTGAAGTGTTAAAGATCTTCCAGAAGGAAAATAAAACCAGTGACACGTGAAGCTCTAGTAGATATGCATGAAATATTAATGTTAAATTTTAAACCTGGGTCAAATACTACTCTCAAATCTTTAAATTTGTTCACAAGTGCGAGCAGCGATCCATCAATCCGGTATTCATATAAAACTGAATGAATTTTGTTGGCGAATATCATATGACAACATTTTGAAATGTTAAGGGGAAGTAAATTACCTTGACACAAATTTCGGAGATTGTCAAGATCATTTTAAGGTATGAGCAGTGTTTGCTGGAGTTGATGGAACGATAAGTTTTTAAATCACCAAAAGACAATTAGAGGTCAGGCAGTGGGGAAGATCATTAATGAAAATTTTATTTATTCATGAACCAAACAAGGTACAAAATATTTACATTGCATTATAGTTCCATTTTATTTTCTTAACAATTTCAATTGGGGGGAAATGGGCTAAGGAATTCCAGGACAGAGGATATTTAAGGATTCAAGGTTTTAAGTAAGTTTGTTTTAAAAGTGGCCTTCGAAATGCCTGGTGTATAGCAATTCTTCACGTTGTTAAAGATTCTGCAGCATTTATTAATAGGCTCACTATCTGCATAGGCAGTTCTATGATGGGTTACTTTGAGAAAAGGAGTATGCCTAGTTTGTCTCGTTGCATTATTAAAATTAAAGTTCGGATTCAATCTGAATACCTTTTTCGATATTTAAAAAGGCGAAGCAGCAAGATGAGATTTGTCTTCTCAATGACAGAGAAGTCATGTTTAGTTGTTTAAGCCTTTGTGAGTATTCTGGTAAGGTTGAGAATTGACTGGGATCGTAAAGATCCCTTAAGGCAAATAGTACAAACTGCTTCTGGATGGACTCAAGTCTATTAGAGTGTATTTCAAAGATAGGGTCCCAGACAATGCTCGCATATTCTAAGATTGGGCGAACAAGGGCCGTGTACAAAGATTTTGTTACCCATATATTCTTGAACTCCTTCGCACGTCTTTTAATGAAGCCTAGCTGCAGCCTTCGCTAAAATTTTATCATAATGTAAATTAAAACGCTGCTTGTGATCCAAGATGACACCAAGATCATTAACATGCTCAACTCTTGCCAGTTTGACGTTATTAAGGAAGTAGGTATTGCTAACGAAGTTTTTTTGCGAAAAAAACTTATGACCTGACATTTACTTGCATTGAGCTTAAGTTTATTAATCTCACACCATTGTTGAAGGCAAAAAAGTTTAGTTTGAAGAAAGCTCGCTTCAGTTTGTGAGCCAATAGCGTGGTAAATTTCTAGGTCATCAGCATACAATAGGTGTGGCATACCCGCCAATTCTTTTGATAGATCAGATATGAACATGTTAAACAGGAGAGGTCCGGGGTGACTACCTTGTGGCGCACCCGATGATGCTACAATTTTCTTTGAATAGTAACCCTGAAATTTTACAGTTTGAGTGCGATGAGAAAGGTAGGATATAAGCCAATTCAGAAGAGA
This sequence comes from Odontomyia ornata, assembly GCA_963969285.1. NCBI lineage: Eukaryota > Metazoa > Arthropoda > Insecta > Diptera > Stratiomyidae > Odontomyia > Odontomyia ornata. The sequence goes on from OZ017740.1 coordinate 118,879,426, forward strand.
CCCAGAGATCCCAAAGTTTTGCAATTTTGTTATTAAAATGGAGTGATTCACTTGATCAAAAGCCTTACTAAAATCAGTGTATACTGCATCAACCTGCTGGACTTTTTCCATGGCATTAAGAGCATCGGAAACCATGATTATGAGATTAGTGGCAGTTGAGCGACCTTTACGGAAACCATGTTGCTGGTCGTTAAGGAATGGATCAACAAAGGTGGCGAGCCTATCATGTATCAGTTTTTCAAATAGTTTTGGTATAGTGGATAGTAGTGCGATGCCTCTGTAATTCTCCACTGATTTTTTTTCCACTATTGTGGATGGGTGCAAGGTTGGATAATTTCCACACAGTAGGAAAGACACCTGATGAGAGAGATTTATTAAAAATTATGTGCAGCGGTTTGGATACCTGTGTTAGACACTGAAATAAGAAAGATGGAGGAATATGGTCTGGACCAGGGCCTTTATTCAGGTCCAGATCGTTAATGACCTTATGGATTTCTTATAAAGTAAGAGTTATTTCTGCAATACCCCCATTATGAGGTATTTGCGTCTGATGATGTACCGGTGAGCTAGCAGGCAGAAAAACTTCCTGGAAGTATTCAGCAAACATATCACAAATTGTTTTACAATCAGAGGAAGTAGTTTCTCCCTTAGTCATTGTTGCTGGATACCCAGACGATTTTCTTTTAGTATTTACAAAATCGTAGAATTTCTTAGGGTCACGCATTATATTTTCTCCTGTTATATTAACGTAGAGATCGTATGCCTCTCGAGACTTTTGATAAAATTCGCTGGCCAAGTTTTCATAACTCACCCTGATTTGTTCGTTTGGGTTTGGACTATTTTTTAAGATCTTGTAGAGTTTGTTTCTATGATTTTGTAATTGTCTAAGCTCTCTATCTAGCCATAGTTCAGATTTCGTATTTCTTTTCTTTATTTTACGGACGAAATTTTCAACTGCGTCAAATAATATCATCTACGCCTAACATTGAAAGAGTTTCTATCCATTCTATAGTTTCTAAATAGGCTCTAATACCTACATAGTCTGCATTTTTAAAGTCATATACAATTTTATCATTGTATAAATTCGAGATTTTCAGATCAGATGTAGAAAGTTCAACAGAAAAAGCTCTATGATGTTTAGTATTAGAAAACAGGTTTTCTTCGTCAGTCGTTGGACATACTACTACTTCGTCAAGAAAATTCATGAAAATTAAATCTAACCAGTTGCCATTTGGGTTTGGGGTTGGAGCAGTTTGCTGCAAATCATTGCCATAAAATGTATCGACTAATTTATTGTCAACGGAGTCTTTAAGGTTAAAAGGAAGGAGATATTTTTCATTTTCGTCAACAACAAAGGATAAGTGAGGACGATTGAAGTCACCTAAAATGATGATTCTATCATTTTCATTAAGGGATGACATGCCTGAAGAAGCTACCTCAAAGAAGTCGTTGTAAATAGTTTCGTCAGAATTGGGAGGTATATACACTACACCGATGTATAAAAACACATGACCAAGGATAACTCGCACAAATGTATGTTCGAAGACTTTAGAGGATGCAGTTGGAACCACTTCACATGATCGGAAATTTGTTATAACAATTAGAACTCCACCTCCTCTAGATTGCCCTGTGCGCTGATAGTCTCGATCACAGCGGTGGATAGTCCAACTATCGTCAAGAATTTCCGTATTTGTATACGAGCTATTCAACCAAGTCTCGGTGATGGTAATAATATTAAAGTGGCAGGATTTGGCGTCAATAAATAAATAATTTAATTTTCCTCTTACACCACCGCAAATGTGGTAGAAGAGTTTAATGCGCCTTGAAGTCAGACTTTGGTTAGGAATGATATTTCTTAAAGTCTTCTCGAGATTTTTGAAGAGCAGCGATGTGTTTTGATCTCACATACGATCTATAGGTTTCTAAATCCTTTTTTTAACCTGGTCGGAGCTCACACTAAATTGCTCATGGAAACGTGTAAAGACAAGTGTCAAGGTTTTAAGGTCAGTAGGAAGCCCTTCCTGTTGTATTTTAACCTTTAAGTTGGTTTTTGTCATCCCTTCGACACATGTAGTTTCAGCAGAATCGTGCAGATAGGAAAGGAAAAGACGAACATCATTATAAATGTTGGGGTCTCGCAAACGTGATATAAGGTATTTACTCTCTAGATCACATTGAGAGTTGATCGTGGCCTTAACTCTAGGAGGTACTAGCGGATCAAATACTGTTTGCGTCATTGCTGATTCAACAGGTGAAGCTTCTGGTATATTAATATATCCAGAAGAAGATGGCTTTTGGTCATCACCGCGTACAAATTTTATTAGTGGAAAGCTATGAGTGGTTTTAGGGTTTGAATTATTAGTTGTGATGACTTTTTGTTGAATTTCGGAATTTTTATCTATTTTGTTACTTTGAGCCACAGGCGATTTGTTGATGGATTTGTTGGATAAAGGAATATTGCTCAAAGGTGAGGGTTTACATTTTATATTAGAATTAAGCTTATTTTTAATACTTTGCTTACTACTTTTCTTCACATTATTCTGGTAACGCCACTTGAAGAACTTGATGCCATTCCATGATAGATATGTAATTTCTTCCTGATGATTGCTGAACAACCAAGCATACTGCGTTGGAATGTGAAGTTTGAACGTTGGTCGATGGGTTTTTTCTTTCTAGGGAGAGGTTCGACATAGCAGTCACTAATGCAAAACTCGTCCCGAACAAAACGAAGAACCCAAGCCTCATCAGCAGCTGATAGTGCACCTTGAACGAAAAACTTCTCGTAATTGCTCTTTTCGTTGTGTAGTTGACAAGTTTTACTCGTTGACTTTGCGTTTGTCTCATGAATTCTGGCTACTCGTTTGCGCCATTCATCCTCGGACCAGAGAGTGCCAAATTTTGATATCATGTTAGATGTGTCTTCAGCAATTCTATTTAGTGACACGTCACATACAGATGTTACCTCATCAACGTTTGTTACATGCTGGTTTTCGTTTACTAACACAGTATTATCGGCCTCAAGCATATCCTCATTTAATGACTTGGCACCATAAGAGGATGTATGCTTTGAGTGTTCATGTTGGTAATCGGATTGATGGTCCAGTTTCTCTAAAAAAATTAGAATCTTGCTACCAGCAGATGCGAGCCAAATAGATTGCTGTTCCTCCAATTTTAAGCTTTGGGTCCGGAATAGTTTCGTCAAATGATTTTCAAGATCCGTGCTGTTTTGAACAGATAAACTGTGGGAGGGAAGTGTAGGCGCCATAGATTTATTCATCAAAGATAATGAATCCTCGATTGCGTTGAGCTTTCTCTCGAATTTATCAAAAATTCTCTCAACTGCCAGGCTATTGTTGTTTTTTGAGATCTTGCTTGCCAGACCGTCGAAGCAGTTAGCCATTTCTGTGAAGCTTTTGTCATTAGCTCGCGTTTGGGCTTGATGCTTAGAAACAAGTTGAGCTGTTTCCTGCATTAATTGATCGATATGCCCTATAATGTTGTCGTACATACACTTCAACAGCCTACTCGTGTTTTGGCAATCCGAACAAATAAAGTGCTCATCCATATATGGATTATACCAATCCCTGGGAGCATTAATACAGACACCATGAAACTGCCTATTACAAAAAACCTTGCACGAAACAAGCTTAAAGGTGTTATCGAAGGCCACACAATTTGCCATACTGCACTTTTTGGACATTTTTATTGTTTTTATGGTTTTATTTAATTTTCACAACAAACTTGAGACCACGAAGAAAAATAAAAGCCAACAAGAACTTGACCTTGCCCATACGTCCATAAACAATGATTTTGCACTTCATGCAATTAAATTAAATTGTCCACATAAGCACAATAGTAAACAGTTGTGAAATTGTAAAGTTTTTATATTGATTTTAATTTTTTGAGAATCGATACTTTGATTTAAATGAGTACTGACACACTTAATTTTTAATTTTCAGCTGACACATGCTTATTTTTAAGACACGATTGTACAATATGGCACATTTATCACATTTGAGTTTATTGATTAACGGATTCGATAAGCGGCTGACATTGACGCAATTAATAATTAACACAATATATTTCAATGGGCTTAGTTTCTTATAAAGTTTAATGGGTCACTGGGAAAAATATGATTCACTGTTTAAAGAATTAAATTAAACACATTCAATATTAAGAACACAATCGATATTACAAATTGAATTGCGGAGTAATTTCAATACACGTCCGTACGCGGCGGTGTATTTGATGGGTTTTGAATAGCAAAAGACCTAAAATTGATCCTTGAGGAACACCAGATTTTGTGCTAAATGAGTCCGACGAAGAAAAATTATTCCATGTAACGGTGCAGGAGCGATGGGATAAGAAGGATAAGATCCAAGAGAGGATTGAGTCGGAAACGCGGAACGATCGGAGTTTGTTAGCCAAAAGGCCATGATCAACACTGTCAAAGGCTTTAGCAAAATCGGTGTATATGACATCAACTTGTTGGCTCTTGTCAAAAGAAAGAGAGATGGTATTCTCAAGTTCTAACAAATTAGTTACTGTCGAACGACCTTTAATGAAGCCATGTTGTTCATTTGCAAATAGGATACTGATGTCATCGTACATTCTGTTATGCAGAATTCGCTCAAGGAGCTTGCCAAAACAAGACAGCAAAGAAATCGGACGATAGTTCGAGATTTCACTATGATTTCCGGACTTATGGATTGGTCCCGAAGGAAGAAGTCGCAAGGCGTTAAATCACAAGATCTATTCCAAATCTTATTGGAAACTCCTATACATACGAATTAAATCTTGACGAAAACGGAGTGCATTTAGACTGAGGAGCGAGAAAAGATAAACGAACCCAAGTGGACCGACTTCTTATCGGTTAAAACCGTGAAGTCATGAGGCGCATCAACTAACTGTGGTAGTTGAGAATTCAATTAATAGGTTTCAACGATAAATATATTTTCGCTAGTAAATACTCTTAATATCCAGTAACTCGATACATATATTTCAAAAGCATATATCAAATAAATATATTTCAGGCAATTTCAAAAAAGAATATGTTCTAATAAGTGATTCATTCATTCAAATTGATAAAATATAATATGTAGCGATGTAATAAATAATTTAAGAAAACGGATACTCACTCAACATCCTTGACGAGCGCTCGTAGATGGTGTGGGTGAACCCTGAAAGTTTTTTGAGTTAGCGTTAGTATTCTTTTTTTATATCCGTATTCGCTACATTAAATCCGCAGTTTAATTTGCTAATTTTACTTTCTTTAATTTAGTTACTATTAGCTTAATTTGCAAAATTACTACTCAGCATTTTCGTTTTAGTCGGACATCTGTGGCTTTTGTCAAAAAAAATAAATTTGCAAGTAATCAGGTAATGCATTTGTTCGCAATGAGTCCAATATAACTTTAATCTCCTAAGACCAATCTAACAACGCTAAGCTCGTCAACTTCGTTTCCACAAAACCCATCGTGAAAGTGTAATGATGATTTTTAGTCGGAATGGAAGATTTTAACAGACCTTCCTGCTTACATCTCCAAGATATTGCAAGTTTTGTTTGGGATTGAATATTGATCTACCATCTTTGATCTGATAATTAATTTTAATTGTTTTTTTTTAAGATCAACATCTATATTACAAGAAATTTTGTTTGAGGTATGCTGGTTGTCCTAAGTGAAAGAACTACATTGTTCTTTCACCTGAGCATTTAAGCTATCAACTTAATTGCATTTTTCGCTCGATGGACTTCAGCTGGTTCCAGCATATGGGCTGGTTCCATTAAAAATCTCGCAGTTTCGTTCGAGGTGACCGATATACTCCTCACTCCTCAGCACTGCCATGCTGCAACATATACGAGTATATATAGGGGTTCGTGGTCATCTGGAACCCCGCAGTCGAGCTGCCCCGAGGTGACTGATGTGGCAGCTCCTGAGGAGTATATCGGTCACCTCGAACGAAACTGCGAGATATTTATATTACATTTTTTTCACTTACAAACAACAAACTTTGGCTGCATTATACAATAGTTCCATATTTTTAAGAATTTTTTTAGGTTTTTTTCTAGATTCTTGTTGTCACATCGCAACAATTATGATATGCTCCATTTAAGATGTTACATAAATAAATAATAAATATTTGATAACAATATTAATTATTTATGTTTCTCCTTACAATAAAAATTGAAAAGATTTTTTTTTCATTAGTTGCAATTTCATATTTCTTTTATAATCTAGACAAGAGCTATTTACTCGTGTATTTATTCTGTGATGAGTTCCCCTGGTTTTTTGTTTTTTGAGTATATTTTGTTTGTGGGTATTTGTTCATTTTCAGGAAAGTAACATTTACTTCGTTTTTATTGTTCAGTTGTATGAAACAAGTCCTTGTTCTACTTTCATTTTATTCATTTTATAACTACATGTACTTTGTTTTTTTTCGTTGAGGGTTCCTACTTCATCGTGTTGCGAAGTTCTCGTTGAGTTGACAATGTGGGTCGTCGCTGCATTGGGGCTATTCAGGCAATGCGACTGGTGACTGGATGAGGAATTAACATAATGTTGTGACACTGTTGTTGGATGGGATTCGGTTGCTACTATTGACGATGAGGTGAGTGCGATTCCGCGATGAATTTGTGTTAATGATGGGGTTTGTTCGTAGTGTGACGAGTTTTGATTGTGCTGCAATAGCGCTGCAACCATCCAGGGTACTGTTCCGCCGCCCAGCGTTGTTCTTTATTTATAACATTTTGTTTAGTTTCATTAGCCTATGAAGATTTTGTGGGTTTTTGCATTATTTCAAAACTTACGGAAAGTTGCAGGTATTTGACATTCCATTTGATTGCTGCTACTGTCAAAGATGCCACCATTCAGGGATAGCGCATCCAACTCACGACCAATATGACGATCATCTAACCTTGGAGCTGGCAATCGATCACTTATGAAGGTGTCACCATTTACGATATGTGGTGCTTCGTTGAATTATCGAGTTCACAGAGTATACAGATAAAACACTTCAGGGATTGGCTTGTTCGGAGGAAATAATTTGAAGTAAAATAGTCAACACGAAAAGTGGCACATCTCGCAAGAATATTTTTCGCGACAACTGAGGCAACCGTGACAGAGAGCGAGCGACACACTTCCAAACTCCACTGCCATGTGGCTATCAACTTCAATTTGACATCCCACGACAAAATTCACGTGGGATGACAAGCCACATAGCAGCGAGGTGTGTTGGTAGTAGTCACCAGCAGCGTCGCCTGATTCATTACAAAAGCGATCACCAAAAAGTTTTAAATCTAAATACTGGCAATTGCATGCGGCACGTATGAATGCAAATTCTTCACTCGTAGGTCGAATCACCTCGCCATCTCTTTCTCTCTGTACTTGTTCGTTGTCCGCGTAAGATCCATTTAGCCCTAATTCGTTCCAAAGACTTATGAGTATTACCGAAGCTTGTTGATTTCGTTTCATCACAGCTGTTTCCATTCGTAATAAATGCCCGAAGGATCAGTTTGATACAGATGAGGCACTTTATCCTAATCAAAACCACCAATCAAACACGCTATGCAGAACAGACGTTGTCCATTACTCGGTGCGTATTTTGTTTAAAACCAGCGATGAATCTGGTCATAAGTATAATCCAATGTGACGGAACCTTCGACGTTTAACTTGTGGCTTCGACACTCAACTTGAGCCCAATTTATTAAAATTCTAGCATCGAATCGTAAGGCCAGCAAAGGCCATCACTACATGACCATTTAGCGGGCAAATTTTTCTAACAATTCGTTTTTCCTGTAGTTTTTCGACAGATTTCTTTTTCACACCAAACACAACAACGCTTTTACTGATTACGGTCATCCACGTCAAATTTCAGCGTTTCCCTGCACTTATTGCGACGAAAAAGCCATAAATTAGTTACGCACAATCGTCCCCAACGCCCGTTATTAGGCGCAACCCTAGCATTACAACCCTTTCCACTAGTGTCGAACTGTTGACGCTTGCACAGCACTCGGAACGCCATGAATTTTCCACGATGACAATTTTGGGGCCACTTAGTATTGGAAATTTCACTACTTTCCAGCTAGCACGGTCATTTTCCGTATAAAATCACTTTGTTGTCGCGACACTCCAGTGTCGTTTCAAATTCATATGCCTTCATAGCGCATTCCAAATTAAATTCAAGATAAACCACGTCGAACTAATTAACTCAAATAAAATGGCACAGCCGCAGCGCCGTTGCGTATATGACCAAATGCGTGGAGCTACGAATTAGAACAGAGCAATACGAGCTCGAAGGAAATTCAAATTAATCGCGTACACGAATTGTAAGAATAAAAGTGCAATGACCGCCGCGCGTGCACCTGATAGTGCACTGACACCACTCAACATAGTTATCATCAATTAAAATCAGAAAGACCGCAGCGGTATCGCGATGAAGCGATGATTTTTTGACAAGCTACAGTGCAAAAATTATAGACATATCACTTGTACAGCATACAAAATATTTCCAAAGATCTTAAAAAATCAAATGAGATCATTCGCCAATAGTATTTTTGGGGAATATCAAGATGGTTTTGGAACAGCTAGATCGACGATAGGCCATTTTTACACAGTCAAGTAGGTACTTGAAAAATACTGGGAGTTCAACATAGACGTAAGTAGCTAGAGAATGCCAGACCACCCATACAAATTGGGATGAATTTTGCGCACCACCTAGGGCCAGAAATCGGAGCTAATGGTGCTTGTAGTGGCCAGCAATGGAACTAATGGTTTGTTTCTTGAGTATGTTGATGTGTGTCTTGGGAGTGTGCTTGTATTAGGTTAGTAGAGGTGGATGCCTGAGATAAGTTGTGAGTCCGAAATAGTTGTGAATGAATGTATGTAGGTGTGTGTGTGTTGAATTAGCATAGATGTATGGCTGGGATAAGAAGGTGTGGGTTTTAGGTAAATGGAGATCACTGTCCTGGCTAAGTAGGTAAGCTTTCCGGGTTTTAGTAATCTCTAGCGGTTATTAGTGGAACTAGTCTTGATGGTTGTGTTGTAGAATAGACATATGGCTTTAGATTGCAGGTGCATATCCTTAGCCTTACTAGCCTCTAATGCTAAATAGTGAAACTAGGCATATTGACTATATTTTAGAATAGTCTAGACTACGTCTTCAATCAATAAACGAGAGCCCAAGATTTGTCAGCGTGGGTTAATTTAGGATAGGTGAGCTTCAGATTAATAGAAGCTAGTCTTTGATTTTATATCCATGGCTGTTTTCGTGTATAGGAGATCCATGTCTAGAGTTGCTAGAAGTATTAGGGTTGCTGATCCATTAGGGAAACTCTGTGGATAGGTGACACTCCGAGCAGTTGGTTTACTGGTTGTAGGGTTTGAGATCCTCAAGCGTGTGTCACTTATGGAAGATGTTTTGGTAGACAGATTTACTTGATCACATTAGGCGTCCTGGACGTTTTTTATGAGGTGAGGGGCTGCGCGGTGATGGCGCGTGCTCGTATGTATGGGTGACTGCATTATTGATGGGTGATTAGCTTGCCTGTAAGCGGGTGTTCTAAGACATGGGAATGTGCTTCATGGGCGCTCGGTTAAGGAACGCGTTGCTCATCGATCGTTGTCTTTGTCTAAGAATGTACGGCAGTATGTTAGGCATGCGGGAAGTTTTTATGGCGAAAGTGGTTGCATGGTGACGTAAATCACTGCTATAGACGAGTGGCTTTGCATTATGTATGGGCGACGGGTTTATTTTTCGACGGGCGTTCTAAGGCGTGAGAATTTACTCCGTAGATGCTTGCTTAAGGAGCGCGTTGCTCATCGATTGATGTATGTGATTAAGGATGGATGGCGTTGTATGCGAGCTAACATCATGCGTGCTGCTTGCTGGAGAATGTAATTTGAGATGTAAGTCTCCATGGCAGCGGGTTTTATGAGCCATATAGATTTACGTCGTGAGCGCTTGGTTAAATTTCCGCGTTGCTGATCAAAGGGTACCTGTTCTTGTCTGGACGGCCTTATCGGCGAGTAGGATTGATGTACGTCGCTTGTTGGAGGATGGTGATCGGGGTGTAGATTTGCTCGGCAGCGAATACTGTTAGGCATGGAAATTGGCGTCGGGGATGCGTGTCATATGTAATTGGTTTTGCTTGTCAAGAGTAGTGAGGATCTGTTTCTCAATAAACCTGAGTATTTTACAGACTTAAGAGATTATACTTGGTAACCAAGCCTTTCACAATAGTATGTAGTTTACCAAGTCTCAATGTACAATTTCGTAATGGATTACTCCTTTCAGTGAAGTAAAACATTGTTGATAGCGTTTGTGGTATTTCATTTCATCACATGGAAAATTGGATCATTAGAAAATACTGGTATTTCATAAAAAAGTCTAGAGTAGTTTATGTTTACAAACGATGTTTGAGTTGGAGTGAAAAAGTCATTGATACCTAGTTTAAGTACGCTCTTTTCCTTGCATCTCACACAATATTGGTCATAATATTCCTTCACACACTCGGTAAGCAAATCGTTGTATTGCATGTCAATGGTGAAAAAATCCATCAAGATGAAAAGCGTGAAGAGCTCGGTATGTTTAAGTATTTGTCTGTCGCCTCCAATAGGTATGTAGAAGAGTTCAAGAAGTCCAAGCTGATTTGCAGGGAATCCATTTATTTTATCCTTGAGATCAATGAGGTATTGGTGAAGTGAAGTCCATTGACTGTTACCTAACTCCAACTGATTTTGTTCACTTCATTGGAAGATTATTTTCGCTTAAAATGTCAGCGAGTCAAATCCAAGTATAACTTTGCTCCTGTGGAAACCTTCATCAAGATAGTATGTATAGTTTAGCAAGAGGTTTTTCTCATAGACTCGTTGTTTCTCTTGATTCTTTTTTATGTTTCTTCTGTTTCTTGATCATTTTTCTGGCTGAAGTAGTCTTATCAGTCTGGCTGGCCTTTTTTTGCTTCTGACTAGCTGATGAACTCACTGGATCTGTTCCGATCATTTTAATTTACTGCTTCTAGTAGTAAAACTAAAGATGTATATTTATTACACCAGCATATATATTCACTCCTCTATATTTATGGACGGAGGGGGAGGTCAGGTTAAATATCTGTTGATAGTTCTATAAGTAAACATAATGTTGCTTACTCTAATAATTTGAATAGAAAGATAAGAAAGTGCTACGGAGTTAAGACTTGAACCACCAAGCTAACAGGAGTAAGAGCCAGTAACAGGAAATGACACTTTGCTCTGTATTTTTTTCGGAGCTTGCTGGGCTACAAAAGATTGCTTATAGGCTAATTAGCTATCTGTTTATCCGTAAAACTGCCGCTGTCGCTTTTGATGATGGGCTGTCTATCTTATGTGTAATGCGTTCTGTTGAGCTGTCTTTTTTAGCTGATGTCCTGTCTGTAAAGCTGATATGCTGGCTGTTGTGATAATCGTTTAGCTGATAAAGCCATCTATTTAGCTGGTAAGCTGTCTATGTAGCTGTCTTTTAAGCAAATGCCCTGTCTGTTTAGCTGATATGCAACCTCTTGAGCTGTCTGTGTAGCTGTCTTTAGTCGATAAGTTGGGCATTGGACCCAACGTGCTATCTTTCATTCGCTAAATTTATTTGTTGCTTAGTGAGTATCTATTTATAAGAAAATTCTTATTACTTTCCATACAGTTACAGTCAGCATTTTTACACCTTACTTTAATGGTTATATGCTCGTTATAATTTACTTTAAGCCTACTGATTACCAAGACTGCATCCTCATCATATTCCAAATTATTGGTAGGCATTCATAGGTCAGACAAGAATATTCACGTCTAGGTTGCTATTCTGGCAAACAAATCTTGATTAGGAGCAAGCCTGATATTTTTCTGAACCTCTCATCGATTAAAGACGTGAAGTCTTGAGGCGCATCAACTAACTGTGCTAGGTATGGGGAAAACCGCACTATCTATAGTGACATCAATTAATGCTATTTGGATGCGTTGATATGCCGTTAGCAGCAGAGTGAAGTGGATGGATAGCATGTTGAAAGCTTGTATAAGACATTAGTTGTCGGTTTCAGGCGTTTGTGGTTGTTTCGCAGGTTTTGTATATCCTTCCAACAATGGGTCATATTGTAATATGCTATGATGTTCCAAGTGCCTGTTACCATTGTGACCGGTACGGATATCCTCAAAATATACTGGCACCTCCTTGGGAAACGGTCTGATCACGATATTCTCGTTGATTGGCTGAGTTGTAGCTTTGATGCTTGGAACGCATAATAAAGGTTGGTCCAACCAAAACGCACGATTTTAATTGTAAATGAAACAAAAAGTTTTCAGAGAATTATGGTGAAATTTTTTATTATAAAAAGAAGGATCTATGACAATAATGTGTAAGATAAAATATTGCCCAAATGCTCGCCACGCCTACGGTAGCATACTCCTATCCGATGGTCCAGATTTTCAATGACTCTGAGACATAATTGAGGTTCAATGTCGTTGATGTGCTGACTTATCTCATGCTTTAGCTCTTGAATTGTTCCTGGCTTATTGACGTACACTTTTTCTTTTAAATATCCCCAGATAAAAAAGTCCAATGGTGTCAAATCAAATGATCGTGGCGGATTCTCATTTGCCCGAATGCAGCGATTCTGCTTGTTAACGAATCCACTCAGGTGAAAGTGTGCCGCGTCGCTGAAGATGATTTTTTTTTTTGTAAAGTCAGCGTTCCCTCCTGTCTATTCGGCGCACTGTCGACACTTGAAATTGTCAGTAGGCTTCAGCTCTTGAGTCAATTGACCCTTGTAAGCGTATAAATTCAAATCTTTATTCAAAATTCGCATCAGTGATGTTCGTGAGATGTTTAATTTTTGGGTGTGACGACAAGTCTAGGTTGACAGCTCTCCTGCCACACTATCGCGAGCAACAGCAATGTTTTCCGCAAAACGAACTTGGCGAGCATGCACAGATGATTTTACATTTCCTGCAGACCCGGTTTGCTGAAATTTGCGCAGAATTCTCACACATTTGGTCGATTATGCTGACCAAAAAAAAAAACACGAAGTGCACGAAATGCATTTTGATCTGCACGCCCATTTTCGTAGAAGGTTTTAACAACCTTAACGCGCTGCTCAATTATGTACCTCTCCATGGTTTAATTTGTCAAACACTGAAACAAAGAAATGTCAAATTAAGTTGGGCGAAAAACTTGACGTTAAGATGTGGCTCACAATTAATATTGTGCATTATGGCTCGACCACCTTTTATTAATATCACTTAGGCGAGTTTTGCGATCTTTCGCGTTCATATTCTTGATGGTGGACGTACTCATTTGTCCTGAACGTGCTTCGTTTGTACTGTTGAATTTTGTGACGGTTGGAAATTTTAATCTCGTGAAACTTCTTCAGGTCACTGCAGCGAAAATGAAGTCCTGGACTTCTCAACCAGTTAGAATTTATGAGAAAAATTGATGTTTGCTTCGTTTTTTAACCGTTTTAGTGAATTTTACTAGCGTTGGACGTTCATCCTTCCGGCTAGCAGTAAGAGTTTATGAGAATTCAGACGATTTTAAATTGTTATTAGTTACATTTGATGTGCTTGAATCCTTCAAATCTGATACCTCCTTTGATGTACAATCGATCCTGTTTTGATTTGATCCTTCAAGGAGTCTTATGGAAAAATCCTTTAGTAGCTTCTCAGAGTCCTCCTTCGAATATGATGGGTTGTAACTGTGTAGACGATCCTATTTTCATTTTAGCTTTCAGGGAGTTTTTTGGTCAGGTCTTCTTTAGCTGTGTCAACTGGCAAAGGACGTAAGTTATGAACTGCAACTAATGTCCATACAGAAATTTTTGTTGCTTCTGGTCTGTAACTCTTGTAGATATTCTTTGGACCAACGCTTCCAAAATTCCGATTGGCGAGCGTGGACTAGCTTCCATCTTTGTAGTAGCTTGATTTGGGTTTTTTGAAGAACTTGGATTTAGCAATGCGTTGAGTGGTTCTCCAATTACAAAATGACCCTTTGCTAGCACTTGTAGATCATTTGGGTTATTAGAGAGAGAACTAAGTGACCTAAAATTGAGAACTGCTTTGACCTACGTTATTACTGTGTGCAGTTCTTCATTTGAAAGTGAAGCGCCAGCAATCACTCTTTTAACATGGAACTTTGCAGATTTTACTGCGGCTTCCCAGAGTCCTCCAAAATGAGGTGACCTGGAAGGGATAAAAAGCCATTCTATTCGTTTTCTGAGCAGTACTGTTGAAGTTCATTTTTATAATGCTTATTCAAAAATAATTCTGGAACTTCCCCAAGTTCTTTTTTGGCTCCTGCGAAGTTTGTAAAGTTTCACAGAACCAGAAGAATCATCCATTCAAAACTTACCTGCAATATCGGAGCCATCCTTAGAGTTCTTCAAAATTCGAAAAATCAGCGAGACAACAGTTCTATCAGAACTGCACGTCAATCACACGGATAAACTATATTTGCTACGAAATAATTATCATCAGTATACAAATGATGGCCTAATAGCAATTATTATTTGCATTGCATTTCTTCACCTCTTTTTAAAGAAAATATTCAACCATAACAAAAACATTAAGATCTATACTTCCAGTAACCAAGAAGCCCCAAAAATATCGACACCATGTATTCAAGCAGCCCCTACATCATCAAAGTTACAAAAATCCTTATTCGGTAACAATAGAAAAACTTTATTTTACATATTACAATACAATTTTTACGTCCGTTGTCTTTAAGTGCGCGATTTAATCTAACAATTTGTAATTACAATTCATTTTACTTTACTTTCTGTTAACGTTAACATTTTAATAATCCCGCAAACTGAAAATGCTTAAACAGCAAATATAGGGTTATCCATTTTACGCTTGGGAAAGTAAAGCTAAAGAAAACACATAAAATATTCAGATGGAAACAACATTTTTATGTAAGATAAAGATTGAACCTTGCCATTATACGTGAAATACAACATCATTCAAATGTCCTCCACGGGACCTCTTACAGGCCTCAATCCTTTTGAGGTAATTTTCAATGACTTTTCGGCACATTTCCGGCAATATCTCGGTAATAACTTTACGAGTATTGGTTTTCAATTGCTTAAGATTTTGAGGATTGTTCGCGTAAACACGATCTTTCGCATAGCCCCATTAAAAGAAATCCAAAGGTGTTAGGTCGCAGAATCTTGCGGGCCAATTGACATCACTCAATCTCGAAATTACGCGTCCTGGAAATTTCTCTTGCAAAAGTGCTCGATTAGCCTGTGTTGTGTGGCTTGTGTCTCCGTCCTGTTGGAACCACATCTTCTCCAGATCAGAATCTTCAATTTCTCTCCAAAAATAATTGGTTAACATCCGTCCATAGCGCTTAGAATTATCTGTAATAGCTCTTCCTTGATTGTTTCCAAAAAAATATGGGCCAATAACACCAACAGACCATAATGCGCACCAAACGGTTACTTTTACCGGGTGCAAAGGCCTTTCTGCGATCACCTGAGGATTTTGAGTGCTCCATATGCGGCAATTCTGTTTATTTACGTAACCACTGGGCGAAAAATGAGCCTCATCACTAAAGAAAATTTTGTTCGAAAAATCGTTATCAACGGCTTGTTGTTCAATCACCCAATTCGCATTCATTCTGCGTTGTGTATGGTCTTAAGGCTTAAGTTCTTGAGTGAGTTGGATTTTGTACGGATGGAGATGCAAATCCAAATGCAAAATCCGCCACAATGAGCCCTAAGACAAGCCCAAATGTTGAGCACGTCGAGGAATTGACAAATTCGGGTCTTCCTCCACCTTTGGAGCAACGACAGCGATATTTTCAGCAGAACGAATGTTGCGATGATGCACAGGCCTTGCAATATCAATAACCGATCCAGTCTCTTCAAATTTTCTCACTGTGTTCGAAATTGTTTGCTGTATAGGTCGATTATATCGACCGTAATCGGCTCGTAAAGACCTAAATGTTGATACCGCAGAATCACTATTTTTATAATAAAATTTAATAATTTTAACGCGTTTTTCGACTATTAAGCGATCCATATTTCTGAATGGCAAACCTTCAACTAAAAAAAACACGCTTTGGATGACATTTAATTCTAACAGATGTCAAATGGCAGGGTGATACTTTCCTACCACGAAATGGATAACCCTGTATAACACTCCTTGTGTTATTTCTCTAACCATGTTAACGAGAAGTGATTTCACATGACTTAAGTCTACACACATTTCATTTTTAAAGAAAACACTTAATTCGTTTGCTTTAGATCAAATTTGTTGAATTTCTGTGGCTAATTCACTCACATTGTTTGCTCGTAAATTGTGAATTTTTGAATAAATTTGTGCTGGCTCAATGTCCGGTCTAAATCGTAGCTTCAATTGCTCCTTTATGACCTCCCAATCGTTTGGCTCTTCTATATCGTTCACTGCGTTTTTAGCTTTAACTTGGATTTTTTCGTGGTATATAGTTCTACCTGCTGTTTTCCTTCCTATTTCTTCGGTTGAAATGTTTCTAGATAATATTCCACATTCCTGACAAAACTATTAATAGAAACTTCATCTTTTTCCGTAAATGTGGACATGAATTTGACGTCCCGCAAAACTTTCTCCTGTTGTTGCTGCTGTAGCTGTAGCGTTGTTAGCGCGTTGTTTAGCTGCCCGATGATCGCTTCTCGTTCACTGAGCATTTGCTCTAATCGTTGTAGCTCTTGCTCCATTCTATTGTCTTCTACGAGTCTGATTCCTCTGTTGTGGTCATATGAACGCAACCGGCCCTTACTTCTTTGATCCGCCTTAGATGCAGAAAATTGGAAAAAAACTTATACTTAAGTTACCTGTAGGTCGTATTCTTAAAGTGATCCACTATTAATAATATTTATGACTTGTCTATCAGTTCTCACTTAACAGAGTTAAAATTGCTCCTTATTGTACTGTTCTTTTGCACAGTTCACTTGCACAACCCTTGTTTTAAATGCACTAAATTATTATCATTTTTTTTTCGCAACAAGATTCCACCCCAGCCTCTGGGCAGTTTTAAAGGAAATTTTAGGCTTAATATTCTTCCTCTGGTCTTATTATTGATTGAAACGGTCAACCGTCCTGAGCAAAGAAGCTATTACTTTTATTTATTTATTTTTTAAATTGTTCACCTTCGCGGTTATATTGTATCACAATCGTGGTTCAATATTTCACTTTCGAGACGTACCGAAAGAATGGACTATCGACTAAGCCAGTTACCGTCTTCCGGGATAGCACCGTTAAATAAAGGTGCAGCCTCTGATTTTAATAGACTGGGGCGAGAAGTCACACATGATCACCTTTTATACTTGACTACTGCTGATCTGAAATTTATCTTTACGAATCTCTGTGGTGGTTTTCTTAAGAAAAAGACCACACACACAAGTATTATAAATGCAACGCAGATGCAGAATGTTATAACTATCGTTTTGATTGTTTTATTGTTGATTGTGCATTTGTTGCAGGTTAGATGTTACACTCTGCAACAATGTTTCGAACTTAGCGGGTTTAGTGGATTCATATGGAACTAGCAAGCCCAAATACAAGAACTGCTGGTATCATCATAAGTTCGGGTAAAATTCAACGAAATGTGTGCCACCTTGCCAATTCAGGAGTTCGGAAAACTAAAGCACCAAATTTGTTTGGAGGCGGACAAACTTGGCGCGTCCACACCACGGCTTTTTATAAACGATACTAAACGTCGATTTCTTGCAAATACGGGTGCAGATGCATCCGTCATCCCATCAACACTAGAATCAAAACAGTACAATGCCTGTAACGCCAATTACAAACGGCTCTATGTTGCGATAAATACATACAGCCAGAGAAAACTGACCGTTTCACTCAACTAACGCCGCACTTTTGATTTCTAATGTCGCTGATGTTAACACACCGCTAATAGGGGCAGATTTTTTGAAGTATCACGGACTTGGAGTAGACTTATAAAAACGAGCACTAGTAGATACATCAACTAAACTTAACAGCATAAGCATCGTCATCAAATCTTCACCACCTCAAGTAATGCTTCCTAATCCTAAGGATCCATTCGTAAAAATATTACCAGGCTATAAGCAAATGTTGCATGAACATGTGGTACCGATGGAAAAAATTAAAACAATGGTCACACATTGCATTGCTACCAAAGGTCTACCAGTCGCATCAAAAGCAAGAAGATTGTCTCCCGACAAACTTGCCGCGGCTAAAACAGAGTTTAATAACTTGCTATCGAGGGGCATATGCCGTCCAACAAAGAGGAATTGGGCAACACCTCTTCATATGGTTAAACAACGTGATGGTACTTGGCGACCATGTAGCGATTATCGCCAACTCAATTCTATTACGGTACCAGCCAAGTACCCAATACCGCGCATACAAGATTTTGTATGCATTTTACAATAAATGGAAAAAATATTTTCAGCAACATTGATTTAAAAAAGTCTTTTAATCAGGTTCCGGTTGAACCGTGCGATATACCAAAAACTGCTATCATTACGTCCTTTGGCCTATTTGGGTTTGCATTTTTGGCATTTGGTCGCAGAAATGCTGAGATCGATGGTGAGACGTCAAACCGAACACCTCGCAAGCGAAAACACTAAGGTGTCAAAAATTAAAGTAAAAAAGAAAATAAAATATAAGTATATTGGAACAAAGGAAATCAAGCCCGGAAAACTGGCAGCAGCAGAGGTACAAAGCGAGTCCCAAACTATTCAAAGATGGTCCGATGTGGACAATGACGAGAAGGCGTTACCATCAAGAACGAAAGCGGCCAAGAAAGAAATACTACCGTCAGCAACAACGGAAGTAAAGCAAGCTGCAACAAACGTTTCAAACAGGGTAATTATCGACCTGATCAACACGGAATCGGAAGGACTTAGAACGGTTCAAGGTAAATTGGCAGTTAAAAGAAAGTAATCATTCTTACACAAACCCCCTGTTGAGTTCCTGACACCCCTGAGCGTCCATCACGGC
Source organism: Odontomyia ornata (assembly GCA_963969285.1). Taxonomy (NCBI): domain Eukaryota; kingdom Metazoa; phylum Arthropoda; class Insecta; order Diptera; family Stratiomyidae; genus Odontomyia; species Odontomyia ornata. The sequence goes on from OZ017740.1 coordinate 118,898,406, forward strand.
CTGATTTTGGGTACATTTTGCCTTCCCCTGGACGTCCTAATTCATAAAATAATTTTTTTATTTCAGATTCTAAAAGTTCTAATCAAGACCTTTCATTCGATACCCCACTCGACTACCTTTGGTGAAAAAAAATTTTTAAGGGCCCATTCGTTATTAGGGGGGACCCCCTTAAAAATTTTTTAAATTTTTGTTAAGGCCTTAAATTTTGAGAGACCATCACTTCTGACCTTTTCACAAAGTTTGAGCATTCTAGCTTCTATAGTTTCTGAGGAAATTAGCTGTGACGCACGGACAGACGGACAGACAGGTCGCGAAACTAGTAGGTCTTTGTAAAAAAAATTTTTACAAAGACCTAAAAAGAAAGAGACTGCCGAATAGAGATAAGAAAGAATGTGGGCAGAACACAGTCTTCTGGTGTCAGTCATATCGTGTGTAGACAAAAATTGTGTGCGTAATAAAATAAACATTCGAAAGTGAATATCGTTTTTCTGTTTTGATTTAAAACTGCTGGTTGCACCAATCGAATTTTTTTTTTTTTTCTTATAACAAAACTTAGTCTTGGTAACTTGGATTATGATTAAAAATCTCTACCTAGATGTCTTAACGAATGCCCAACAAACCGTAATCTCCAAAACAATTGTTTCGCATGCGTTGCTGGCGATCCTCCCTGAATCACTTTATTTAAAACTTTGAATGTTTATATGAACTGTCATTTGAAATTGAGAGTGTTTTGATGATTAGAAGCGCAATCGTAGTGCATTTGCATCTATTGTAGCCTCTTAGCGTTCTGATTTAAAGGTAGAAGTGAACATTAAAAAGTTGATTTTTTGTATTGGATGACATTGTAAACATTTTGTCATACTTCGGATGATGTAGTGAATTTATATGTTTCAAAAGTCCGTAAAGGACTGCAGCGATGTTCTGCTGCCTCTGCAGAAGAAGATGGAGATATCTGCCGAGAATGCCCTCGTCTGGGGACGCGTGAATGCGCTGGCAGGCTAGCATTGCGGTGTCGTGGGGCGGGTTCATTCCCCCAGCACAAGGACCCACTACAAAAAATTTCGCACTCACGAATTTCTGGTGGTCAAATTAAAACGAGGCGACCGAAATCGCAAAAAGTGTAGGTAACTACACCGAGAGAAAAGGACTTGTTCCGGGAACAGGTGGAACATGTAAAAAGGGGCGGACTTAGGGTAACTTCGTCGTTACCCGACGAAGCTCATGGCCCACAAATGAGAGAAGGGCAACCGGGTGGTGATGGAGCCCCTTCGCACCCACCCAACCGGATTTAAATCCATATTTGTTGTAGTGGCCAGGCATTCCTCTTCTGAGTGGAAAACTCATACAACTTGACTTGTATAAACTTTCCCATCAAAAGAGGAGTGCCCCGGTGACCAATTTATGCCATAGAATTATGCAATTCGATTGCATAACTCTATGTCATAAAGAGGCACTCTGCTTGGGCCACTCAACCCGCGACGTCACCTGAAACAAAGAAGGATTAGCTATGTACCCGGCGGCTTGCTCATGTTTGGTAGTGATAGCCTGCCACCGTACCGGGTCCTATACCCGGTCAGATTTATAGGAAAGGAAAGACCGAAGAGTACGTTTTAATTCGAAATTTTCGTTCTTTTTATTCTTCTCTCAAATACAAAATGACGTCCGATCACTAATAAACTGTTAGATTTGAGTACGTTACACATTAATTTGAATTCAAATACTCGCTCATTCAGACTCTTGTAAGTTCAAAGCCTTGACATTTTTATTATTTTACGGATTTTTAATCTAATTATAATATTTGTGTATAATATAGTCAACAGGATTCTATCAACATACTTTGACTGTTTTCTTGGTTTATCACGTGATGGAGAAAATATTTAAATAATATATTGATATATTCGATCTAATTTACACGATCTTCGAATAAAGACGAAAGTAAAAACGAACTTCGTTTAGGTGTCACAGCACCAAATGTACAGCTGAAAATCTTTCAATTTACAAAATATAATAAGAACATGCAAAAGGGAAATTTTTCTTTTTTTTTTTTTGAACAAAAGAAAGGGTACTTACCCCAAACCTCCTCCTACGAGCGCTCGTGTTCGGGGCGGCTAAGGTCTGCAAATTTTGTATTATTATTATTTTGTTTTTTATTTATGTAACACTTCGCGATTTTTCCGGGTCCACAAATCTTCTCCGACACGTTTATGTATGATTACGACAGCAAATTCACGTTTCAGATTATAAATCTTGACAGTAATGCGATTTAATTCGGCCTCCCAAATACTACTCATGAGCTAGTTGAGAGCTTTAATCAAAATTATAAACAGAAGTCTCATAAATGCTTTTATTCAAAATCGCCTGATAATCCTTTAAACAATTGATATTTCATGTGCAATGAGAATGAGTTGTGTTCCCATCAATATTCCATTGAATTGTCAACCACCGATAAGTTGTCCGGCGATTTTGCGTCAGAAATAGAACTTTTCACCCTAAGTTAGATTGTCAATACTCTATTCACTTTATATTGGGACAACGAATTTAGTATGAAGCGTATCAATGTTGAAATTTTCCATCATTACAATTTATGAATTATTCCATCCAGGCTGCACCTTGCAGTTGGCTGTAACTAACACGGACACACCAGGTCGACTACAGCAGCTTTCATTTCCTAAAATTTACTTTCTTGGCTTCGTGTATTTTGATGACTTTCTAAGATAAGTCATGTTCCAATTGATTTGGTCTCGGCAATCGTGAAAACAATAGACTGTTCACCGCATTCGACCTGATCTTGTAAAAACGATTGGGAAACAGAGAAACAGCCGATAATTTTGAGAGCGTATTTGAAATGCCTCTAGAAACTGGAATATCCTAATACGCTAACGGTTCATTTCCACCTGATAAAATTTTTGCTCGGAACTTCCTAAAGCCACGATTCCCGCATTCCGTCCAGCAAAAATCCGAGTTTTGGAGAAACACAATGCAAAACGGTTTTTTTTTCTTCGTCGCGAAAACGCACACGGCACTTTTCAAACCCCGGCCTGGAACATCGGGAAAACTTTCTTCGAATCTCTTATCCCCCTTTCGCTCTGATCCCTTTACAGTGCTTAAAAGTGATAAACGGCAAGGATGCAGATGAATCCCACGACTCTTATCGAGGTGACGAGAACGTAAGCCACAGAGAAGTTCAACGATGGCAATATCGCTTGCAAACAAATTAACTATGTTCATTGGCCGAAGCACTATAATTTGATAATTGAGAAATTTGCACGCATTTTCTCAAACACAAATGTACACCGCAAGCTTTGTTTTACAATCTTTCCAACAAAACTTTTCAACAAATGGATTTTGTTGCCAACTATTTGCACGCACTCGCGATCAATTCTCGATCTCAACACCCCGACGTGGTCCCGGTGGCCGTGATTCACAGACTCCCCCAAATCTCTTGGCGACAGCACCAATAACACAAACCGTTTTCCCTCCCGCTACCGCCACCGCTATCGCTCGTACTCTTTTTCGGCTTGCTTACTTTTACCACGATAAATAACCAATATTACTATTAACAGCACAACAATCATTCCTATGCCAATTGCGATTCCAATCACAGCGTGCGAAAAGGAGTAGGGCTTTAGTAATTCATATTTTAAATAGCCGATTGGAAAACTAAGATGACGACCGACCCGTACTCTCACTCATGGCAAATCCGTCCTAGTATGAATCTTTTCATCAGTCGCCGCTGGCTGTGTTTCAGGTGGGGTGCATACCAGCTGAGTTAATGCTAAGCTTGTAACATTGCACTGCTGTGTCCCAATCGTTACTCGCACGTCTGTTTCATCCGATGCTATATTCAAGTTTTCTCCCTCAATTGTGCTGCGAATATTTTGAAAATATTTGCTAAGATCCCGGACAGATTGTACATTGTCCATGGTGAACCCGACTTGCAAGCTCAACTGTGTCTCTCGCGATTTCAGGCTAGCAATCTCGTTACTGCTAGTGGGTATGGAATAGTACCCAATAGTTGTTAAAAGACCAACATTGTTTCCATCATGTATCACTATACCACGCTTACGACGTTTAAGGTTTTCATAAAATGCCGGTTGCTCCATGCTGTTTTTATAGGAGATGAAGCGTGCATTTACAGCCGGCGACGTTCGAGTTGATTACATGGCATGAGCTTTTATTTACACGTTCGCCATCATAGAAGACTTCAATTTCGGGCTTTTGTATTGAATCCAAGTGTGTCCCATGAACAGTGAGCATCCTTCCGCCACTAGCAAAGCTTTTGAGTGGCTTGATTTGCATGATTCGCGGGTCCAATTGTAGTGAATTTATTATGTTCAAAAAGTCCGTGAAGGACTGCAGCGATGGTCTGCTGCCTCGGCAGAAGAAGATGACAATATCTGCCGAGAATGCCCTCGTCTGGAGACGCGTGAATGCGCTGGCAGGCTAGCATTGCGGTGTTGTGGGGCGGGTTCATTTCCCCAGCACGAGTACCCACTACAAAAATATTTCACATTCACGAATTTGACTGCGGGAGATCAAGAGGCGACCGAAGTCGCGACAAGTGTATATCACTACACCGAGGGAATTAGAGCTTGTCACGAGAACAAGGGGAACCTGAAAAGAAAGGCGGATTTGCGGCAACCTCGTCATTACCCGACGAAGTTCATGGCCCACAAATGAAAGAGGGGCAAACGGGTGATGGTGAAGCCCCTTCGCACCCACCCAACCGGAGTAAATCCATATATATATCTTGTTGAAGTGGCCAGGTATTCTTCTTCTGAGTGGAAAACTCATACAACTTGAATTGCATGAACTTTCCCATCAGAAGGGGAGTACCCCGGTGACCAATTTATGCCATAGAATTATACAATTTGATTGCATAACTCTATGCCATAAAGAGGCACTCTGCTTGGGCCACTCAACCCACGACGTCACCTGAAACAAAAGAAGGATTAATGCGTACCCGGTGGCTGGCTCATGTTTTGAGGTGGAAGCCTGCCACCGTACCGGGTCCTATACCCGGTTAGAATTTTCGGAAAGGAAAGACCAAAAATCGTACGTTACTCAAACATTATTATTTTTAAAAAATTCTATAAACATAACTTGCCGATAACAATTCCTTTATAAAATTTATAATTTAAATAAGTTTTAAAATTCAATTAAATATTAATAGAATTGCATCAAAAATAATGTTTTATACCAATACAATCACACTCTTAATAAAAATTTTTTTTTTTTTTTTATGTAAAAATAGAAAAACATATTAATTTAAAAAGATAAACTTCAAAAAAGAAGAGCAATTTGAAAAAAAAAGACATGAGGCAAAAGAGGTACTTACCCCACATGGTGCTTCGAGCGCTCGATGAATAATGCGGGGGGTCCACTGAAATGTTCATTAATATTTTTTTTCAATTTAAAATTTATTTAAGTCGCTCTCAATACGGTTGATATAACGAAAATTATTTTTCCTCGATTATTAAATACTATCAAGTCCAATAAGATGCACGTGGCTCTATTTTTGCACCCACACGAAACATAAACACTTCGAAATTCGAGTGTAGGAAAGACGGAAAATCTTTTTTTGCTATCTTTTACTATGCACTTCAATTAACTATTCATTTTAACGCAACTAAAATGATGCAATGGGTGTGACTATCCTTAAAACTAATTCTGTGTACACGCTTCTTTCAATGAGTATTGTGAAGGAGGCTCCAAACTCGTATTGGACTACATTCGAATAAAAATGGCTAAATTCCGCATCCCAAATATATGTCGCATTCGTGGTGGTAGCTCTTCTCCGCTAAGAGCCAGACACATGCACCGTCCTTTTGCCACCAACAATTTCACGCGAAACGATTTCTATATTCGATGAAAACGAAGTAACATCACCGCATTTCGACCAATATCCGACAAAAGCGCTTATCGCTAATTTCAAATTATTTACATGTTAAGCGTATTGAGTAAATAATTGTTCCTTGATTCATATCTTCTTTGGGGACCCGATTATTTCTGGGAGCTAAAGAATAACTTTTCGATAGATGATTTAAGAGAGGGAGAAATCTTTTCACACCCAAACGAAAACACTTCACCCTATATTTTGACGGAGCACGAGTTCATTCACAAATCTAATCTTTCACAACATTTAATCTTTCTTTCCCGATAGATTTGATTCCTTCGTGCGAAATTCACCAAATTCCCAAGAAATTTTCCACCGTTTCACCGCATTTTCAATCTCAATGCCGACTAAGGATTTCTCGTGAAAATCTTGGTCTGAAATTCAAAACATTTTACTGCGTATCCACATATTCAACTCTTTCCCTGGTAATGGTGGGATCACGCGCTCACAATGACTCTGATGTAGACTTAAATCCGTAAGCGGCTTTTCGAATGCTTTTTCGATATTACAAAATGATACTGCACCACACGCGGGTAATTAATCGCAAAATTGTAACGCCCTTAATTTACACAGCTATCACTAATAAAATCGCGGGGACAGTCTATCAATTTGCCAATGCAGTTCTCGCCTGTCCACCCCGCGTTCGCAGTTGCCACTCGACTCCCCTTAAAATCTCAAAATTATCTTCCAGTTAGCTGGATCGAAGACGAATCTACCGTTTCACTTCCAGTAATGCTAGCCCCCGTCCTCATGCACTCCGCAATGCAATCTCTCCCCATCAATTGCCACATTTTAAGCAAAATCTATGCGTCGACAACAATGGAATCATATCAGGTAGTGCTGTAGTCGGTGATGTTGCCGGCGATATCAAAGCTACACACATTGTCATTCAACAGCCCACAACACAAGCCCAACAGGACGCTATTCCCAATAATAATAACAATACAAATACATAGCTCGAACGCTAATCATAACGACGGGTAGAATAATAGTATGGGAGAAAATTCCGGACAAGTTACACAGTCAAATATGAATTGGGTTGATGCGTCGAATCTTGATGTGTTCACAGTCCGTTGTAAGACTACAACCGCGGTATTGTACAAGAATAAATTGGGTTCAGGTGGCCGTGGACGATGTATAAAATATAAGGGTCGTTGGTACACACCCAGTGAATTTGAAAATTTATGCGGCCGAGGATCGAGTAAGGACTGGAAGCGATCGATTCGCTATGGTGGCCGCAGTTTGCAAGCTCTCATTGATGAAGGAATTTTGACGCCGCATGCTATCAGTTGTACGTGTACGGCATGTTGCGATGATGAAACGACTGTGTCTAGAAATTAGAGATATCTATACAAGGCAAATAGAACGATTGAAACGTGAACGTGATGCAGCCATGCTTGCCGCAAGAGTTGGTGCCACGGTGGAAGATGTAACTCGAGGCGAAATCACAGGTGCCGAATTGGTGGAAAGAAAGAAGTGTGCAAATTGCGATCGAGATGCGCTAGCCGAATGTTCACTGTGCCGTCGTACGCCATACTCTTCAACCATGGTATAAAGAATAACAAGGTATGCTCGCTCACGAAAGCTGGATCGCCATTTAAAGCTTTTGTGACGTCACATGGATCGAATCGGTTGGATCGGCAAATGTTGATTTCTTTTCCAATAAGAGGTGTTATTTTAATATTAAAAGGAAAATGTCATTTTTTAATACAAATGATTGGATGTTTATTTCATTATAATGTATGCCGTTAATATTAATAAATAACATCGGGCAAATAACCACCACGACCAGGCTTACAGGACCATATCCTTTTCATGAAATTTTCCATAACCAAATCCAATAAGAGGTGTTATTTTGATATTAAAAGAAAAATGTCGTTATTTAATATAAATGATCAGATGTTTATTTCATTATAAAGAAAAAGGTATGCCGTTGATAGTAAAAAATAGCATTAGGCAAATAACCACCACGACCACGCTTGCAGGACCATATCCTTTTCATGAAATTTTCCATAATGAAATCCAATAATAGGTGTTATTTTTAATATTAAAAGAAAAATGCCATTTTTTAATATAAATGATCGGATATTTATTTTATTATAAAGAAGAAGGCATACCGTTAAAAATAACATCAAGCAAATGAAAAATAACATCCAGCAAATGACCACCACGACCACGCTTACAGTACCATATCCTTTTCATGAAATTTTCCATAACCAAATCGCAAAGTGGCTGCCCTATGTCTTCGATAGCCTCACGAATTCTATCTTTGAGGTCTTGAATCGACGCTGGGCTAATGACGTAGACCTTTACTTTCACGTTGCCCCAAAGGAAGAAGTCGCAAGGTGTTAAATCACAAGATCTATTCAAAATAACACCTCTTATTGGAAAACACTATATTCAGAATTTAATAACTTAATCTACCGATATTGATCTTATTAGTAAAGCCAACAGAGTGTTTCATAGATGTAAAACATATTCTCGACTCAAACTGAATTTAGGCATGCGCAAGATTAAATATAAAGGAAAATATAAAAAAGTGAGGGAAACATCTTCATGATAGCAATGTGATATTTATAATATGTAGTAAAACCGAACTGCCTGCATAAAATAAAATTGCCTGCAACTAATGCTTGCAATATTTGAATTGATAAAAATTCGATGGGATTTCTCAATGAGAACGTTACGTGTCTCGTTGATTGTCCTTGAATTCGAATCGAATAAAATTTTAAAATTAACGATCCCCTGGAAATCGTTTTTGCTTGCTGAAAAACGTCACATTGAATGAAACGTTTGTCTCCCAATTCAAGAATTGAAAAAAATTCATTTTTCTTAATTTGTACGCATCACTTACTTTGTTGCTTATAAATAAATTGAAATGTATGGATAATTAAAGATAATGTATTGATATTCCAGAGTAGAAAACTAGTTAATGCATTTAAAGTATTTGCTATAAGTGTACCTTAATCTGATCAGATAATAATATATTCAACATATAAATAACTAAAAATGCGCACCTATACCGAAGCAGAGCAATTGCATTTATCATATGTATTCCTTGAACTTGAAGATTTATTTATATTAGTATGAGCATAAAATGAATTACAAAGGTAAAAATCAAGCAAGAAAATGGATCTTTATGAGAAATCTCTGATTTTATTTCAAACATGTCCTGAAATCCATATAAAATTCATTAACAAATGCATTCTATCTAAAAGCTCCGATCCATGTGACGTCACATAAAAAGCTTTTTTCATGAGCGAGCATACCTTGTTATTCTTTATACCATGCTCTTCAACATTCTGCCAACGGAAAGATTGAAATGCGCATCAGGTAGAATGTTCCCGGGATCCGGAAAGCCAACAACGAATCATGCTTCTAGTTGACGATCAGACATAATAGATATAAGTGGGAGAGAAACACCAAAATGAAAGTGAGTTCAAAACTGGAAATGCGTGATAGGTGTTAGGTAATCTTTTTGTTTTTTTTTGTTTTTAGATAAATCGTCTATTATTAATTATAATTATATAAATTGGAGAAAAAAAATTGAGAAATAGGTACTATATCGGGAACTATTAAACTAATTAATTTTTACATTTTAAGTGAAAATATATAAAGCAAAAAAAACAAACAATTGTAAATGGATATTTATAAATAAATAGAAATCATCTAAAGAAAAGAAAACAAAACGTTCTTAGGACAAATTCTGAAGTGTTTTCAACATCAACAAGATAAAAAAAGAAAATTGAATAGAAACAATTGTAAGTCAGCATGAACACTTAGAGCGATACGGGGGAAAAATTTGAGTCGGATAATTTACACACAAAAAAAACCATAGATATTCGAGACCTAGCGATTATTTTCGTTATCAACTTTTACACTTTGAATACCTTTACAACAAATCGGTCTTATTTTATTGCGAGTGTGTACGTTGAAACGAGACAAAAATAAAGAAATTTCTATAAACATGAAAAAATAACCAACAAAACTTAAAGATATTGTTTCTGTTGTGTGTCTTGTAACAGTTGTGTTGGCTGTGCCTGTTCTTGTGGTTGCTGCGCTGGCTTTTTGAGCCATAACTCTTCGATTACTACACAATGTATGATTGTAAATGCTACATGCCATCATATTGTAGGGATTGTGTTGGTAGCTATTGCAAATGCTAAACGTTCTATTTGCACCATCAACGAATAGGGTTAACGCCCGAATCGGTCTTGGCTCAGGGGCGGCAGATGTTATGCATGTCAAACGCTACTTGAAGCTTGCGTAACATTTATGTAACACTCAAAGTCATCTCAGTATGCGCGAATGTTTGAACCTATATTCAAGTATCTACGTATCAGTGACTCTTGAGTGCCACTACAATTTGGACCCATTGTTGGCTGCAGCCCCTCTAATTTAATGTTTTTAAACTGGAATTGCACGCTTGATTCAGTGTAATCTGCATCATTAGCAACCTTTATCGGAGCGGTAAGCTCGTGAATAACTGCTCCGGTCCTGCATTCAATTTTCATCGAAATTTCATAATTAACCAGTTCACAAGGAACGTTTCCTATGCTTATTCTACCACGCACATCTCCTTCCCGTATACCTAAGTTACTGCCTTCTATTGTTACCAAAGTCCCGCCTTCTATTGGTCCACTCAAGGGTTTGACCATGTCGCGTATTGAACGGAGTTCACAACCGTACCTGCTCGATTACTACAATGACCAATTTGACATAGCGCCCGTAGTTTACAAACGTTAAGAAAAACACGTTGGGGCTCATACGGATGAGTCTTAACATAGGTAGGGTCACTCTATTCTCGTACGAGTATATACATCTCTATGGGGTAACACCGGTGGGCCTTCTGTCTCTCATGAACTAATTTTTTTTAATAGATTATTGTGGTTTATAAAGAAAATTTCCAAAAACTATTTTCAACTAATTGATATTCACGAAATTGTATATCACAAAGTTAATTTGATCCACAAAAAGCGCACGCTATCTTCACGGCAATACTAAATACTCATCGTATAAACACGTACCATAAATTACTCTATAGCCTCAACATTCAGCCACAAACCACCAACTGGCACCAAAATAACATTATTCAAACTGTATTCTAACTTTTCTGGTGTTCTGCTACACGTCTTAAATCGATAATTTTTCAAAAGTGAAACCAACCCTATTTTCGCTTGCATTTGGCCAAATCTAGCTCCTATACAATTCCTGGGTCCATCGCCGAATCCCAAAAATGCCATTGGGTGTCGTTTCCTCATCTCTTCCTGAGTAAATCGATCCGGATCAAAAACATCTGGGTTTTGGTAAATCTTCTCATCGTGATGAATACAATAAAACGGAATAAAAACACGAGCATCCTTTTCTATGACCATGTTTGAATCGGGAACTTGAAAATCACAATTCGCCCTCCTGATCGCATAAAAAATTATCGGATATTTACGCACAGATTCTGAAAAGAAATTTTTCATCAGCACAATGAACTTTGTTTTAATGAATCAGATAAAATTCGACCAAAAAGTATCAAAATTGTAAAACTGCACTTTGTTCTGATTTTATCGAGATAATGAATTGGGCCAATAAATAAATAATTATCGTAATCATTAGTTTCCAAGTGTTTACCTTGGCAATGATAGCGAATGTTGAAATATTATTAAGCTGATTCCGATAAAATGCAATTTTTAACGGAAATTTTGTTAAATGAGACGCAAATTCCAATTACCATTGATGATTTGTTCAATAAAAGTCATTTCCATCATTGCGTCGTAAGTCAATTCTCCTCCATATTTTGCGAGGATGTCGTTCACCTCACGTCTTGCCTTTTCTTGAATGTCTGGATTCATCGCAAGTTCATAAAGTGAATATGTCATATTTGTTGAGGACGTCTCAAATCCACCCAAGAAGAATATAAAAACTTGTGCTGCAATTTCTTCAAAACTCATTTTCCCCAAACTATCCTTGCAGGTATCTCCATCCTTCTTCCCATTCTTCAGTTGTATCAGGATATCCATAAAATCGTTTCGTCTAACGTTGTTCCTCTCACGATACTCAACTGTTTCACGCACGACTTTCAAGAAAAACCCGGTAACATCATCCTGCATAGTTTTCATTCTTAGTTTCAGAGCCAATTTCGGAAATAAATTTATGAGTCCATGACCAATAACTCCGTTTCTAGGTTTTTCCAACGCGATTTTACCAAACCGTCGAAACTCTGTATTAGGGTCCTTGAGACTGTTACACTCGATACCGAAAGCACATGTGCCGATCACATCGGTCGTAAACCTCGCAAGAAGATCTTTGATCTCTACTTCACTGTCAGTTTTTATAATTTCCTTAAGGGTATGGTTGAACTGATTCATCACCTGGACAATTGTTGGGAACATAAACTTCATCTTCCCTGATGTGAATGTAGGAGTCAACTTCGATCTTAGTGCCTTCCATTTCTGTCCTTCCAAATTCAGCAAATTAGCTGATAGTGGATCGTCGCGCTGATTGCAATATATTCCTCGGTCCTGAAATTTACTGAAGTCTTTCACTAGAACGTGATGCGCCAGATTGAGGTCAATAATGAGTGCACATGGTTTGGTGAAAAAGTACATCCCAGCGAATGGAACCTTACCCTTGAACTCTCGGTACGTTTCCTCCAAAATGTCTTTGAAATGGCGTTGTTTGCCACCTCGTCTTAAGGTGCCAAACGGGATTTTTGGTTCTAAGTATGGAACTCCTCGCGTCGCCCAATATTGGAACTTAAATTTGAACAACGAATAAAATCCGCTTATGACCACAATTAATGCAGACAATAAAACCACCAAAATTGCCATTGCATCAACGATTCCAACACTTAACTTATCTTTGTTTTGGGCTCCAGATTCAAAAAAGATTGCTGATGGGCGACAGCGCTTCTACGGTGACGCTGATTATCTAAACTACGAGTGTTGTTATGCACTACTAACACACTACTGAATCGTTTTCAAATGATAATTTTTCGCATCACTCTTAGCAGCTGATTTGATTTGATAACGTAACTTAATATTCAACCCTGATTTGGTTCTCTCGCCACAACTAACACAGGGAGCTTGGCGAAGCTGCTAAAGGGAACAAGAGCCGAACAAAAACAGAGAGCATACTAAACACCTGGACGCGGGAACCTCTGGTCAGAAAGAATATGTATAGTTATTAATTACGTAGTGGCGCTAAGGAATCGAATGACATATGTATGTATTAACGCTATGATTCACGAACACTGAACTTGTCGAGTAACGATTAACTCACAATCGCTTGTAGTTAGATGGCAAATGTTTCAGGTTTCGACTGAGTAACTGCTAAATATTATTAATGATTTTAAATAAAATATTAATATCAGTGAACAATCGCTGATATTTGTTTGTTTTACGATAGCATTTGTCATGAATCGATAAGGGGCACAACCCAGCATCTAAGTGATTATTGGAAAAGAAGCAAGATTTATTCTTGAAGCTTAGATGTAAGATATTAACCGACATTTTTAATATGTTGACTTGATAAAATAATTGATATCTGATTAGGATATCCTATGACAATTACGAGTGTACTCGTATACTTGTGTAATATCTCAATCACTGTATTGTCTCAATAAAGTGTTCCGCGCAGTTTTGAGTGACAGCTAATAATATTTTTCTCTTCTATGTTTTCGAATTTACAATACATTCATCAAGTTGAGTTCCATATAATCAAGGCTTTTATAGACTTCTCGCTTCAAAAATAATAATTGAGACACAACAAATTGGCGACAAGAAGAAGTAAATTCTACCATCTACACGTCTGAGTTTGCGCGAGTTATGTATCACATTCCACAGAACTACCTGACACAGTTATGTATCGCATTCACAGAACCTACCTGACACTCCAGACATAGCATCATCATTTCCGACAAATGCAGAATTATTTTCCCATAAAATACACTTTTCTCACCTTACTTACACACGCTGCTCAGTCAGCATAAAAATTGTTAACAAGTTAGCTAAATTAGAAAGTAAAGTTCAGTCCGTGATTATTACTTGTGTCGACAGGAGCAACAATAAAGAAATTAGACAAAACCTTTGTTTTTAGGTCTTTGTAAAAAAATTTTTTGCAAAGACCTACTAGTTTCGCGACCTGTCTGTCCGTCCGTCTGTCTGTCCGTCCGTCCGTCTGTCCGTGCGTCACAGCTAATTTCCTCAGAAACTATAGAAGCTAGAATGCTCAAACTTTGTAAAAAGGTCAGAAGTGATGGTCTCTCAAAAGTTAGGGCCTTAACAAAAATTTTAAAAAATTTTAAGGGGGTCCCCCCTAATATCGAATTGCCCCTTAAAAATTTTTTTTAATCAAAGGTAGTCGAGTGTGTCTTGATTAGAACTTTTAGAATCTGAAATAAAAAAATCATTTGATGAATTAGGGGGTCCACGGGAAGGCAATATTCCTCGGTCCTGAAATTTACTGAAGTCTTTCACTAGAACGTGATGCGCCAGATTGAGGTCAATAATGAGTGCACATGGTTTGGTGAAGAAGTACATCCCAGCGAATGGAACCTTACCCTTGAACTCTCGGTACGTTTCCTCCAAAATGTCTTTGAAATGGCGTTGTTTGCCACCTCGTCTTAAGGTGCCAAACGGGATTTTTGGTTCTAAGTATGGAACACCCCGCGTCGCCCAATATTGGAACTTAAATTTGAACAACGAATAAAATCCGCTTATGACCACAATTAATGCAGACAATAAAACCACCAAAATTGCCATTGCATTTGTACCAGGAATTTGTGTCCCCTCCCCCTCGCGATTGGACACCTTTCAGCCGAAAAATCTGAAAATCACCACAAATGTGGACCTTTATGAGTACAAGGGCAACAAATACCTTAGAAATCGAAATTCGTTCAACTTTGTTAATAATAGTATGATTTGTAGATTTTACATTTTTGCCCATAAAATCAAAATGCTACCTTTAAACTTCTGGAAATTTTGCAATTATATAGACTGACTTAAGATATATATGTTCACAAAATTTAATTGAGATCGAATCATAATCAAGTGAGTTATAGCCATTTCAATTAAATGGAATTACAACAACGATAACACGTGTTTATGGTTCATATAGGTTCATATATTTTGATATTAAAAGAAAAATGCCATTTTTTAATATAAATGATCAGATGTTTAGTTAATTATAAAGAAGAAGATATGCCGTTAATAGCGATAATTTACATTGGGCAAATAACCACTACGACACGCTTACAGGACCATATCCTCTTCATGAAATTTTCCATAACCAAATCGCAAAGTGGCTGCCCTATGTCCTCGATAGCCTCACGAATTTCATCTTTGAGATCTTGAATTGACGCTGGGCTATTGGCATAGGCCTTCTCTATCACGTGGCTCCGAAGGAAGAAGTCGCAAGGTGTTAAATCAGAAGATCTATTCAAAATAACACCTCTTATTGGAAAACCCTATATATATATTTAAAATTGACTTAGGCACTTTTATTTTCTTTCAATTTTCATGAAAATTTAAGGAGCAAGCGGCCGAGCATTCAGAAAAATCATTTAAGCTAGATTAAAATGGCGGCTGCACTGTGCTTATGAAAGAAACTGTGCATCTTTTGTATGAATTTGAACGATTTCATATTCGATGAAGAATTCAAGTTATCTATTCACGCCATTAGAAAACTTGTTTCTAACCCAAGGATGTTTACAAAGACCTTCTGGTAGGAGCACTCTCCTGCTTACTCAACTTGTTTTTATATAATATCGTTAAAGGTTTTGTAACTTGCGCGAGGAACAGGGCAACCGGAATTTCGCGAAAATCAACCCAAAGCCGCGACGACAAACCCCGATTACATAATTTCAAATCTACCTCCTGATGTGATCCGATGATTATTCCAAATAAAACAACTACGAAGAGTCACTTACATTTGATGTTTATTGTTCAACGGTCAGAGCAACACAGAAAGAGATTAATGTGACCACTGCTCTTATATACAATATCCAGCCAAGTTTGTTTCTATGTAAATTCTGTCGTACAACTGTGATGCGCTAAACTTTGTATGGGGCATGTTAACGACGAGGGCCTTTCCCAGTCTTGAAAGGGGAGGACACACACGGAATTGAGTCGCCCTAGTTCCGTACCAGAGCTATCCAAAAGATGAGTCCTGGTACCGTACCAGGCTCAACATTTGATATCATGTACAGGATCGAAAAGATAAAAGGAAGGTCTGATCCGCGTACTTGCGTCGTCTTGGCTCGGTACCATGGCTGTCCTATTCTGAGTCCTGGTGCAGTACCAGGCTCTCTTCTCGCGTACAAACTACCCCGCGCACTCGCTCACACTGTACAAATCCATCTCACACACCTTGTCACTTTCATTCCTTTTCTTTAACCGCGCACCGTCACGAACACTTCCCGAAAATGCAATACCTCGTTATAAAAACCTGATACCAACGATCCGACTGTAACCTTTGATTGACAATAAAATTTATTTTCTTTTCTGCTTGACTGCTCTTCACATCCAAGCACAAACTCCACGTTGATTAGAATTTGCCGCGTATGCACATTTGCATGTACGATGGTAGCGATACGAATGATCACTTGGGTTACAATGGTCTGCAAATTAGCTGACGTGCGGAGCGCGTGTTATGTTAGAACCCAAACCACTTCAGTTAACCCAAACTGTGGAGTCAGCACAATTTTCCAAATCAGCTAAATTTTAAAGCATAAACAAAGTCCAACATAAAGATTCTTTGAAAGAATGAAATTTGATATTGTAACCAACTGTGTAAACAGAAATAATATTCTTAAGATGAAATAATGCTGACCACTAGATTTGAAAGTATTAACTGCGCCACATAAAGATTGCAAACGAAAATGAAATTATTGAAATGGAAAGTGCTGACAATTAAAATCAAAGACAAAAATGAATATATAAAAGACCCTTAGAGATTAATTTTAGTTAGTTAGTATATCGGCGTTCAGATTGTATAGATCGAAAAAACGATAATTAAAATCAAACCTAAAACTAACTCACTTGTGTTTTTAATTAAACCCTATATAATCAGAGGAGTGTTATTCCTCGTAAAAGTGTATAGTGTTTTATTTTTGTTTTCTTTAATCGAAAAGGAAAAACTTAAGTGGCGCAGTCGTCGTCTAAAAGAGGGAGGTGTATCCGCAGATCCTTTTTAGATTTTCGAACCAAAAGTGTAAAGTAAAACAAAGTTTTGTGAACAAAAAGTGAAAAAGTGGAACCGAACAAAGATTTCCGGAATACAGTTAAAGTGATGCAAAGCCGTGAACAAAGTGAATTTGTGAAATAATCAAATAACATTATTAAATCAATTATACATAATCACCCAAAATTACCCTTAACAATCGACTTGCATTGAGCAGAATTATAAGAGAATTCGCGCCCTTGCTGTACATTCGTCGTACTGACAAGGCTAAACGCAAATACTGCATAATAAAAATTATTAATAACACTTTTTTTGGGAAGAGTCGCCCCTGAAAAAGATAAAAGTGGTTCCAGTGAATTTGGTAAAGCATTGAATTTTTATATATCGCATATATTATAGTATTTATACAATTATTCACGTTTAAATATTAAGACAATGGCTATTCCATTTTCGGAGCTTCTTCGGGAAGCAAGAGCAATGCCTCCTTGTTGTGGAGATGACGGATTTCAACTACAGAGCTATATCCTGGAAGTAGAGTCGTTAATGGCACTCGTTCCTCAAGATCACCCAATAAACTTTATATCGGAGAAACTTTTTTCAAAGCTTCAAGGGAAGGGAGCAGTTGCAGCCATAAGATTAACAAATAAAACATGGCCAAATGTGAAACAAGTCCTTATCGAAACGTTTGGAGTACAGGAAACCTATCTTAAATTGAAGGAGGAAGCAGATCGATTTCAGAACCGAAGTGTACATCAAGTTTATAGTTTTTTAAGTGATATATTAGATAAATTAAATTTGAAATATGCGTTAGATAATAGGAATCAATTAGAATTCTCGCCTGAGATGAATGAGGCAAGCCTTTTGGAGAAATTTCTAAGTAAAATTAATCGAACTGATAGTATGTACCTACGAACAAAAAATGTTACAACTTTACAAGAAGCTTATCGCGAATTGTTACAAACTGGCTATAAGGACAGTGAAAATACATTTAGGAAACCTGAGAAAGATATGAGAAGGAGTAATGCCAACCATAATCCTCAAAATAGAAATTTTCAGTTTAATAACTAAGGGTATCACCGACAAAATAATAACAATAATTATCACGGACCAAATCATAACAACAATTATCACCGACAAAATTATCAGTATAATAATTACCGACCAAATTACAACCACAATTATAGACAAAACTTTAACCATAATTCTAACAGATTTAGATATAACAACCAGTTGTCAGGATGATTCAGTGGGGAGGAACAATGGATGTGAATAATAACAAAACGAACGAAAATATCAATTAAACAATTTATTTGGCAATCAATTCACGGCGGATGGCGGACCTCGACTGCCTCATGTCGAATGACAGTATCGTCGTGTCTGTGATGTTCGGTGTGCTTACACTGAAAATTCGGCCATTCCTGCATCGGAATCGTCCTCGATTTCGTCACTGTTGTCTCCGTCATTGGTTTCTTCGTCGGTTTCGATTTCCGGTGGTTTTGAACACCACGGTCGGATCTTGTTAACGGCGTAAACTGAACAAAACGGCTATTGTGAAATTCGTAAACCTGGTATATCCTCGATAAGGTACCGGTCCTTGCCAAGAATGCGGGCGATTATATAGGGTCCCTTAAATTTGGGTTCCAACTTTCGACTCTCCCCAGTCGAAACAGCTTCGTTCTCAATGAGTACAATATCGTTAATCATATATTCTTTGGGCGAAGAATGCTTTTTGTCGAAACGTTCCTTCCAACGCAGCCGCTGATTTTCAATATTTTCCAAAGCTGTATTTCGTTTAGTTGCTAGGTCCACGAGTACTGGTTCTGATTCGTTTTTGTTAATAAACTCGTCTTGCAGAACTGAGATAAGATTATTGTTTGTCACATCTCTGAGTGTAAAATCGAATATGATTTCGTTTGGACTGAATCCAGTAGTATTATTCCTCTGCGTATTTATACTCCATTGCAGCGCGGGTAGTAAATCGTCCCAATCGTTTTTGTTTTCGGCGGTCGTACGTAGATAAGACAATATGGTTTGGTTTGCACGCTCCACTTGTCCGTTTGCACGCGGAGTACGGACGGAAGTTTTGATATGAGTAATTTCATGTGACTTGCAGAACGCAGCAAATTTTCGCGACACAAATGCGGAACCACGGTCGGTTATAATTCGCGTAGGCAAACCGAAATAGCTCGTTAGATCAATTAAAATATTAATCACGGGTTGCGTAGAGGTATTCCGGACGGGTTTTGCCACTAGATATTTCGAAAAAGGATCGGAAATTGCAACTATATACATATTGCCCCTTTTGCTACGTTTGAACGATCCAAGGTGGTCGATATGCAATTGACGGAATGGTATCGGTAACATCGATTCCGTATATAAACGTCCTTCAGGCTTTCCTGAACGCGATTTATTGTAGCAGCAATTAACACGAGTCTATAGAGTCTTTTACCACTTTACGCATTTTAGGAAACCAATAATTTTGTTCGATGCGCCCCATTGTCTTTTCAACCCCGAAATGTCCGTAATTATCGTGAAAATTTTGCACTACGCGTAGTCTGACGGATTTTGATATCACTAATTTTAATTGCTCGTTAACCTTTCGATACAAACGGAAATCTTTTAGTTCATATTCACTTTTGATTTGTTTAACACGTTCATCTTTTATTTTATTTTGAATAACGTTCACTATGTGCCGGAATTGATCGTCTTTCAACTGCATAGTATAAATCCAATCGTCTGATCCACTTGTTATAGCCATGACGAGTCCTGCAACTTCAGGATCTTCGGGTGGCAGCTCGGGAGCTCGGCTGAGTGCATCGACATGTGCAAGTCGTCGTCCGGGTCGGTGCACAAGCTCAGCATAGTATTCAGTCAATCGTAACATCCACCTGGCAATACGAGGGATCATTTCGGTTTTCGTCTTCATATGCGTTATCGCTGAACAATCGGTAACTACACGGATGGGTCTGCCTAGAACATAAACACGAAATCTGTCTAGACTCTCGACCACAGCGAGCACCTCAAGCTCGTAGCTGTGATAACGGCTTTCGGCTTTGAAACAATGGCGGCTATAGTAAAAGACGGGTTTCCAATTCGTTCCATCCATCGACTGCAGTAATACACCAGCAAGTCCGACTGTACTGGCGTCAGTGTGTATTTCGTGTCGTGCGTTGATATCGAACAGCGCCAACACTGGTTCGTTGCATAGAATCTCCCTGAGCTTCTGGAACGATTCGGATTGGTCACTTCCCCATAGAAAGTGTTTCGATCCCTCCGTGTATTTTCTCAGCAGTTGAGTGATCGGTTCCGAAATCAGCGAATAATTGGGTACGAATTTTCGGAAAAATCCTGTGAGTCCGAGAAATCGTCTCACTTCGGTTAGATTCCTCGGCGCTTCAAAGTTCTTTATCGCGCTAACCTTTTGTTCTCCCGGTTTTATGCCTTCATCGTTGACAATATGTCCCAAGTACTCGATTTCGTCGGCAAGAAAACTGCACTTATCAAGTCTCATTGTTAATCCGTAAGATTTCAAAAGCTCTAAAAATTTTCGGAGCGACGATAGACCAGTCTCTATGTCTTTGCTCGGTAGAACTATATCGTCCAAATACGCAATCGCTTCTCCGGGCCCCATTTTTGAAATGATCTTGTTTATTAGGTTTTGAAAAACTCCCGGCGCGTTTACCAGACCATAAGGCATGCCATTGTACTCATAATGTCCATTATGAGTAACGAAAGCGGTGTACGGTTTCGACGTTTTGTCCACTTCGATTTGATGGTAGCCCATCCTTAGATCAAGCGTGGTGTAATATTTGTTGCCTGCTAATTTAGCAAACTGATCCTCGATATTCGGCATAGGGAAAGGTTGCTTAATCGTTTTTCCATTTAATTGGCGATAGTCCACGCATAAACGATTTTCGCCGTTTTTCTTCTCTATGAGAACGATAGGCGAAGCATATGCGGATTCCGATGGACGTATAATATCGGCGGCGAGTAGTTCGTCTATGATGTTTTCGACGGCTTGCCGTTTTGCATATGGGAGTCGATATGGTGGTTGTGTAACCGGTTCGCGTGTGTTCAGCGATATTCCCATCTTTACAGCCGAACATTTTCCCAATTCGTGTAAATTTGTTGCAAAAAGTGTACGGAACTCAGACAACAACGTTTTTACTTGGTTTTGTTCCTTGGCTTTTAAGGTTGTTCCCAATTTTAATGCCTCGTCATTTTCCAACCAGCATTCTTTCCCTCGAATTACCAGCGATTCTCCGTTTCTACATAGCACATCCCGACCTAATAGCATTTCGTATTCGATACAATCATCCTCGACAACTAACACATCTACGTCGTACGTCTTGTGATCAATGTTCATTGAGACGATTACTTTGCTCGTACATTCGTATTTACCACCCGCAAATCCGCACAGAACAACATTGCAAGGAACGATATCACCTATAGTGTTCGCCAATGACGCTCTCATCAACGTTCTATTGCTCCCCGGATCCACGAATGCTCGAATCTCACGACCTCGTATTGACACCACTTTGATGATTTCCTTTCCATTTTCATTCGTCTGGATTTCGTACATTTTCGCGCTACCCGGCGCAGATCTCATATGCGGGCAATCGGTGGTTTGATGAGTGGTACGATTGCATGTTGCGCATCTTGCACGGCGTTGCGGTTGTGGACAACGGACGGAGATATGTCCGGGCTTGAAACAATTATAGCAGACGGGTTCTTTCGGTTTTCTCGGTAATGACGGTGTTTCAGGCTTACTCGTAGGACTCGGCGGACGCATGTCGTATGATCGGGGTTTCGGTTGGAAAGATTTTTTTGAACGGCAAGTGTCGGTATAGCGTCGAATTGCTGATAATAATTCGTGGCAAAAATTAAATTGTTGTGCCGATGATATTTTCCCGAAATCGATATCGTTGCAACCATTTATCATATATTTTATGATTGCTGCGTCAGGCAATCCACCTTTCAAGCCTAACGCTAGAACTCGATAATAATATTCCTCCATCGATTCGGTAAAATTGCGTTTCGTTTCAGCCATACGGAGATGAATATCGGCTATGTTCATGAGACACGGAAAATCTGTAAGAAATTTTCCGACAAACTCTGTCCAAGAATTATAAACTGGCGACATGTCGATCCATGTTTTAGCAGCACCCTTCAACTTCGAAAACATTGAAAGCAGCACAAGACGGTCACTCCATCGGTAGGCTTCCTTTAGTTGTGTGACACGACACACAAACTGTTCGGACGTTAAAAAATCGGCGGCAAACGGGTGAAACTCCGGCAACACATCGGCAATGTCGCGAACATTCACAGACGCGATCTCGCTCGTCGGTTGATATACATACGAGTACATGCCTGTTGGCGGTTGAGCGAGATGCGGACCCGTCGGAGCGGAGGCAATTGTGACCTGTATGCGCGGCTGGTGATGTGAAGCAAACGAAACATTACTCATCATCGGTCCATGTATATGCGTAGGCATCGTGTATGCGAGTGGTTGAGTCATATTTGTCGACGACGGCAAGTGCGGTGGCACATACGGTTGTGTGTGTGCGTTCGTGTTTACACTTCCACATATGAACGATTGAACGTTTTCGTCCACGCGTTGTGAAACTGTTTGTGTTACTGGCGTCGAAACGCTTTGTGCCACACCAACACTCAAATTTTGCAGCTGACGGAGTGTTTCATCGAGTTCGCGGACTCTCAGCAAGAGATCACTATCTATCCCTGTCGCATTTTTATCACCCAATTCGGCGAGGCGTTGAACCAGCATGGACTTGTTCCCGGCGGTCGCCAATCCATGATATCGGCACTTCTCGCGCAGCACTTGCACCGTCAATCCATTTAATTCGGTTATCAAATCCATCATCCCACTTCTGAACTGTCAGGATGATTCAGTGGGGAGGAACAATGGATGTGAATAATAACAAAACGAACGAAAATATCAATTAAACAATTTATTTGGCAATCAATTCACGGCGGATGGCGGACCTCGACTGCCTCATGTCGAATGACAGTATCGTCTTGTCTGTGATGTTCGGTGTGCTTACACTGACACAGTTCAATAGAAATCAACCAGAAAATCATAGGGGAAACCAGGTAGAGCCAATGGATACTAATCAGATTCAGGTAGAAGAAAATTTTCCCATACAGGCCTCGGAGACACAAACCTACCAATAATCACTATTTATATTGATGAAGTAACAATAAAAGCATTGGTGGATTCAGGTTCTTCAACTTCCATACTAGATACGGTAAAATAGGAAACAACCCCAAAACAAGGGCTGATAATATACACATCAGAACAATAACGGGCATACAAAAAATAAATTATGAGACAGTGACCAAAACACCACCCGAATTAGGAACCGGAAACTATACTATATGGAGATTAGCAGACTTGAAAAATTGCCGATTTCAAGCGATACTAAGAACTAATATTCTAGGACCAACTAAAGCGAAAAAAGATTTCTTAAACAAAGTAGTTACTTTTGGATCAAATATAATATCTTTCGACAGTGAAATAGAGGACAAGCATGAAATTAGATATGTCGAAATACACACAATAGAAAAGGTTAACATAGATATGGACTACTTGAACCCAGAAGAAAAAATGGAATTGCGGAGGCTGATTAAAAATAATAGAGATCTTTTTTTACATGGAAGGTGATTATTTGTCAGCAACCAACAAAATTGAACATGAGATCAAAACAACACCTGATGATCCAATATATTCTAAAATGTACCGAAATCCACAGGTACATGATAATGAAATAAAAAGGCAAATTCAAGAGATGTTGGAACAGGGGATAATCAGAGAAAGCTCGTCTCCATATAATTCACCGATAGTAGTAGTTGCGAAAAAACCAGGCAATTCGGGGAAAATGAAATGGAAAATGACAAGTACCCAATACCCAACCTCGAAGGGATATTGGAAAAACTTGGAAGAGCACAGTACTTTACCACCATCGATTTGGCAAAGGGCTTGCACCAAATCCAGATGAAAGAAAGTGATATCGAAAAAACAGAATTCTCTACTACCACCGGGCATTATGAATATACACGGATGCCATTCGGTTTAAAGAACGCGCCAGCCACTTTTCAGCGCCTTATGAACTGCATTTTGAATGACCTTATTAACAAAATATGTTTGGTTTATTTGGATGATATAATAATATTCGGAACATCACTAACCGAACATGTACAAAAATATTTAATCGATTAAAAGCCGCAAACCTTAAAATTCAAGTGGATAAGTGGGAATTTTTTAAAAAAGAAACTAAATTCCTAGGCCATACTATTAATACAAATGGAATAAAACCGAATAATGACAAAATTGAAAAAATACTTAAAGTAAAAATCCCAAGAACAACAAAGGAAATAAAATCATTCCTCGGATTAACGGGATACTACAGAAAATTTATTAAAGACTATGCCAAAATAGCACAGCCAATGATAAAGTACCTCAAGAAAAATACCCCTATAAATGTTTGTGATAGCGAATACATCGGAGCTTTTGAAAAGCTTAAAATTCTTAAAACATCTGCACCAGTACTCGGACATTCGGATTTTTCACAGAAATTTAAAGTAACAACTGATGCCAGTAATCATGCGCTTGGAGCAGTGCTTAGTCAGAATGGACACCCTGTTTGCTATATAAGCAGATCCTTGATCGATAATGAAAAACATTATTCGACCATTGACAAGGAGATGTTAGCCATTGTTTGGGCCGTTAATTACCTAAGACCGTACCTCTACGGCAGAGAATTTGATCTTCAAACAGACCACCAACCAATCAAGTGGTTGTACCAAAAATTTAAAGGTAATGTTCAGTTCCTGAACAAGGTACAGCACCAATTGACTTAGGTTAAAATTCTAGACTAAGTAAAATACAAGCCAGCAGAATTAATCAAGTTCATATTGAATAGCATATTGCCTATGGCGCAATTTTTTCCATATAATTTTTATAGAATTCATTCTCCTTAATTGTTTTCAATATAAATAAATGCTAACGTAGAATTCATTCACCTTAATTGTTCTCAATATAAATAAATGCTAACGTAGAAATCGTTCACCTCAATGGTTTTCAAATCTAAATACTAGCTTGCACAATTATGCGATCAATGTAATTTTACATGAATGCTGGCTTGCACATTTTTGTCAATGAACTTTCTTCCAAACAATTTAATTTTTTTTTTTTTTGATGATTATAAGAAAATGTATTATAAATACAATTGAATGAATCAATAAAGTATCAGTTTTTGTCATATTATCAACAGCAATAACACGAGCGTTTTCCTTTTTTAATCTCCCAGTTTCCCAGTTTCCCAATCTACCCTAGTTTGATACATTCTACAACCATTGAGTGTATTAAACGTTCCTAAAACTCCTCAATAACAGCTGGTGTGGCTGGTTTTTTGAGGAATAATCCTTTACACTATTTCGGTTCACAGGAAGCCTTCCTGCATCGAAACATTGGTCCGTCGAGCCGGATATCGTTTGCACTTAGGTTCAATATAGTTCCTAACTGCATACAATCCGTTTCTCCATTGGTTGCTGCGTTTTATCCTGGGCACCGTTCCCAACAATAAGGACTTCCTCTGAATCGTGGCAGCACTCTAGTTCTCAAATTATCGTTCATGACTGCGGTACACAGACATCCTTGGATTGTAGGGATATTTTGACATTCAGGCTCCGAATCTATTGATCCTGACTGCGATATACGGTGATCTCTTGGAGTTATCATTTAGGGTTCAGCGGTACTCAGGTTCCTAGCCAATTGTTCCTGACTGCACTACAAGAGAATCCTTCGGGTTTCCGTGAAAGGTCCACTGGGATTTAGCGGCACTCAGGTTCCAGACTTTTTAGTTCCTGACTGCAGCTCACGAGCACCTTTGGAACTCATTTTAGTCGCTTAAAATATTCAATATGGAGGTCAATACGCTTCTAGAGGATCAGCAGCGTATAGCTGAGTCTCTCGAAGATCTAGAGAGGAACTTTAAAAAGGACAGCACATCTCGGAAAGATGTGGAGTACTTTAATAAGAAACTGGGGATTATTGAAAGCCTCTGGGAAAGATTCAAGTTAAATCACGTTGAATTGCAATCAACACTTGCACCCTCTCACCAGTATTTAGAGAAACGTTTGTATGAGGCAACAAGGCAACAATTCGACAAAACAAAGAGCGTATACACCGTAGGTCAGACACTTTTGATTCCAACTTTGAAACCTGATGAACAATCAACAAAAATGCCAATGCCGACAACGTCAACTACTAGACCAACGGCAGCGTCTCTGCCGACGGCTCCAAACGATCCACTGCTCATTTCTAACGATCCAACTGAATCGATGCCAACGGATGCCTACCGATATAATTTTCAACCAAGCAACCTTCCAAGGCTACCTGCTATAACCATTCCGATGTTTAATGGCGACTTCAAAGAATGGAGAAGGTTTTTCGATTTATTCAGGACAGTTATACATAATAACTACAATCTAGGACCCATCCAAAAGATGCAATATCTTTTAAGCTATTAAGAAGGAGAGGCAAAAAATGCTGTGTCGCATCTGCAGCTAGATGCATTGAATTATGAGACGGCCATTATGATGCTACAAGAACGCTTTTCAAACAGCAAAAGAATGACTATGGCATACCTTGACTCCATTTTCGATATAAAAAAAGTTGAACACAGGAGCGCAACTGACATAATAAACCTATTTAATGTTCTGCGTAACTGTTTAGCTGCGCTTAAAAATTTGTCACATAATACAGATCAGTGGGATCCGATCTTCATACACATTGCTATGCGAAAACTCGATTCTGAGAGCATTCGCCTGTTTGAAAATACATTACCGAACAATAAGGAAATGCCATCATTACAACAGCTCTATAATTTCCTATTAAAAAGACATGAAGTCTTAACGACGATCAAACCTCAAGTCCAGGAGCAGCACGTTAAAAAGCGAGCGTTCAATACGACGACAAAACCAGCATGTCCATATTGCAAAGAGCAACATTTTATATACCGTTGCGAAAAATTTAAAGGACTTTCCGCAGACGATCGCTATAAATTTATTTCATCGAATAAATTATGCTATAATTGCTTGACTCACGGCAAAAGCATAAAATGTAAAAGCACACATAGATGCTTCGAGTGCAACAAACCGCACCATACACTTCTGCATTTCCCCAAGGTTAAAACGGTGTCTTCCAATATTGCTACTAATGAAGCCTATGAGGGATTATCAACAAAAACAAATGGCAAAGAAATTAACACCAAGGTACTACTTCCTACAGCTCTCATAAATGTACTATCGAGCACTGGAGAAAGAATTCCGTTGCGCGCTCTCATCGATCAAGGATCCCAGACATCTTTCATTACCTCAAAGGCAGCAAAGAGGCTACGCTTGGAAACTGAAAACGTCCTGGCTACTGTTACAGGTATTGGTGAAAAGGGATCAACGACCATACGCGGAAAAGTATACGTAACGATAACCCCGCATTTTCGATCAGCATTTACTACCCTAATAGAAGCATTAGTTATGCCCAGGCTCACAACAAACTTGCCGAAAGACCTAGTAGAGCTACCTAGATGTAGCAAAGGCCCAGAACTTAAGTTAGCGGATCCTTGCTTTGCCTCCCCTGGACGAATAGATATGATACTTGGAGGAGAGGTCCTTGAAGAGATAATCGAAGAAGGCCTAAGGAAGGAAGAACCATTATTAGCCCAAAAGACAAAGCTTGGTTGGATTTTGTCAGGCAAAACCATGTCCAAGACTAAAAGGAGTACAGCCAATATGATATCCTGCATTTCAAAGACCGAATTCCACAAATCGGTGGAAAGGTTCTTTGAGATGGACAACGACATTAGCGAAAGGGAGCCTTCACCTTCTGAGGTCAGATGCGAAGAACATTTTCAAGTAACTCACGAAAGAGACAATCAAGGAAGATATGTAGTCCAGCTTCCATTTGAAGACGAAATCAATGCAACACCACTTGGGGAATCTAGAGTTAAAGCTTTAATAAGATACAAACAAGTCGAGAAAAGGCTAGAAAAAGATCCAGAATTGAAAAAACAATATCAAACGTTTTTGCAAGAATATCCATACATCGGTGACAACAGAAGCGTTTTCTACTTGCCACATCACCCAGTACTAAAGGAGGATAGTACTACAACAAAACTTCAAAGGGACCCAGCCTGAATGATTTGTTATATATTGGAGCTAAATTACAGCAAGACTTAGCCCAGATCTTGCTACGATGGAGAAAGCATAAATACGTTTATACTGCGGACATTGAGAAGATGTTCCGGCAAATCATTCTGTCAAGCCAGGATAGAGACTATCACAGGATCCTCTGGAGAAACAATAGAACACAAACTATTGATGAATATCGATTGAACACTGTCACTTACGGTACAGCCTGTGCCACATTTTTGGCTGTACGATGTCTCGTCCAGCTGGCAAAAGATGAAGGCAAAAACTATCCACATGCAGCCAACGTGC
Source organism: Odontomyia ornata (assembly GCA_963969285.1). NCBI lineage: Eukaryota > Metazoa > Arthropoda > Insecta > Diptera > Stratiomyidae > Odontomyia > Odontomyia ornata. The sequence goes on from OZ017740.1 coordinate 118,926,991, forward strand.
TTCAGAATGATATGCTTAGTGGTTCGGACTCAAAAGAAGAAGCACTAAAATTACAAAAAGAAATTACGGACCTGCTCAAAAAGGGTGGTTTCAATCTCAGAAAGTGGGCTAGCAATGATGCAGAGCTACTCGCAACAATCCCTGAAGATGCAAGAGAAAAGGGAATGCTTCGAATAACCGAGGATACCTCTCTGAAAACACTAGGAATTCATTGGAATCCATGTCAAGATGAATTCCAATTTAAGGTTCCCAAGTTCCAAAGCAGAGGAAAATTGACAAAACGCAGGCTTTTATCAAATATCGCTACCATATATGATCCGCTTCAATGGCTAGCACACGTTACTATAAGGGCGAAATTGCTAATGCAAGACGTATGGAAGACGGGAGTAAATTGGGATGAAGAGCCTTCTGAGGAGATTATAAATCGATGGAACTGGCTTGAAGCAGGTTTAGAGCATCTAGAAAGCTTAAAAATCCCACGTTGGATCCACTATACCTCCAATACTAAATTAGAGCTTCACGGCTTCTGTGACGCCTCAAAGGTAGCATACGCCGCAGTTGTATACAGCAGATCAATTGATGAAACCGGCTTAATCAGCACAACACTTCTTTGTGCAAAAACCAAGGTCACACCCATGAAGTCGGAAATACCGCTTCTAAAACTTGAGCTCAACGCAGCAGTACTTCTTTCCAACCTACTTCATCAGACTATCAACTCTATAAATATAGCAAACGTACCAATTTCCGCTTGGAGTGATTCGACGATAACATTAACATGGCTGAGGAAGGAACCATCTTCATTAGAAACATATGTCGCGAACAGAGTCTCCAAGGTACAGACGTTAGATGGTGGAAAGTGGCAATGGAATCATGTGAGATCGGAGGAAAACCCCGCTGATTGTGCTTCTAGAGGAATAAATCCGAAAGAATTGCGCAGTCATAAACTGTGGTGGAGTGGTCCAGCTTGGTTACTACAAACCAATAACATTGAAGCCCCGATTAAAATAGCATCAACATGCACAACAAAACAAGAAGTCGAACTTCTGGAACGCTATTCCAGTATAGAAAAATTGACAAGAATCTTTAGTCTCTGTCTCAGATTCGCCCACAATTGTAGGAAACCACGTGATGGAAAGAGAATAGGCATCTTACAACCCAATGAGCTCCAAAATGCACATCTCAAAATCATCTCTATCATTCAACAACAAGAGTTCTTTCAAGACATAGCTGATTTAAAGGCAAACAAAGGTGCCAGTGCTAAAATACGATCACTCAATCCTTTCGTAGACAAATTAGGAATCCTTCCAGTGGGAGGAAGACTCCGGAATGCAAACATTTCGCAAGACGCGAAGTTCCCTATTCTACTACCGCAACGTAGCCATATAACCTACCTAACTGTTAGGGAAGCACACAAGAAGACCAATCATGGAGAACCTCGGCTCGTTCAAAATTATCTACGGATGAGGTACTGGATAGTAAATGATCAAAAGCTTATCCGATACGAGATCCATCGTTGCATAACCTGCTGTAGATTTGCAAACAGAGCTAATAAGCAACTAATGGGTAACCTACCAGCCGTACGTATCACTCCATCAAGCGCATTCTCACACTGTGGCGTAGACTATGCGGAACCCTTTAGCACAAGAATGTCTAAAGGAAGACGATCAGTGATCCTCAAAGGATACATCGCCCTGTTCACCTGTATGGTGACAAAAGCTATCCACCTGGAGCTTGTAAGTGATCTGTCAACGTTTCATCAGTCGAAGAGGACTTTGTCAGGAAATATTTAGCGATAATGGAACGAATTTTGTCGGAGCAAGTAATCAAATGGATAAAGATATCCAAGAAGCCATTGAAAGATCCACAAGTGATTTAGCACGAATAACAGCCAAAGATGGAGTCGCCTGGAGTTTCATACCGGTTGCTACACCCCATTTTGGGGGTCTGTGGGAAGCTGGAGTGAAGTCAGTCAAAGGACATATCAAACGAATATTTGACGAGGCCAAGATAGTTCCAACCTTTGAAGAGTTCTCCACGATATTATGTCAAATAGAAGCCTGCCTCAATTCGAGACCGATCACACCCCTATCCAGCGATCCAAATGACTTGGAAGCTTTGACACCTGGTCATCTTTTGATTGGCCGACCATTGTTAGCTCTACCAGAGCCGGATAAATCACAGAAAACTCTACATGAACGTTGGTAGATGCTCACTGCAATGCATCAAACATTCTGGAATAGATGGGCAAATGAATATTTGCACACTCTTCAACGACGTACGAAATGGACTAAACACGAAGAAAACATAAAAATTGGGGAATTAGTACTTATAAAAGAACGAGATATGCTCCCAACCAAATGGCCACTCGCACGAATTCATGAAGTTCAACCAGGATCGGATGGCAAAGTACGAACAGTAACGGTTAGATATAATGGCAACAAATTCAAGAAGGTCGCTATCGTCAATCTCTGTCGTCTTTCTGTCGAGATCTCCGAAGATAGTGCAGCGAAGCAAACTCAAAGGTCTAAAAAAAACCAAGCTCACGTCGCATCATATGATGAGCAACGAGTCGATCCTCCATCTAAGCCTGTTCAAGCCAGACTTCAAGCTTTGCTCGTTCAAACCAGGCCTCAATATAAACCTCTTCAAGCCAATCCTAAGAAGCGAAAATGCGACGAATCGCACCAACTAAAAACAAACCAGCGTCCCAAAAAGAAAATAAGAATTGCTACTTGCACCTGGGCAACCAAACTTATGAATCTAGCCCTTCTTGTATTTTCCCTTTTAACACTGGGTCTGGCGAATTCTACGAACACCAACTACGATGTTATCAGACCTAAAGGAGGGTTCTACGTTGAAAGACTGGGCAATGTTCATGTCTTACGTGGGAATCTCCGATTAGAAGTAAATTTTCCCATGAACACAACTCTACAAGATGAGGAAAGTGTTATATCTACCCTGAAAGAGGTCAAGAACATGTGTTATCAGACAAGAGACATATCAGGAATAATACACTGTGATACACTGGTACAACACATGGCGGCAAAACAGGCTGAAATACTGAGCCATATCCGAGAAATCATGGCTATTCCAAACTCCAGGCAAAAAAGAGGCCTATTCGGCAAGCTCCTCACTGCCGTTTTTGGTGTTAACGACGAAGTTTATACGGATATAGATACTTTGCAAGAAAACCAACGAGATATCTTCAAAACTGTGAATCATCAAGGCATACTCTTAAACACGAAAATATCACAGTCGAATAATATAACTATGATAAAACTAAAGAATCTCGGAGAAAAATTGAACCAAGTAATCGATACTGTCAACGAAATGAGAAAATGGTACGCAAAAATCGATCACAACAGACTAGGCATTCAAGTAATATCAGCATATCTTATGGCAATGGATTATTACGATGAAATAAGCTTGAAGTATTCCAAATTAACGAGAGCGCTATATGGTCATGAAAACATCCTTAATTTCATTACAATAAATACCATCAACACTATGATACAAAGTACTAAACAAAAAATCGGCTTCGCTTTCGAAATACTACGAAGCCCTCAACAACGTATACACCTAGAACGAAGGAGGAGGGAGCCGCAGTTTATGGATATTTCACGATAATTGAAAACATCAGATACGACCTTATCCACGTAACATCTGTTCCACACAAGCAGCATGCACATTGTTACATCATGATTGATGCAGGACCTCCCACAATTGCGGTAAACTTTGATCGCCAAGTTTATTTCACTCTGAACCAGGACGAACTAGAAGCATGCAAGTCCGAGGAAGAACTACTAATATGCTCGCCTGGTAGGACCACGAATATGATGACAAAACCTAATGAGATCTACAACAGGCACAACCGAATCATGTGCCCCACATTTAGCACAAAGAGCGAACGTACATTATGGAAAAAGCTTAGGATGAAGAACACATTGCTTTTTATTGCCGATCCTCCAGTTCCAGCACACTTAATCTGCAACGGCCAGCGGCAGGAGATCGTATTGAAAGATGTAGGAATAATACGCACAGCAACCAACTGCATTATAGAAACCAAAGAAGTCACTCTTCGAACATCACTTAACGAGGAAATGACTGTTTTGAGTTCCTTTATGAAAGAGATTCCACCTGAGAAATTTAACACGACCACGCAACAGTCAGCATTTGCGAACTCTGAACCGATCACCAAATTATCACAGCAGGTCTTCACGAACGAGGTTTCAAACATCCAGGAACCTGCAAACACACTGCAAAAAATCAAGGAGCACACGGTGCCAGCAGCAACCACAATACTTGTCACCCTGCTGCTACTCCTAATCGGTAACTCATTGAAGAAAAGATGCCAAACATACCTTCTACGGATAAGAAAATCTACAGAACAAGCCGAAGATCATCCCGGAACTGCTACATCACTCAGGGACAGATTCAACAGCATCATTACTCGCGCCCGCCCAACATATTCAGTTCCTGAACAAGGTACAGCACCAATTGACTTAGGTTAAAATCCTAGACTAAGTAAAATACAAGCCAGCAGAATTAATCAAGTTCATATTGAATAGCATATTGCCTATGGCGCAATTTTTTCCATATAATTTTTATAGAATTCATTCACCTTAATTGTTCTCAATATAAATAAATGCTAACGTAGAAATCGTTCACCTCAATGGTTTTCAAATCTAAATACTAGCTTGCACAATTATGCGATCAATGTAATTTTACATGAATGCTGGCTTGCACATTTTTGTCAATGAACTTTCTTCCAAACAATTTAATTATTTTTTTTTGATGATTATAAGAAAATGTATTATAAATACAATTGAATGAATCAATAAAGTATCAGTTTTTGTCATATTATCAACAGCAATAACACGAGCGTCTTCCTTTTTTAATCTCCCAGTTTCCCAGTTTCCCAATCTACCCTAGTTTGATACATTCTACAACCATTGAGTGTATTAAACGTTCCTAAAACTCCTCAATAACAGCTGGTGTGGCTGGTTTTTTGAGGAATAATCCTTTACACTATTTCGGTTCACAGGAAGCCTTCCTGCATCGAAACAGGTAAAGATATCACCCCCAGGTTGCAGCGATGGATCCTTAAGTTGGGAGAATATAATATTAATCTTGATTACATAAAAAGCAAAGAGAATATCCCAGCAGATTTTTTATCCAGATTGAAATAAATCAGTGAAATAAACCGGAAAAGAAAAACCTAATAACAGGAAAATAGAAATTATCTCAGTAAAGAAAATACCCGTTCAAGTTCAGGGATCTCCAGCAAGTAGTCACTCATCTAATGCCGATTACCAATTACAATTTTATCCAGAAATAACTAAAGTAAAAAATAATAAGGAACAAGAATTAACTACAGTACATTCTCAAGCTGAAAACTTCAATGATCATTTTTCCATTTGAGAAGACATAGTGAATAGATTTAAGCAGCAAATACTGTTAGTGGAAGAAGAAAAAATTGAGCATAAATTAAAAATATCCAACAAAAGAAGATATATATATATAATTTTTCTTTATTGGAATGTATGCGGTACAGAGGCCTTATAATATAGTAGGTGTTCTGACAAAGTCATCTCACCATCGTTTGAACATTACTTAAAACTATGCATATTATCGTATTTCTATGAGATTATTACAATTAGCTAGAGGAAAATTTAGGCAAAAACCTCTACTGAACTTATATTAGCTTAACATAACTTAACTTTCTACTTATAACTAGCTAAAATCTATGAGGCTAGGTTACGGCCAAAAGATAGGTGGTAGCAACTGCTGATTTTCAATTCGCCAGGGCATGTATTAACGGATTGGGCGAGTCTTTTGCTTTCGCGATTAATTTGTCACGGCGCAATGCAGCGAGCTTACGAATTGGACTAACGCCAGCCAGTCTGTGTAGCTTTTCAGAAGAGAAGTAAAATGATTTGTTAAGGACCATTTTCAGGTATCTATTTTGGGTGATCTGAAGCTTTGTTACTAGATATTTAGCACATTGGATCCAGGTAGGCGAGCCGTATAGGATGATCGGTTGGATTGCCATTTTGACGATGAGGACTTTGTTTCTGGTGTTGAGACGTGAATTACGATTAAGAAGGGGGTATAGCGAGAGCACGGCCTTAAACTCTTTGGAGCTAATATGCTCTACATGACTTCTGAAGGTTAGTTTTTTGTCGAATATCAACCCAATATAGTTGAGATCCTCATTCCAGAGAATAGTTTGCCCTAAAAAATGATTGGTCGCTTGGGTAGGTGAACAGGCTTACGCTTCCTGGTGAAGAATATTGATTCCAACATTAATTTTCCATCTATGTTAGTATTGATACGCAAGTTTTAATGCCGTTTCAAGGCTAGCAACAATGGAATTTGGGTCGGCGCCTATGCTGTATATCCAAATATCCAAATATCGTCTGCGAAAGTTGCAACTTGGCAGTTTAGTAAGGAAGGGAAGTCAGGCGTATAGATATTATATAGTAATGGGTTTGGGCAGGGGCCTTGCAGAACACCGGCAGTAATACTTTTTACTGCGGAAGTGCTTTCCCCAGCTTTGAGCTGGAACTTTCTGTCAGTTAAAAATTCTTGTAAGTATAGGGGTGTGTTATATAGTATTTCTGGAGTTTATAGACAAGAGCATCATGCCAGACTGTATCGAAGGCTTTTTCTATGTCCAGCGTCACCAAACCTGCAGACAATTTCTGTACATCGCTGCTCTCACGTCCTTGGTAATACGGAAAAGTTGATGCTATGTCGAATATCAGAGTCTGAATTGAAAATCAGGTAAGATATTGTTGGTAGCCATTAAATCGTTTAATCTATTTAGGATTACTCTTTCAAAGAACTTACCTTAACCTGGTAGTAGGCTAATGGGCCTGTAGTTGTCGGGAGAAAGCGGATCCCTCCCAGGCTTCAGAATAGGTATAACTAGAGCTTGTTTTCAGATGAATAGAAAGAAAGAGAGCCTAAGACAAGCATTGAATAGGGGGCATATGGAGACTATTGCTTTTTTGGGTTTATTTTTTAGAACTTTATTCAGCAGGCCATCGATACCTGGGGTTTTGCCGGTTTAAACTTTTTTGAGTAAACCTATTAACTTTCTGGTTTTTATTTATTTACCAGGAGATAAAGATGTTTGGTTTGGTGGTTGTTCAACAGGTGAAGCCACCATCATTTCTGCTAGATTGCTGCAGAACATATATGAAATATTATGGAACTGATTAAATTTATCTGCAAGCACATCTGCTTTTCCTTGATTAGAGTAAATATTATATGCTCTCAGTTTTAATATATTATCAAATATGGTGACATATGATGCTTTCATTTAAAAACTCTAATTAAAAACCAGACTTGCCGCAAGTTATAGTAAAGATTTGTTAGCATGTTGTTCCATCGGAGATTCCGGAGCTCCTTAATTCTGTTCCTAATTGCTAGGGTGAAACTATTAACACCAATTTTAAGAGACCTAATGCCATTAACGCCGCAAGGAATTTCGTTTTCTTATTAGATTGTAGCTTTCTTCATCTAATTCTAATCTATAAGAAGCTTTTGATAGTTTTGGGACACTACACTCAATAGCTTGCTAGATAGTGTTTGCGAAGTCTTCAATTTGCTCTTCACATACTGAGGAAATATTCAGCGATTCTATGGTCCTTGATGTTAAACTCACTCTATCATTAATAAAACTGCCGAATTTTGACCATTTCGCTTTTTGATAATAGGGCTTGCAAAACAATCAACTCAGATCGAGTAATATTTTGGTCACTAAGAACCAGATCCAGAGTGGAATCAATTCTACGGGAGGAGTAGAACGTGGATCTTTAGGGAAATGGACATCGATATTTACCTTTTTGGTGAGACTAAATAAAATGTGCCCCATTTTGATGCTTCGTGTGCAATTCCAGTACCAATGTCTAGCGTTCAGGTCTCCTCAAAGTGGTTACCTTTGGTTAGCCTTGCTAAACCATTTCAAATCTCTTCCGAAAAGTTCGACTTTTTTCTAGTTTAATTTTATCCCAGCACAGTAAACACCGGATAACTTGGAATATCTGTAGATATGAAAAAAGGGATGCTTCAAACTATCATTTGGCCTTAACCAAGTCTCCGTTGTGACAAATATGTCTATATTATTTTTGATAGTGTAATTGAACGCTTCTATATGTTTATTTTTAATGCTTTTTTGCGTTCCAGACTAAAACATTTAATTTTTTATCCATATAAAAATTTCATAGATAGCTCTACAATAACATTAAATTATTCCTGCTTAAAACTAAGCAGGAACAATTTAATGTTATTGTAGAGCTATCTATGAAATTTTTATATAGATAAACAATTAGTAATTAACTCGTGCGAAATGGTCAAAAGGGATTCGGGTGAAAAGAGATTGTCGCATAAACTATTTGTTGATTGTGGGTTTTGCTTGATAGCCATACTGTAAGACATATGTTCAGTGGTTTTCGACTTTGCTAAATTCCTCGACTTTTGTCTCATCAATGTTGCATTGCTGCTGTCTTGGCTTGGGGTTGGCGGACGTGTTGGAGTTTTTGTCAGCAAAGGGAAATTTGTGCTTGTAAAATCGAAACTGCTTGCAGCTCTCTGAGCAGGGATTGGACAACTTTTCAACTTATTTCCTGCCTACACAGCTTTTGTTTCAGCTGTATATAGTCCATTCTAGCCTTGCAATCAACCGAATTGGCAAAGTGTGCTTCTTTGCAATTGCTACAACGAATTTCACTTCGTTGCTCTTCTTTTAGCGTACATTTGCTATATTCATGCTCACCACTACATATAGCACATCTTGTGGGAAGATGACAGTAAGAAGTCCCATGCCCAAAGCGCAGACAATTCCTACATTGTGTAGGGCCTTGTAATGAATCCTGCGACGCCGCTGGTGACCACTACCAACACACTTTGCTGCTAGGTGGCTTGTCATTTTACGTTGGTTGCGACCAGTGCACATCCCACGTCTATTTTATCGTGGGATGCCAACAGAATTTTGACAGCCACATGGTAGCAGGTGTGTGGGCAGTGGTCACCATCGAGAGGAATTGCTTTTATCGCAGCGGGATTTTTGTGTGCAAATTCTATTGTGAGTTTTGTGGATAAAGTAAAGATTCTGTGTTACAACCTAAACCCAAACGTAAACATTTCAGACCGATATAATCAGTGCGCCGCTAATGCTTAGCCATTTTGCAAGTGGTCGTGTATAAAAAGGCGATAAATATGTGATGCTTTCGCCAATCCGTCATTGGAAATTCATACGCTCGACACATGTCTGCCACGATTGCAATGAGGATTCACCCCTAGAGTGTCTCAAGTCAGCATTGACGATTCGTTATGCAAGCACTGTCTTATCTATCCCAAGAATCGTGTTAAGGTTATGTGATTGAGAACAATCACGATGGAGCTTGAATGCTTACTAGCTTCTGCATGATTGATCTTTGCCATGCTACCGGGGTAAGAGGACGCAATTTCGTAAAATGCTGGATTGCGCTTTGGGTTAGCATTGTAATGGTTGTAAAAGCATTCTGATGAAAACCATAGCCAAATAGGTATGTAAAGTAGTAAAAGAAACAATATTTGGGAGACGTAGATTAACAAACTACCTATATCTAAACTAAGAAAACCCAGTTCATTAAATTATAAAGTAGGATTAGATGAAAATGGAAGAAAACACATGCCCTTGGTGAAACTCCTTGCGAGTAGACTGTAAAACTAATTTATGAGCGTAAACGTAAAATAGCTACCCCAAAAAGTAAAGTAATAACAAAAAGCAACACCCCATAGATCATGTCGTGTCTAACTTATTAAAAAAAAGATAAAATCAAATGGAAACAAATTATACGGAAAATATAATAAGGTGTATGAAAAAAATCTAGACGTGAATTCTAATTGAAGTAAAACAAACATAACCTAAGAGAAAAAATGAAGCGAAAAGCGAAAGAATTGCATAGCTGAATTGCTAATTCTTCAGTTATTTAGTTTGGAAACGTAACTAGAAAGTAAAATAGTAAAGAAATGCAGAGAATGAATGAGAGAGCGAGAATAGCAAAAATAGATTGTTAACCGTTATGAAAATCAGAGGTGTGAGATAGCATGAGAAAGAAAAAGAACTTGCAACAAGAAAAGTCTTCGATCAGACTTGTAAAAAAATAGTTTGTGTAAAACTCTTCATTTCCATTTTGAATCGCTCATTCATTTTCCTCGCTAACATCTTGTTTTCCTCTTATATGATTCGATTCTTTGTCGCCTCGGCAATCCGCTGGATGGAAAGGACACTAAATGTCCGGTTGTTGAAAAAGAAAAACTTTTATTCTAACCTGTTGACTGTTTTTAAAACGATTCTATTTTTTCTATTGTATTATTTTGAATAATATCTTTTCCCTTTGATTTGTTATGGTTAATTTGCATGTCCAAGACTTTATATGTACATACTCAGAGCAATTTATTTATTGGATCATTGTACATAGAATGTGTCAGAGTCTGCACTACGAAGATTATATTATATATTGCTTTTGATTTTCCAAAGTAATACAAAAAAAAAAATAATTCACTCAGGCGAATCGAAACTACATATATTGGTAATAAGCTTATTTTAATGTACGTTAAGTAGCCAATACCTTAGTTTAATTATATAAATAAAATAAATTTTTTTCACTTGTAAGTTGAAGACGATGCATGATATGAAAAAAAAATTGAAAACGATAAAAATCTACATCAAATTTAGCCACACATTTTAATTTCCATATACAAGTGGCAACGTAGTAATTGTAATTGAGGAAATTAAAAATAAGTAAAAGAAACAAAAAAATAAGAATTAACGTAACCGATGAATATGAAACAAATAATTTAAAAAATTGGTAGATACGAATAAGAAAAAGAAAAACAATGAAAAATTGATATCAATTAAAAAAAATATTTAGATGATAAGTAAAAACAAAGATTAAGGAATATTTGAAACCTAGTTTAATAGCAATATACAGTGAACTAAGTGATAAAGAGTACAATATATTACAACAAGTCCTCATCAAAGAATTCGATCGCCTACAAACAAAATTTGTAAAAGTAACAAAATTTATAACTGAAATTGAAACAGAAGAAGAACTTTTGAAAATAATTAAACATTATCATGAGCAAGAAACCGGACATGCAGGAGTTAGAGAAAATTACGAAGGGTTAAAACGGCAAATATATTATCCAAACTTGCGGAATTACATAAACAGTGTAGTGAATAAAAAGTTTTCAGTAAGTCCGTGAAGGACCGCAGCGATGTTCTGCTGCCTCGGCAGAGGAAGATGTTGGTTCCTGCCGAGAATGCCCTCGTCCGGAGACGCGTGAATGCGCTGGCAGGCTAGCATTGCGGTGTCGTGGGGCGGGTTCGTTTCCCCGGCACGAGGACTCACTACAAAACATTTCGCATTCACGAATTGCTTGCAGAGATCAAGAGGACGACCGAAGTCGCAAATCTGTAGATAACCTCCACGAAGGAATTACGACTTGTTGCGAGAACAAGTGCAACCTGACAAGAAAGACTAATTTGGGGGTGACCTCGTCCTTACCCAAATACATTCAGGGCCCACAAATGAAAGAGGGGCAACCGGGTGGTGGTGGAGCCCCTTCATGCCCACCCAACCGGAAAAAAATCCAATGTTAAATCGTTGAGGTGGCCAGATATTCCTCTTCTGAGTGGAAAACTCATACAACTTGAATTATATGAGCTTTCCCATCAGAAGGGGAGTACCCCGGTGACCAATTTATGTCATAGAATTATACAATTGAATTGCATAACTCTATGCCATAAAAAGGCACTTGGCTTGGGCCACTCAACCCATAAAGTCGCCTGAAACAAAAAGAAGGAATTATGTTGTACCCGGCGGCTGGCTCATATTTTGGGGTGGAAGCCTGCCACCGTACCGGGTCCTATACCCGATTAGAAGAACAAAATGAGAAGACCGATTTTTTTAACGTCTAGCAATTCATTTTATTCATTTCGATAACTCGTTGACAAACTATTACTCCCCTTTTTTTTTTTTTTTTTTTTTTATTACCAAAACAGAAGTTTCAAATTTTTATATATAATGATTTTTGATCTTCCAAACAAAAATGGTCTAATTTGACTTCAATAGCAAGACCAAAATAATATTTAAGAAAAAAATTTTCGAAAATGAATAATTGTATATAAAAAAAAAACAGCAAAATTAAAAGAAAAGTTTAAGAAAATTACTAATTGTATTACTGGACAGAAGAATTTAAGAGAAATCTATGGGAATTAAGAAATCATATAGAAAAGGTGCAATAAAATTTAGCAAGAATTTGGAAAAATTTACAATGGTATCAATGTATAAAGAGAAATTAAGGGAAATCTATGGAAATTAAATTTGTGTAGAAAAAGAGGCAACAAGATTTAGCAAAAATTTAAAAAAAAAACAAAATTAAAACTGTATTAATGGACAAAAGAAATTAAGAGAAATTTATGGAAATTAAAATTGTTGCAGAGAAGATGCAACAAAATTACGAGAAATTTATGGAAATAAAAATTGTTGCAAAAAAAGAAAAAAATGCAACAAACTTAAGAAAAAATCTGAAAAAAAACCACTTTAAACCTGTATCAAAATTTGTGGAAAAACAATTATATCAGGAAAATTTACAAAAAAAAAGGGTACTTACCCAACATCCTCGCTGGGCGCCCGTTGACGATGTGGGTAATTCCAGCGTTGCCTGAAACAAATTTTATTATTAATGATGTTCCGCGTTGCACACCTTAATTTCACTTTACTGACAAATGGGGGGAGAGAAAATATCCGAATACTTTTACTCTGATTACTTTAAGATCTTTAATACAATAAGAGGTCGAGACAAACATCCATATAAACCCCGACGAGCCTCGCTCCACACATTAATCTTTCTCCTCTTTCTCCTGGTGAACTTCTATTGCAGTTGTGAACAAAGCTTTACGATCTAGACACATGATCTCGTGTATCCTTAGTCGTTTATCTCTTGCCAACCCAACGTATTCGGCCTTGATGCCAGTATCCCATTCATTCCGAGGTATATCCTTCTCCAACCATCTATCCGATTGTTCCACGGGTGCCAAAGTGGTTCAAGTTACCCGTATACAGCCTTCTGCGGCATTAGCGCTGGCGATAGTACTCGGTCAGGTTTTCCTGTGTTCCACTGAACCACTTGCTGTTCACTCACGCTCGGCGACACACCGGAAATCGTTTCACTCTTTTCCAGCAATTTCGGGCGAACTCCCACTTCTTCCTATTTTCTGGCGCACACACTTCACTCTTTGTATGTATTCAGACTGCAAACGATTATCTCAGGCCTTGAATCACCAATATACGGACGTTTAATTGCAGGTGACGAAGGGAAATTGTACGTTAGACATAACTGTTTACTTCACTTATAAAATGCAATTATATGCCGGGGTTTGTGTTAGACAATAACCATCACAATAGAAATAAAAAGCGATGGTGGGATTTATTGATCAGTATCCACTTGATAAGCAACCAATGCTCGTTGAACGTTTGTGCTATAATGTCACTCCGAAAATCATTTAAAAAATGCTCTGCTCAAATAAACTACGTGGCTAAATTCTTTCATCAGCACTGCTGCATGTCACCATTCAGTCCATTTCCACAATTTTCATTTGTACTTATCGCGGCAAATATTACTTGTTTGGATTCACCAACTTTTCTTTTTCGTTGGCCACATAGGGAAACGTGAGAAGATTCGAAGAGATATTTGTCGATCAAACGCGTATTTATTTTGTTCGGGTTGCCGGTTTTTCTTCGAAGACTTGCTCTCTGATCCTTCACTAATTCATTTCACCCCAAGCATGCACCATTCAAACACAGAATTTATTCCATGAAAGTGTTCTGTGTACTTCTGTGAAACGTTCCATTTTGTTTGTATTCTCACGATTCATCTCTGTGTGCACGCTTCTTCTAACAAGTATTGTGGAGGAGTTTCCGAATTTGTATTGGAACATGCACAGTACATTAACAACAACGATTCCACGCGAACCGACTTCCTTAATCGATGAAGCGAAGTTGCATCACAGCATTTCGAAAAATTTCCGACAAAAGAGCTAACGGTTAATTACAAATCCGTTACATGCTAAGTGCATTGAGTAACTAATTGTTACTAAATTCGGGGGCAAATCAATGACGCCTTTTTCCACATTTTCAAATTGTTTCTCCGTTTCATATCTCCTTTGGGGACCTGATTATTTCTGGGAACTAAAGAATAACTTTTCGACAAATGATTTAAGGGAGGGAGAAACCTTTGGACACCCAAGCGAAAACACTTCCACTAGATTTTGACGGAACACGAGTTTTATTCCACTTTTCGCTAACCCACACGACTAACAAAGTGTTCACAATTTGCACGATAACTTTATCGTCTATTTTTTACAATATTTCACTGTCTTTTACGCGAGAAACTTTTCCACGTGTCTCGGCGATATTCTGATCAGCCCGCAATCTCCTCTCACTCCCAACTCGCTTCTTCTTTACGCGGCGTCCGCGCTGTCTGGCGGTTTCGAGCAGACTCCCGATCTCCATCGAATTCCTCGTTTGTCAGACGAAGCATAAGACTCGACTTGCCGGCGCCACTCTCCCCGATAATTCCAATTTCCAATGTTGTTATGTAGTTATCACCCATTTTCACGATTTACGACGCAATAGCATGCAAATTTCGCAAGCACAATTTAATATTCTCCACACTCAAGCAACTACGACACTTTATGGGCAAGTAGAACAATACGAACCCATTCAGAAAGGGGGAAATCACACAATTGAAGGTTTTTGTTGCTATCAAATGTACTTTTTCCTTATCATTTGTAGTTTATGACGGCGGTATTTGCAATTTCCCTTTTCACTGTCTTTTGTAGGTTCAATTAAGTTATCAATTGAAGGCAATTTGTCGTTTATGATAATTAGGCGTAATTAGGTGGGAAAAATCGGAAGAATTAGACAAATTTTAAGGGGTTTAAATGATACAATGATTTTAGCGTTCATATAATTAACAGGTTAAATGATACAATGATTTTAGCATTCATAATTAAAAGGGGTTAACCGTTTCGTTCTAAGCATTTGCATACCGCGTTACACCGCAATTCGTTAAATTATCTTCAAAAGATATTGTAATAAGATACTACACATTAGAAATTTTTAAACATTTTTAGAATTTTGTTTCCCGGGTGTTAAGTACAAAGGAAATGTTTCCACTTATTATTCCTGCGAAAAAAAAAACGAGTGTTGCGATGGGGAAGGTGACTGAATCGACTGAATCCTTATTAAATTGCGTTCGTGCTGTGTGCCTGTGTCAGCGCTGCTTTTAGAGCCATAGTTCTTAGATTACTACAACAGATTTATTAACATTTGCGAAATATGTAATACTACAAAGGTAGATCGAAAACCAATTAAAGGATTAATTATATTAACATCAATTGATAAGTTTTCAAAATTTGCAATAGGAGTAATATTGAATTCTAAAAATATGATAGACATACGAGAGGGCCTATTAAAGATATTAGCGACTACGGGAAGACCTGAATTGATAGTTGGAGATGGAGATTTTGATTCTGTACTGTTACGGGAAATTTACCAAATTAAGGATATAAAAATACATATAACAAAACCCCATTCACACACCGGAAATGCTGACATCGAGAGACTACCCGAAACAATACAGGAGAAAATGAGAAGTGCCTGTTGTTCAAGTATCTAACCTTAGGTCAGATAAGTTCACAAAAAAATATCTAACTTTAAGTTAGATATTAACTTCAATCGATCGATCTAACTTTAAACTAGATCGAAATAACGTAAGTTAAAACACCTTGAATTTTCCTTTTGACTAGTCGTCTTTATTTTCATTTCATCGTCTTAAATACTAAATAACATCTTACATTGCAATTTTACATTTCTTAACAATTTTTCCTTCATGCGCTAGAAGCATGCTGGCGTCAGCTAAACGTGCTCGCACAAGCATTTTTGCTTTTGTTACATTTATGAAAAATGCGTTTGACGGAAGCAAAGTGAAAAATGATGCATCTACCTTGACAGTGGATGCATTGCAAGAAAATTTGTATTCATAATTTAATGCTGACTCGGGAAGAACCTTGACATTGACTAAAACGCTAATGAATATTTTCCACGTGAGCTTAATTTTGATGAGAAAGTGTTAAACTTAGAATTACTGAGCTTGATATGAATATCTGAACGGTGAGGATGAAATAATTCAAGGAATTCAATGGCTAATTGAGCTTTATTGTATTTTTTACTAACAGAATTGCGAGAATTAAGGATTTTTTTTTGCTTGATATGAATATGAATTTCGAACTCTTACATACCGCCCGCCAAGAACCACCGTGTTGGTTCTTTTAGAGTGGATCCTCTGAGCTATACCATCGAGCTTCTTCTCTTTTATTGATTGTACTATTTTGTCTTTTACAATAGTAAATGCAAAAACTAATCATTAAACTAATACTGACTATAACTGAAATGGATATCGACACAATATGACGACGTAACGGCTTCCAGTAAGTGTTGGCAAACTCCTGTTGACTGTCGTAAGCTTCTTGGATTAAGTTCGAAAAAGAGTCCGATGCTTGAAGTAATAACGACCCGTTGAGCACTGGGATGATATCAGGCGATGACATACTGAAGTTTGTTGTGACTGGTTTGAAATAGATATCTAAAGTTGAACTGATTTTTGTATTTTCTGCCAGTAGGAGAGCTTCCGATGTACACAATGAACAATCTGGTGTGAGTCGCACAATTCCTGCATCTTCTAGCCGGATCTCAGATCTGATTCCGCTGCATACTGCATGTGCTACGGTAATAGACGGCGTAATGTACAGCCAACAGTTTGGTTGATACATTTTCTTCCAAATAATTGAATGCGTGTAGAATTGTTGAGTTGGGCGCCTTGGTCCTCGGTGGCTATCATATATTTCCGTTATTACACAATTCGGGTGTGCCTGGATATCGTATAATGCTCGCAGCTGCACCATGTACTTCTCGTCACTTATGACTAGACTTGTTTTGAAATCGTCTTCTTTGATTTCAAAATATTTTTGGGAGTCGTAGTTTATCGCGATGATTCCTTCCTGAAATTTACTAATGATAAAGGAATCCTCGGAGATACGTTGTGGTACCGGACTGGCCTTGATTAGATCATATGGGTAAATGTCGTAGATCGGAAAATGTCCTCGAACAATTGTAGCGTCCTCTGAACGTTCGATTTGTGCTGCTGCCGTAGATTGGTGAAAAACTCTTAGCGTAGCAGGTAAGGATGATTCGGTTTTGTTCACAACGTCGACCACATCGATGATTTGTGCGCATCTCCATATGTTAGTTTGATCTAGCATAATTTTCCGCAAGCAGCTGAACTTGCTGTGGACTTCTTCAAAAAATTCCTTGCATTCTGATACGCACCCAAAAAGTGTACGTGGATTTTATTGTGATCTAGATGATTTTGATTGTTGAAGTCATTGATTTTTCCGATGGTCTCATTCAATTGCGAGTGGAAGCGCGATAATTGATCTACAATGCGATGATTGTTGCTATCTAGAGTTTTTGTTGCCTTCATCATCAACTTTCCCTGTTTGTCAACGGCTCGACGAATGTTGATCTGGTTGTCGGATAAATGATCAATTTCCTGATATACCTCGTCGTTTACTCCAAATATTTTGGTTAGAAGACTTCCTAGCAATCCTCATCGTAGTCGAGCTCGAAGAAACTGAACTGTTTTGATTTCACGATGAATGTCATCTATCATGAATTGCAAATGTCGATTTAGGACTTGGCACTGGATCTCTTCGTTCATCTTGTCCCCTGTGCAGCATAATTCCTGCATATTTTTGAGTACCCGTGTGGTTCATTCCAGGTCTTCCTTAATGTCGCAGTATGATATTCTGAGGCTTAGTTGTAATATTCCCTTGTTCATGAGCGCTTGGCCCATATGTTCTACATAGAGGCCACCAGATAGTCGCGTTACGTTTGCTGAGCATTCAGTTGCTGGTAGAAAAATCGTAATGATTGTCAACAGACCTATCATCATAGCTGGCCATGAGAGAATCCCCAAGTTAGATGTCGTTATATGACGCTTTCTCGTGATGGCTTCTCCCCCACTACCTTTAGGGGTGTTTACTTGTTCGACGAAACCTTGATCGAAATCGGTAGTTGCGACGTCGACTGGTAAAAGACATAGCTTAACAATGGGTCGCTTTGTGACATATCCGCGTAGCTCGATCGTCGCTGCACGAACAAGTCCATCATCTCCTGGATGAACGTCTAGTTAATACTAGCTGCCCTGGTTCGAAATTTTTCAGTGGTTTCAGCCATTTTGGTCTTTCTTGTACCCTGGTGAGATATTCCCTGTGCCAGCGATCCCAAAACTGAAGTGACAGTTTTTGTGTAAGCTGCCACCTCTTCAAAAGGGGTACGTTGTCAGGAACTGATTCCGGAATGGAAAACATTGAATCCCCGGTGAGAAAATGCGCTGGTGTTAAGGCTTCGTTATCGTTGAAGTCAGAGCTTAAGGGTGCCAAAGAACGGCTATTAAGACAAGCTTCAATTTGCGCAAGAGCCGTGTACATTTCCTCCACGTTTAGTAGCGTTTCTCCAAATGTTCGATTAGGTGTCGCTTCACCGATTTGACGCCTGCCTCCAAAATGTGGGCTACTGGGGGGAATATGATGCCAGACAATACCTTCATTTGCTAAATACGCTCTTGTTTCGCTTTCAATGGTTGCGTAGATCATCCGCAATTCCTTCCGGCTGAGATGAAATTAGTACCGCAATCACTGTATATGTTCTTGCATCTTCCTCGTCGGGAAATGAATCTTTTAATGGCGGCGATGCATGCGGATGTAGTAAGGTCGCTCACTAATTCCAAGTGCATCGCCTTGGTTGCCAAACAGACAAAGACCGCTATGTATGCTTTGGCTGTTTTTGCGCCACGGCCACTGGACCATTTTATCTTGATTGGGCCAGCAAAGTCTAGACCAGTGGACCGAAATGGTTTGTTTAATGTCACTCGGTTGATGGGGAGATTGCCCATCAATTGCTGCTTCGGTTGGGCACTGCTTCTAAAACATGTCATACATTTATGAATACATGTTTTCACCATCTTTGGCGCTCCTATTATCCAAAATTCCTTGCGTACGGCGTCCAAGATTAATTGCACTGATCCATGTAATGTTTTTTGATGGAAGTAGCTGATTATCATTTCGGATAACTTGCTCTGATGACTCAATATAATTGGATGCTTTTCCTCTATACTGATGACTGCATTTTGGAGTCGTCCGCCCACCCTGAGGACACCGTCGGTGTCCAAGTATGGGTTCAGTTGCAAAACTCTAGAGTTAGAGTCGATTTGTTTATGTTTGGTCAATCTCCTAATTTCAGCGTCGAAGACTTCCTGCTGTGCTATTTTGACGCATGCCAGTTTTGCTTCTTGTAGTTCTTGTGCCGTCAAGAACTGTTCAGACCTATCCTGTTGCATACGATGATGTGGCAGCCACCGTCTGCAATAAGCTATCACCCTTAAGAGTTTAGAGTAGCTTGAGAATCGATGTATTATGCTATCGTTCCCTTCTGATATTACCGTAAGAGCCGCTTTTCTCCTTTCCAATGGAGTAGGGTGATTATTAGGTGATTTAGGGAACGTTATATTATGAGACTGTATGATACTTGGGCCATTCCACCATAGGTTGAAGTCCTTGAGTTGAGTGGATGAGAGTCCCCGTGATGCGCAATCAGCTGGGTTGTCTCCGGAGGAAATATGGTGCCACTAAGCGATGGTGCTGGCTGAATGTATCTCACTTACGCGATTCGCAACGTAAGTGTTCCAACGGGTCGGGTGGTCACTAAGCCAAGAGAGGACGACACTTGAGTCTGTCCAATAGTGCACTGGGATTTCGGCGCCGTTGTAGAAGGATGATCTAGTTTGTTCCATCAACTTGACAAGCAATGAAGCGCTAGATAGTTCCAGACGCGGGATGGTTTGAACAGCTAGAGGAGTCACCTTTGTTTTTGCGGTTAGTAACTTGACAATGGGTGTATCTTATCCAACCTTTGGGCTCGAATGTATATTACTGCTGCTATTGCTTGCCTGGAAGCGTCGCAAAAACCATGGAGCTCGAATTGATCACGTGAAGTTGTGCCAATCCAGCGTTGCACCTTTATGTTCTCGATTGCAGGTATTTCAGATAAATAACTCTGCCACTCATTTTCCAGTTCTTGGGGCAAAGGGTCATCCCAATCAAGTTTGTGTAACCACAGCTTTTAAATGAAGATTTTCCCTTTTATTATGATTGGCTAAAGCCATCCTAGAGGATCAAACATTGTCGCCATGAATGATGCTACTGTTCGTTTTGTAATCCTTTCTCCAGGTTGAAGCTCTCTTGTGCTGAAAATGAAAATATCTCGTTGTGGGTGCCATTGCAAATCCAGAGTTTTAATTGTATCCTCTGCCTTTAGACTCTGTGGATAATCTGCTCCTCTAGCATCTGCTGGTATTTCACGCACTACTTTGTTGCAGTTGGAGTTCCACTTCCGTAAATTAAATCCACCCATGCCTAAAAGTTGTGTTAATTCGTGGTATAATGAGATCGCTTCATCAGGTGTGTCGAATCCAGTCATCAAATCGTCTACATAGAAGTCGTCAAGCAAATAATTCACCGCTCTTTGAAATCGTTCTCTTTAATTGTTTGCAAGCTGCTTCAATGTGCGAGTTGCTTGAAAGGGGGCACTTGCGGCTCCAAAAGTAACTGTTTTCAGCCGATAGTGTCGGATGATGTCCGCTGTTTGAGGGCGCCAGACAATTCTTTGAAAATCAGCGTGCTTTGCCTTGACTTGAATCTGCCGGTACATTTTTTCTATATCGGCTGTAAGGACTACTGGATATAATCTCCACCGTAATAGTAGTGTCACCAAGGTGTCCTGAATCGCTGGTCCTACTAATAAAATGTCATTTAATGACTTGCCTGATGATGTTTTCGCAGATGCGTTGAACACGACGCGGACCGTTGTAGTGGTGCTAGTTTCCTTAGTAACCGCATGGTGAGGTAGATAATAGGATGGATTATTGACCTCATTTTTCGGTACTTCTTCCATGTGATTCGAATCTAAATAGTCCTAGAGGCATTTGTTGTATTCTTCCATCAGCCTTGGATCTATCATTAAACGCTTTTCCATTGCATAGTACCGTTGTATAGCCGATTTTTGTGATACTGCTAATTGTGTACGTGGGTCTCCCTTAAACGGAAGCTCCACTTGAAACCTTCCGTTTTCGAGTCGTTGGGTGGTTTTGCGATAGTGAGCCTCTATTTCTTGTTCTCGTTCCGTTGGAAATTTCTTTTGGTCAGGTTCTTCTTGTTCCCAAAATTTTCGGAGCGTATGGTCGAGTTCTGCGGTGCTTACCATTGTAATGGCTTGGTCGAGTTCTGCGGTGCTTACCATTGTAATGGCTTGAAGTGAAGGTGTTATACTAACGGTAGGACCAGTTAATATCCATCCTAATTTTGTTTTTTGCGCTGTAGGATGTCCTCGCCGTATGCCCTTCTGGATTATGTCTCCATACACATCAGCTCCTAATAGAATGTCAATTTTTGCACTGATGTTGTAGTTTGGATCAGCCAGTTCCTCTGTATCACAATTCAACTTGATTTGATTGATAGTCGTTGACGGTAAATTGGATGTTATACGACCCAATATTAAGGCGTTGGTGCTGATTGTTTTATTCGTCCATTTTTCCTTGATTGTCAATGGGATTTGCCCATGACACTTTCTTGATGAGCTGCCAATGCCAGAGATGATGATATTGACGTTGTCTCGTTTAATTCCCAATATTCTTGCAGCTTCTTCAGTCACAAACGAATTCTGTGATCCTTGGTCCAATAGTGCTCTAAATTTCACGTACTGTCCGTACGCGTCCTTAACATTGATAATGGTCATTGCCAACAGAATGCTCCAGAAATTTTGTTGATTCACATGGTTGCTCTTTACCTTGACTCCACTGGGTGTACTTGATTCCTTGATTTCAGAATCCTTTGTTCGGTTACGGATGTCCAGGTGCAGCATCGAGTTGTGTCGTTTATTGTACGTTTTGCACACTGAAGTCGATTTACACTCGTAGATTCGATGGTTCTTAAGGGGTTTTCACAAATTCCTTACGTTTTTCGACGCTCATTTCTTGAAATTTGCCACACTTGTTAATTGGATGGTTTTCCTTGCAAACCGGATATTTGCTGGTACTCTACGCCGTTATGTGAACCTTAGTTCCTTGCCGTTTTGGTGAGTCTTCCTTTCCGATAACTTCTAGCGACCTGAATTTTCGCTCCAAGAAATCTGCAAAATCCTTCCATGCAGGGATTTTCGCTTGAACACCACAAGATAACTCCCAATCTTTCCTAGCTTCCATGTATAGTTTGTGCGATGCGATATGAATGATCATTGGATACCAAGATGATGTCTCTACGCCGATACTGCCAATTCCGGTGATCATCTCATTCGTTGTATCCAAAATTCTCTTGTAGCCGATCGCTGACTCGGACTTTATTGTCGGCAAATTTAAAAATGTCTGCAAGTACGCAGATAATATGACTCGTTTGTTATCGTAACGATCCTGTAGGAGCTGCCATGCCTGTAGATCCATAGGTCGCTGGTTCATATCTGGCTCGACGGACCATATGTAAGAGTTCGAAATTCATATTCATATCAAGCAAAACAAATCCTTAATTCTCGCAATTCTGTTAGTAAAAAATACAATAAAGCTCAACTAGCCATTGAATTCCTTGAATCTTGTCATCAGGTTCAAGCATGTCTCCTCAGCTGCATCATAGAATGCGAGGTAATCCTTAAGTAGGGCTGCATCTTGCAATTTTGCCTAGTACACACTGGGATGTAATTCCTGAGTGCTTCGCCAACATTCCTGCAGGCGCTCCAATCGAACTTCAAAATACTGCAGGCTGTGTCAATCCTTCGAGTCTTTCAAGAAGTTAGACTTGATTCGATTGATCGTATCTAAGTTTATCTTCTGAAGAGTTCCTCGCGTTGGTTCGGTCATTGTATCCAATTGATATTTCAAAGATGATAAGGATGCTTCCAAATCAATCCGGCTCGACGGACCAAAAATGTTCACAAAAAAATATCTAACTTTAAGTTAGATATTAACTTCAATCGATCGATCTAACTTTAAACTAGATCGAAATAACGTAAGTTAAAACACCTTGAATTTTCCTTTCCTCTTTATTTTCATTTCATCGTCTTAAATACTGAAAAACATCTTACATTGCAATTTTACATTTCTTAACAATTTTTCCTTCATGCGTTAGAAATATGCTGGCGTCAGCTAAACGTGCTCGCGCAAGCATTTTTGCTTTTGTTACATTTATGAAAAATGCGTTTGGCGGAAGCAAAGTGAACAAGTTGGGTAGACAGACCTATGCTCATGTCAGAAGGGTTTTGTACTCAACATACAAAATGCAGTAACCAGTAACGAATAAAATCAAGAAACATGTCATGTTCGAGGATCATACTATTATTAGCAAAGTTGAAAGAATTTTGACTTCTGAGGTATTTGTTATAGTTATACCCACAAATATCTCTTTTGATAATTATTTCAGATTTTTTAAGATCACGGGTGTCCATTCGCAAGGGAGGAAACACATTTTTCATGTATTCCCCCCCCCTGTGCCCCCACTGAAGCAAAAACTGTCAGTTTAAGAACTGTTTTGAAAAGCTCTCATAGAGAACCTTCAGTTGATACTCATATCGGCTACCTTTCATGAAATTTTTTTTCAGGGGCCACTCTTCTGTACTGTAATCATCGATTCATGGCCTGTTTTTTTTCGAATCTTAGAATGGTTACAAAGCCCTTTTGCTAGAAGCTGTCTCCTGCCTTTTCGACTTATTTCAATTGTATGTACTCATCTTCATGATAACTATCATTCCTGAAATTTTCATGCAAAGCTGTAGTGTCTAAGTCGGGTAAAAGCGCATATGGCTCCATAGCCATATGTTTCCGTAGTAATACAGGGCACATTGTTCCATAGTAATGCAGGAAAATTCAAATCGCTATAACTTCGTTAAATACTATTCGATCTTTATGAAACTTTCAGGAAAGATCAATCTTACAAATAGTCATCTGTGTTTATTGAATTTAAGGGTACCGTTAAGATTTTATACAAGAAAACATAAAATCAATAAATCATACTATTACTAACAAAGTTGAGTGAATTTCGACTTCTCATGTATTTGTTGTTGATGTACTCACAAAGGCCTACATCGATGATTTTTTTTCAGATTTTTCGGATGGAAGGTGTCCAATCGCGAGGGGGGGGGGGGGGGGGGGGGTACGCGAAAAGTTCATACATTTTCCCTTCCCCTGCCCCCCTCGGTACTCAGAAGGCAATTTTAAGACTTGTTTTGAAAAGATCTCGTTGAGACCTTTCCAATGACACCCTACTCGACTACCAATGGTGAACATTTTTTTTGAGGGGTCACCTCCCTATATGGGGAGACCCCCCTTAAACCCCTTTGAAAAATTTTTCCACCATTGAAATTTCAAGAAGTCGCCACTTCTGACCTTTCCACAAAGTTTCAGTATTGCAATAGGGTTTTGTATTTTAGTACAAAACCCTAAAAATGATGCATCTACCTTGACAGTGGATGCATTGCAAGAAAATTTGTATTCGTAATTTAATGCTGACTCGGGAAGAACCTTGACATTGACTTAAACGCTAATGAATATTTTCCACGTGAGCTTAATTTTGATGAGAAAGTGTTAAATTTAGAATTACTGAGCTTGATATGAATATGAATATGTGAAAGGTGAGGATGAAATAATTCAAGGAATTCAATGGCTAATTGAGCTTTATTGTATTTTTTACTAACAGAATTGCGAGAATTAAGGATTTGTTTTGCTTGATATGAATATGAATTTCGAACTCTTACACCTGTACTCAAATACCTAATCAAACAACTCAAGAGAAATTTTTCGAGTCTATTGAATTTTATAACCGACAGATCCATTCGACAACAAGTGAAGGCCACTAGATAAGTTAACGAGCGATCCCACGCTAAACTGCTGACGCTGCAGGTCTGCACTACCGTTCCGTGGGAGCGAACATTTTCTCACATTCCGGGAAACTGCAACCGCAGCAGAAAAATTAGATATAAGCTTTTGCATAATTATTGTAAATTCCTATTGTGTTTGTACTCTTGATCGCGACGGGGAACCTCTGCCCGACTCGCAGTGAAATATATTTTTTTGTTATTAGTCTAAATTGATTTGTAACTGGCGCCCAACGTGGGGCTGCATCCGTGCGTGTGTTAAAGTAATTAATTTAAGTGGATGGATCACTTTGTAAATATACACATATTTGCAAAGAAGCCTTAAGATCCTAACGCATGTTGAGACTGGCATGCGGTCCACAAATTAACTCAAAGTGTAAAGTGAAAATAAAAGTTTCGCGAAGTTCGGACAATTTACCCGCGACGAAAAACAAGTCCGGAAGACCACACGCATTTTTCCTATTGGCACCTCAGTAGCTTCTTGGAACACCAGCAAGTGCAAACAGGATAACCCCAGAGGAAACAGGATTGGCAGCCTTGTGAAGAACCCACTGGAAAGAAAAAACGTGATCAGGAGCAAAGCAATAGCGAGCAATGGAAAAAGTAATCATATTAATGTAAGTCAGTTATAAAACATTTAGCATAAGTTATAAACTGGCAATCTCTAAAACATTACATTGATTGAAGGAAATCTGAAAGAAATTTAAAACAATAATATCGAAAATATTTCTATATTGGAAATTAGTGAAGGATGTTTTAATTATTTTATTTCTATATATATTTCAAAGAAAGCTCTTTTACAGGATAAATTTAAATTTGTGAATGAAAAGTGAAGTGTTTGTGAAAATTATTATTGTAAATCATAATTGTGGTGTCCGCGACTTTCATTTTATTTAATTATTGTCTCATAAGAGCTCGTTTTGGAGTTGGAGTTACTCTAGCATCCTATGTTAATTAAAGCATAGGTCTTGTTTGTCTGATCAAATCCGTGTCGCAGAATTCATTTGATTTCCTCAGATTTCTGTGTTCTTGTGTATCGATCTTGTCTTGACGCATTCGGATTTGTGTCGAGTAAATAATTAACATCTCCTGCCTAAAAGTTGGTCTTGATTGTCGTGCCGTTGTGCTTCGCTTGATCGTTGTTCTTGTTTTGTCTTGCTGACACCTCGCAAGCACTAATTGTGAATACTAAATAAGTCTTTTCGACCCTTTTCGCAAGTTTAAGGTTTTGCAATGTCGAACCCCAATAACCTCATTCGACCTGCACGCCTACCTGGAACACCAGCGGGCGGTAATGGGGACGAGCCCCAAGCAGTTCCTCCTGAGAACGCAGGAGGTAGCACCATGACTTTCAGCGAACTTACCAGAGTCATAAACCAAATAGTTTTGGACTCCCTTCGGGTTCATGGGAGCCAAATCTTTCAGAACCTGATGAATCCTGCATCAGAAATAAATAACGAAGCGGATGTAGGCATAAACTCTAGCCAAGATGCAAATCTATCCGACATGGATAGAATACCCGACGTAGTAAAAAGCCTGAGAGACTTCTCCGGCAATCCAGGCGAATTTAATTCATGGAGGAAAAGTGTCGAAAGAATACTTACAATCTATGAACCTCAAAAAGGAAGCCCAAGATATTACGGGATCTTATCCGTAATCCGAAATAAAATTGTTGGCCAAGCTGATATCGTGCTAGAGTCATACAACACACCCCTTAATTGGCAAAAAATTGCAAAGTGCCTCACACTGCATTATGCGGACAAGAGGGACCTCGGTACGCTTGAGTACCAAATGACCACTCTTATCCAAGGTAATAGCAGTATTCATGAATTTTACCAGGCCGTATACTATCATTTATCCCTTATCCTAAACAAACTTTGTTCAGCTAATATGAGTCAAGAATCACTTAATAATATGACCCAGTGTTTCCGAGATAAGGCCCTGGATACATTTATCAGGGGCTTATCAGGGGATCTACCCAGGCTTTTAAGCATGCGAGAACCCGTTGACCTACCGCAGGCACTTCGTCTATGTCTAAAATTGGAGAACATGAGTTACCGTGCTCAGCACGCTAATAATTCTTAAAACATATCACGTAGAAATTCTATTCCAGTGCCGCCACCACTACCCCCACGGAATGTTAATCAAAATTTCAACACAAAACATAACTTTTATCCCGAACTTGTTAATAATCCAACCGTGTCCCAACCAGTAAGGTTATACCAACCAAGGCCGCAACAAAAATATCTGAACCCATTACCACTACCGCCTAAACCGCGAGGAATAGAACCCATGGATATCGATCCCTCAATAAGAACTCACGCCATCAATTACCAAAATAGACCCGGCCCAAGACCTCCATATGCTCCAAAAAGACCTCAGCCTCCAGACCAATTTTACAGGAACAAAAAACAACGTGCCTTCTTTACAGAAAGCAACAACATACAACCAGAAATATCGCCTGGAACACTCGAGTACCTCCAGGATGAGATAGAGAGACAGGAGCTCGCAGATTTCTTAGCTGAAGAAGAAACTGAGCCCTTTCCAACAGATCTTCAGGATGAGAACATACAGACACCCGACGATGACGAAAACCAAGACGACATTCATTTTTTAGATTGAACAGCTCTTCGCTTCCGTATATTGAAAGGACTGCGAAGAGCGGCGAAACTTTAAAATTCTTAATAGACACAGGATCTAATAAAAATTATATTCAACCCCGTTACATCAAAAACCCCTTAGAAAACGATAAACCGTTCAGCGTTAACTCTGTAGGTGGAGCTGTCACTATCACGCATCATGCG
Source organism: Odontomyia ornata (assembly GCA_963969285.1). Taxonomy (NCBI): domain Eukaryota; kingdom Metazoa; phylum Arthropoda; class Insecta; order Diptera; family Stratiomyidae; genus Odontomyia; species Odontomyia ornata. The sequence goes on from OZ017740.1 coordinate 118,954,886, forward strand.
TTCATTGATCTTTTCCAAACAAATAACGAGAAGAGGAATTTCTCCTTTTACCTAGTCTTAAGACATTTACTGGGATAATTGGGAACGACTCCTTAAAAGCCATGAATGCAATTATCTATGCCAAAGGGAACTATATGATTATTAATCCTGGCATAAGACTTCCCCTGAAGCAACACGCTTCACAATCTGTTAACAAGATAGACATAAATACAGACCATCTATCCACAACCCAAGGAAATCGACTCAGAACAGTTCTGGCCAAATGCACCGATTTGTTTTCCGAACCGGACGAAAAATTGACGTACACAACAACAGTACGAGGAGAAATTCGCACAACTACGAATGATCCCATCTATAGCAAATCTTACCCTTACCCGGTAGCTCTTAAAACGCAGGTTGAGAAAGAGGTTAAGAAATTGCTGGAGAATGGCATCATCAGGCCATCAAGGTCACCATACAATTCTCCTGTATGGATTGTTCCCAAAAAAATGGACTCTTCCGGAGAAAGGAAATTCCGCATGGTCATTGATTATCGGAAGCTAAATAGTGTCACAGTTCCCGACAAGTACCCAATCCCCGAGATAAATGAAGTGTTGTCTAACCTAGGGAAAAACAAATTCTTCTCCGTTATAGATTTGAGGAGCGGATTCCATCAGATCCCTCTAAGAGAAAAGGACATTGAAAAGACGGCATTCTCGATCAACAATGGCAAATTCGAGTTTCTTCGATTACCATTTGGATTGAAGAACGCGCCCGCTATTTTTCAGCGCGCATTAGATGATATCCTGCGTGAACACATCGGCTCGCGATGCTACGTCTACATAGACGATATAATCATCTTTGGCAAGGACGAAGCAGAGCACCTCAAAAATTTGGAAATAGTTCTTAAAACACTCGAGAGAGCAAACATGAAGGTGCAGCCAGACAAGTGCGAGTTCTTGAGGAACGATGTCGAATTTCTTGGCTTTGTAGTCAGCGCCGATGGCATTAAGACCAATCCGAAGAAGGTCGAAGCCATTGCCTCCTTTCCTCCTCCGAAAACCTTAAGGGATCTCCGAGCGTTCCTTGGAATGTCGGGGTACTATCGACGCTTCATCCGCGATTATGCGAAGCTCACAAAACCCCTGACATCCCTTCTAAGAGGGAAGGATGGACGAGTGTCCAAATCTATCTCAAAAAATACACCAATTGTCTTAGAAAAGCCAGCCATGGATGCTTTCTTAAAGTTAAGGAGAACTCTTATGTCTAAGGACGTTATTTTACTGCATCCTAACTTTGAAAAGGAATTTGAATTGACTACAGATGCCTCTAACTACGCCATTGGTGCTGTTCTCTCCCAGGAAGACAAACCAATATCCTTCTTGTCACGAACCTTGAGTAAAACCGAGGAAAATTACGCAGCAAACGAGAAGGAAATGTTAGCCATCATATGGGCACTTAAAAAATTTAGGAACTTTCTTTACGGGTCTCGAAAAGTAAAAATTTATACCGATCATCAACCACTCACATATGCCCTTAGCAATAAAAATACCAACACCAAGATGAAACGTTGGAAATCAATACTGGAGGAGTACAATTATGAACTCCTATATAAACCAGGTAGAGAAAATGTCGTTGCTGACTCCCTTTCAAGAACACCGAGTCCACCTAAAGCTAATTCACTTACACCCACTGAACATAGTGATAATAGTTCATCTCAAAATCGGATCCCAATAGTCGAAACTCCCATCAATGTATTTCGGAACCAACTCATTTTGAATAAAGGCAACGAAACAAGCTACCAAATAATGAATCCTTTTGACAATTACATTAGACACACCTTGACCCAACAAGACTATACCGAGCAGGACATTATAAATATCTTTAAACGCTACCTTAACCCGCACACAGTAAACGGTCTCATGACCGACGAAAGGACATTAGGGCTCATCCAAGAAATTTATCCCCAACACTTCCTAAACTATAAAATCCGCTTTACACGCAAAATAGTAGAAGATCTACAGAATGAAACAGAACAGGAAGAGAGGATTCTCAGAACCCATCGCAGAGCTCATAGGAATGCGGAAGAAAACAGGCTCCAAATGTTGGAGAACTTCTATTTTCCCAAGATGTCTGCAAAAATTAAAAGACTTGTTGGCCGGTGCATAACTTGCAAAGAAAATAAGTATGAGAGACATCCGAATAAACCCCTTTTGCAAGCTACACCCATTCCAAATTATCCAGGGCACACGGTGCATATTGATATATTCCTGACCGAGAAAAGGCTAGTTTTGACCGCAATAGATAAATTTACGAAATTTCTCCAAGCAAGGATTCTTCCATCAAAATCAGCCGAGGATGTTAAACAACCCTTAAGGGACATCTTGTTTTTCTGTTGCATACCAGAAAATGTCGTAATGGATAACGAGGGTGCACTACGATCTGCATCCTTGTCCTCTATGATGGAAGATGACCTACAAATAAATGTCTTCAAAACTCCTCCTTACAAAAGTGAGGTTAATGGTCAAATAGAACGTCCTCATTCTACCTTGACTGAAATCATGCGATGTCTAAAACGGGATGATCCAAACCGACCCTTTGAGGAACTACTCCAGAGGGCAGTCAACGAGTACAACTATACTATACATTCCACTACAGGCAAGAAGCCAGTAGAGCTATATCTCGGTCGCTTACCAAGAGTAACCCCTGAAGAATTTGAACACATAAGGCAGCAAAATATTGAAAAACTCAAAGTCAAGCAGGGAAAAGACCTTGCATACCACAATAAGATCAGGAAGCCCCTAAAAGATTACAACCCAGGAGAAACTATTTTTGTAAAAAGAAATAAAAGATTAGGTTCAAAATTAACTCCCCGATATAGACAAGAAGTAGTTAGGGAAAACAAAAATACAACAGTACTTACGGAATCCGGAAAGATAATACATAAAAGTAATATTCGCAACTGACTTCTCTCTTCTAGACTCACCACTCACATGGCCATGTGCAAAATAAATATTCTCGACTATACAAACTCTCATATCATAACCATCAAATCTGGGCAAGCGAAAATATGAACGGGATGCTTTAACATCATACATGACGTCGACATTGAACAATACAGAAATATAACATTAGGAATATCGGACGCAATTACGCGTGAAATGAATAGCAGTAATCCTTTATACCCTTATCTTAGTCAAGAATTATCACAAGCCCAACAACTCTTAAGCCATTTGCAACCAAAAACTTCGAAAAGATCCTTAGATTTTATCGGCACCGCATGGAAATGGGTCGCGGGTAGCCCCGATCATGACGATTTAAATATAATTCAAGAAAAAATAAATAACGTCCTGAAAAACAACAACGATCAAGTAGTAATTAACAAAGCATTGACAGATCGAATGAATGATTTAACACGAGTCTCCAACCAAATTCAAAAATTCGTAAAAACAAACACACACCACGAAGATGATCTAGCCGCTAGCTTGCAATACAAATTAAGGTTGATGAACGAAGAACTTGTAACTTTGAACTACGCCCTTGACTTTGCAAAAACTGGTGTAGTAAACTCTATGATGTTGTCGAAAAAAGAAATTGAAAAGGCTGTAGAAATATTTGACAATGAAAATTTTCCATATTCATCAATTGAAGATGCATTAAAATCAGCTGAAGTAAAAATTGTCACAAATAAAAAAACTCTTTTATATATTGTAAAAATACCAATAACCAGTGAAGAAACATTTGAAAAACTCCTTGTAAAACCTGTAAAAAAGAGCAACAGAGTAGTCGAAATAATACATAAAAATATTTTAAAAGGCCAGACCAAAATGTACAGTATGTTAAATGATTGTAAAACATACATACAATAACGATCTGTAAACAAACTGACTTACTAGAAATAAGCCATTCAACATGTCTCCCAAGCATCCTGAAGAGCATCAACTCAACTTGCAACATAATCAGCGGCCTACAAATACCAACTGTAGAAGAAATTACCAGCGACATGATCCTCGTTAACGACTTCAATGGATCGGTATCAATCAACAACGATCCGCATCAACTTTTCGGCACATTTGTTATTAAATTCCACAACGCTACAATAACAATAAACGGAAGAAACTTCACCTCAAAGGAAGTATCATTGTGGCAACCCCTTCCTGCTATCTTCCAACCTACGCCATACGAAAGCCAATACAAAGAAATCCTCTCACTTGAAGCAATCCATAGCCTGCACATCAACAACACCAAGCGGATTGAGCTCCTTCAAGGCGCTAACCTTTACGAGCGCTGGACCAGCTACGGGATAAGCATTCTCACTATTTCAATACTACTAACGCTTCTATTTCTCAGATTCAAGAAAAAAAACCTGAAACTTACCATCAGTCACTCCGCTGCAGACCAAGAAGTTAGCAATCAATTACCGGTGAACTTAACATCATACGTACCGCAAACAATCGCCATCCAACCGATTTTATCGCAGCATCCATCAAGCCGAAGCCCTTACAATCAGCCACACTTCTAATTGGATGAGGACATCCAAACTTAAGCGGGGAGGAGTTAACGAGCGATCCCACGCTAAACTGCTGACACTGCAGGTCTGCACTACCGTTCCGTGGGAGCGAACATTTTCTCACATTCCGGGAAACTGCAACCGCAGCAGAAAAATTAGATATAAGCTTTTGCATAATTATTGTAAATTCCTATTGTGTTTGTACTCTTGATCGCGACGGGGAACCTCTGCCCGACTCGCAGTGAAATATATTTTTTTGTTATTAGTCTAAATTGATTTGTAACTGATATACAACTCGGAAGAGTAAACAAAATCACTGTGTATGAAAGAACAATAAAAGCCAAACAAGCAGCGTTGGCGCGCGAAAATCAAAAACGAGAAAATTATGAAGAAGTTAGAGAAGATATTTTTGTTAAAAAGCCAAAAGCCGAAAGGAATAAACTAGAGCCTAAATTTAAGAAAATGAAATATAACCCCAAAATAGCAAAAATAAATATAAAACGGCCTAAGAAAAACATTATTATTACAGGAAGCAAAACAAATGCGAACAATGACAAAGAACAAGATGATGACGATGTTACTTCTAATATTTCAACTATACCTAACATCGGCGACGTTAGTTATCAACAAACTTGATTCCAATTCAGGATATGCAGAAATTAAAAGCGACCAAGTAGAAATAGTTAAGGAAAAACGGTTAATCTTAACTTAGAACAGATAGAGATAGCAATAATTGAAATTAGAAAAACAAACTCATTAGGAATTTACAACCATAGACAATGGATACTAGACCAAGAATTGGACAATTTAGAACATCAACTACATACGTTACTACCAAAACAATACAGACAGATAATAGCAGAAAACCCCAATTACAGGCAAAACCTTACATTAAAAGATCTTCAAAATTTCAAACAGATATTTACAACCCAAATGCCAGATATTACAACACATAAATTACAAGAAACATGCAATTCAGTTTTAGGAAAAATACCAGGTTATATCGAAATTTGTCAAAATATAAAGAATCGAAGAAGAAGAGGGTTATTAGACCCAGTAGGTAATATTAATAATTGGATTTTTGGACTGATGGATTCTAACGATAGACAGAACATTGAGGAGCATTTTAAAGGTATAGATCAAAACAATCACGAAATAATAGACAGAATTAACAGACAGATAACAATAAATAACAGACTAGAGCAAACAATGAAAAAAGTAATTGAAACCGTTAAAATTGATCGCTTAATTATACAACAAAGTTTAAATAGTACCGTACAAAAATGGAAAACAGAAATATCTTACTTAGCAACAATTTTAAACATTCAGATAATTCGTGATGAGTTGGAAATTATACAGGATAACCTGATGTCATCTAGATTTGGTTTAATGAGTCGTAACATGCTCACTGAAGAGGAGATTATTGAATTTGAAATAGATATAATTTGAAATAGATATAAATAAAAATAAAAAAAGCAGTTGGAATCAATAATAAAAATCCGAAGGAACTAATGTTTGCCATAAAAATACCTCATGTTATTATCACTGTTTTTAAATACATAGTTGTACCATTACTAGATAAAGACAATTATGAAATTAAATTTGAGACAGAAAATATAGTCAAAATAAATAATACATTTTACACATACAATAATGAAAATAATATAATGGATTTAAAGCAAACTCAATTGTGTTTCTTTATCAAAACCACTTGCTTCAAAACAAAACGAGAGGAAGGGTCAATTACAGAATTGGATACTGGGACTTTATTAATTATTAACTCAGAAGTATATTGGTCAAGCACTTGTGATGAAAGAAAACATTATCTTAAGGGCAATTATCTTTTCACTTTTAACAATTGTTCAATTACAGTAAATAATTTAACCTTTAATAATAAATTACCTGAATACAAAGCTAGAGTAATCATTCTAAATTTGATTTTTTCCGAAATATATAAACGTCCGACATGGACAGAATTAAATGAAGTTGGAATCGATAATTATAAAAACATTCAAGAAATAAAATATCATACACAGAATCATATTGTAGCTAATATTACAACAACTTTAATTATTGTAATCGTCCTCATAATCATTTTTAATTACCTTTATTTAAAAAGAAAAAAATTTACATTAGAAATCAATAGTATAAAAAATAAATTCGAGGACGAATTTAAACCAAAAGGGGGAGGTGTTATGTTAGAACTCAAACCACTTCAGTTAACCCAAACTGTGGAGTCAGCACAATTTTCCAAATCAGCTAAATTCTAAAGCATAAACAAAGTCCAACATAAAGATTCTTTGAAAGAATGAAATTTGATATTGTAACCAACAGTGTAAACAGAAATAATATTCTTAAGATGAAATAATGCTGACCACTAGATTTGGAAGTATTAACTGCGACACATAAAGATTGTAAACGAAAATGATATTATTGAAATGGAAAGTGCTGACAATTAAAATCAAAGACAAAAATGAATATATAAAAGACCCTTAGAGATTAATTTTAGTTAGTTAGTTAGTATATCGGCGTTCAGATTGTATAGATCGAAAAAACGGAAATTAAAATCAAATCTAAAACTAACTCACTTGTGTTTTTAATTAAACCCTATATAATCAGAGGAGCGGTATTCCTCGTAAAAGTGTATAGTATTTTATTTTTTTTTTGTTCTTTAGTTGAAAAGGAAAAACTTAAGTCACGTCCTAATCGAATTCACAACTTCAACCCGAATTATTCTCGCGAATATTTCCATAACCATCCATCCAAATTACACGACCGACGAGACGCATCTAGACTAAGCACAGTCAATACCGAACTCGCAAATAGACCCGCAACAAAATAATCACATAAATCACATTCGTTGCCGGCATGCACAGTTCGCGATGTCGGACCCGCCTGGCGATCACAAAAAGACTCCTCGATCTATCCAAGCAGATCTCTTCAATTCACAGAAAGGTTCCTGTCGTAACGGAGTTTCTTGACGAGCCCCTTACTCCATCCAATGTAGATTGCATTGCAGCAATGCGATTCGAGGATAAGCTGCGTTATAAAGGGGTTGCCGTGTCCAAATTTTAATTGTAAATTTTAATTTACAATTAAAATTGGATGATTGAATAAGATATTGCCATTTTAAAGTTGCAAAGTCTGTGTATCTTCGTAAATAGTAACTTGTTCATGCCGTTTTGACTGAAATTTTTTCAAACCCAAGAATTTAAATCTGCTCAAACTTCTAGAGCATATTGTAACTACATAAATAAAGTGAATTGTAACGTGTTGACGATTATTTTCAATTGCGGTGGTAATTAGGAATGACTTTCATAGTTTTTTCGGTTAAAAAATGCAAGGCCCACTTTATTTTTGCCATAACCCCCTTAGTTTGGTGCGAGAGTGTGAAAGCTTAGGCACTGATTTGAATGCTCGTTATTTTTTCAACTTTTTATTAGTCATAGTATTTACTAGTTGCAAACGTATAAATATGCCCTAAAAGCTTACCTTTCATAACTTGACATTGATAATTTTCGGCTATAGTAAAGTTAAAACGCAAGCTACGGGATTCCACTATAAGAGGCTTACACTGTATTATTGAAGTTTTAAACTTCGTACAATTGCAAAATTTTGTAGCACTTTAACTCAAGAATTGTTGATTGAATGCGGTGAATACCAAAAGTGAAAAAACAAATGATGTAATATTGCTATCTTTGGTATGCATCGTGTACTCCGAATCTTCTCCTCCTACTCCACCATCCTTTGATCGGGAAATTCAATGTGACCATAAAACTAATTTAAGCAAATAGATGCGTTGATTTCAAGCAGGTTTCCAGCAAATTTTTGGAAATGACATAGGACGACAATTTTTCAGTCTAGCCAGCTGTGAATGGGGAAAAAACAGAACGAGAAGAATTTTTACGTTACGTTTTCCCCATCAATGGACCGTTTTATAATCTTTTTGTGATTTGTCTTTTGTACTCTATTCTAGAATAGGGGAACCTAGATGTCCTTTTTCTTTTGTTTTGTGTTTTGGAATTGAATGCCAGTCACGCACAGAGTGTGGGACTCCCATGCTTGCAAGAAGGCAATTGGACTGTCCACTAAACACATCTCCTGTCAACCCGAGAGCCAAGCCTGGAACCGTTTGATGCCTTCAAGCGGGGGGACTCTTCTTCTCGCGGGAGGGGAGAGAGAAAAAGGAAGTGACACAAAAGTGATCCCCCAGCCCCAACACCCCCGGCGGCAGTTAGTCCTTTTTATCTGTAAGGACTGCCCGAATATAATTTGCCACCTGGTTCCATTTTTCAATCGATTTGAGCATCACCATGACTATACTATCCGGGGTGAGCTCTCCTGTCTCCCTGTAGAGGTCCCGTCGCAGCTTGACCCAATTAGTGTGCGCAAAAATGTGTGGCAGGCACTGCTTTCGTCTCCTGGGCAAAACTGCCAATCGGGGGACCGTGACTTACCAATCTTGTGTAGGTAAGACTGAAAACACCCATGCCCGCTCACAAATTGGGTCAGATAGAAGTCAGTCTCACCATGCCTTCGATTTAGCCACGGTCTCACATCCGGGTTGAGGCGCGCAGTCCACCTTCCCTTCGTGCGATTCACCCAATTGCTGCCAATCGTTGAGCGAGCGTCGTCTCTCCTCGCGAACAACCATCTCCCCCACATCCTCGTTTCGGCGCAGGTGAATAGCGTGGCGCTCTCTAGTAAGGAGGGCGACAGATATCACGCCTGCAATAACTCTCACCGCCGAATCAGAGACTGTCGGATACGAAGTTGCAATTCTCAGTGCTCCTCTTCTCTGTACCTGTGCCAAAGGTTTTCGTTATACCTCCTTACTGAGATCGTCACCCCATACTTCTGCTCCATACAGTAGCACTGGCCCTACAGCACGCATCAAGTGGCATCTTCTTGATGTGCTGGGTCCACTTACGTTGGCCATAAGCCAACCCTGAGCCGATACTTCCGAAGCATTCCTCTCAGCCGTTGCCCTGATTTGCTCAGAGAAACTTATCTTCGAGCCGATCAGTAGCCCCAGGTACTTCACCGATGGCTTTGATTCGATTCTTATGTATCCAATACTGATCATCCTTACTCTAGGGATTCCCTTTTTTGTCAAGATGACCACTTCGGTTTTCTCCAGTGCTAACCTGAACCCGCGAGCAGTCATTCAGTCCCTCACTCAACGAATTAGCATACCTAGCCTAAGTTGCACGTGTTCAACGGTCCGTCCAGCGACCAAAGCCCCAACATCATCCGCATAGCCAATCAAGCGCGACTCATCTGGCATCTCCAGTCTTAGTAGCCCATTGTAAGAATCATTTCACAAGTCCGGGCAACACCCGATGTAATTCCCGACCTTCGTTGGCCCTGTGTCGTGTCGTAGTGCAGGCTTCGGTCCTTTAGTAGTACCGCATTAGAAATGCTGGTCCTTGAAAAGGGTTTTCCAGCGTACCCATTATATCTACCCACCTAGCGAAGTTGAAGGCGTTCCTGATGTCGAGTGTCACCAACAGGACGATCCGTCGCTTGGTGCGACTATGTGCTTGGGCCGCGCTGACCACCTTTGCAATCGATTGAATGGTACAACGTTCTGCTCTAAAGCCATACTGCCGAGGAGATAGATCCCCAGCAGCACGAATGGGGTCAAGAAGTCTTCCCTTGATGAGTTTCTCTAGCACTTTCCCAGCCGTGTCAGGCATGCATAATGGGCCGTATGCAGACCGCGATTCGGGATTTCCCTTCCCCTTGCTGATCAGCACGAGCCTCGCCACCTTCCATTGTACCGGGGAAACCCCGTCTCTAGGCAAGCGTTGAATGTGCTGAGCAGCAAGTCAGTACAATAGTGATAGACAAATTGCACCACCTCAGCCGGAATACCATCTGGACCTGGAGCCTTTCTTGCTTTCAGTGAAAGGACTGCCTCTTCCAGTTCTGGCTGTATGCAGAGTGGACACTCAAATGCTGTTTCACCAAGGACAACGTCAACACAGACGGGATGGGTGGGGAAGTGTTCCCGCACTATCTCGTCCACCTTTTTCGCGTCATGTACATAAGGTTTCCGTAGGGCAGCAAGCTTCCGGAAAACTAGCTTGCAGCCAAGGCTCCACGGATCCTTGTTCACATTGTCCACTAGATGTTGCCAGCAGCGAGTTTAGCTGTTGTTAATCAATTTGCGAAGGCATTTCCTGGCCGACTTATATGTAGCTACCCGGTTGCATGCCTCGTCACAATTCCGTGCCGGTTGAGCCTCACGCCGAAGCTTGTGGCACTCCCTTCGCTTTTCAGCGATTTCAGTTGACCACAAGTACACTGGGGGCTTGCTGTTCCCGGTTTTTCAAAGAGGAATAGAAGCTTTGTAAGCAGTCGTGATGATGATCAATATTAGGAAGCCAAGAGCACGGACGTCGGGGACAAAATCACTGATCTCAAGCAGAATGCACTGATGATCACTGGCTAAGTAGTCCTCTAATACTCTCCAGTTGTGTATCCTCGGTACTGATGACTCCGAAGCAAATGTCACATCCGCAGTGGTTCCTTCACAGCCAATACTGCGGAAAGTCGGCGTATATCCGGTGTTTAGTGCGACGAGCGCCGTCCTGGCTGCCATTTCTAGGATCCATTTTCCCTGCGGACCTGATTGAGGCATGCCCCATTCGATTGCTTTAGCGTTGTAGCCTCCTCCAACGAGCACGTTCCCGTCTGCGTTGGATACAGCGCTCTCCAAAGCCTGAAGCTTAGCTTGGAAAAATGATATCGATTCGTTCGGCGTTAGGTGAACACTAAAGAAGGTAGTCCCTAAGCACCGAACCCAAAAAAAACCATCCCCACGTCCACAGCTCTCCATCTGGAAATCACTATTTCGAACCCAGGTGGCGACAGTACCAGTTTCATCAGGATACCATGGTGCAGAACTTTTATCGTGGTGTTGCTCACTTAGCAGCAAAAAGTCGGCTTTCATGTCCCCGCAAGCTGCTCAAGCAGATTTTGGGCGGTTAAAATGCGGTGGTGTTATGGACCAAATCGAACTCGACATATAAACGTGTACATAAAATAAATAACACGACACTGAGCTACCTTATAACAAATTTTTGTAAAATTTTGAACGAGACGGAGTCTGACACCTAACCCCCCGCTGGCGTAACACCGTTAGGCCTTCGTTTCTTATTAAATAACTTTTTTCTTTCATAGATTATTGGGATTTACAAAGAAAATTTTCTTTAAACTATTTTAAATTAATTTATATTCATGAAATTATGTATCACATATCGTTGGAGTAAAATAACAACACTAGTTTGCAAATATAAGCTTAATCTGTTCCACGAACAGCACACCTATAAACGAACAGCACACCGTATAAAAATGTATCACAAATTATTCTAGTGCCTCAACATTTAGCCACAAACCGCCTAGTGGCGTCAAAACAATACTCATCAAACTGTATTCTAACTTTTTTGGTGTTTTGCTACACGTCTTAAAACGATAATTTTTCAAAAGTGAAGCCAACCCTATTTTTGACTGCATTTGGCCAAATTTAGCTCCTATACAATTTCTTGGTCCATCACCGAATCCCAAAATTGCCATTGGGTGTCGTTTCTTAATTTCTTCCGGGGTAAATCGATCCGGATCAAAAGTATCTGAGTTTTGGTAAATTTCCGCATCGTGGTGGATGGAATACACCGGGATGAAAACACGAGCATCCTTCTCTATGACCATGTCTGAATCGGGAACTTGAAAATTGCATTTCGCTACCCTCATCAACGCAAAAGCGGGCGGATATTTACGCAATGATTCTGAAAAACATTTTTCATCAGGACAATGAACTTTCTTTTAATCTTATCAGATAAAAGTAGACCAAAAGGTATCAAAATTGTAAAACTGCATTTTGTTCTGATTTTATCGAGGCAACGAATTGGGCCAATAAATCAATAATTATCGTAATCATTAGATTTCAAGTGTTTACCGAGACAATGGTAGCGAATGTTGAGAAATTATTAAGCTGATTTTGATAAAATGCAATTTTTAACGGAGATTTTGTTAAATGAGACGCAAACTCCAATTACCATTGATGATTTGGTCAATAAAGGTCATTTCCATCATTGCATCGTAAGTCAATTCTCCTCCATGTTTTGCGAGAATGTCGTTCACCTCACGCCTTGCCTTTTCCTGAATGTCCGGATTCATCGCAAGTTCATAAAGTGAATATGTCATATTTGTTGAGGACGTCTCGAATCCAGCCATGAAGAATATAAAAGCTTGTGCTGCAATTTCTTCAAAACTTATTCTCCCCAAACTATCCTTGCTGGTATCTCCATCCTTCCTTCCATTCTTCAGTTGTATGAGGGTATCCATGAAATCGTTACGTCTAATGTTGTTCTTCTCTCGATACTCAACTGTTTCACGTACGATTTTCAAGAAAAACTCGCTAACATCATCCGGTATAATTTTCATTCTTAGTTTCAGAGCCAGTTTTGGAAATAAATTTTGGAGTGCACGAATAATAAGTCCGTTTCGAGGTTTTTCCAATGCGATATTACAAAAGCGTCGAAACTCCGTATTAGGGTCCTTGAGACTGTTACACTCGATACCGAAGGCACATGTGCCGATCACATCGGTCGTAAATCTCGCAAGAAGATCTTTGATCTCTACTTCACAGTTTGTCTTTATGATTTCCTTGAGGGTATGGTTGAACTGATTCATCACCTGGACAATTGTTGGGAACATAAACTTCATCTTCCCTGATGTGAATGTTGGAGTCAACTTCAATCTTAGCGCCTTCCATTTCTGTCCTTCCAAGGTCAGCAAATTAGCTGATAGCGGATCGTCACGTTGATTGTGATAAAATCCTCGATCGTGAAATTTACTGAAGTCTTTCACTAGAACATGATGCACCAGATTGAGGTCAATAGCGATTAGACATGGTTGGGTGAAAAGGTATATCCCAGCAAATGGAACTTTACCCTTGAACTTTCGGTACGTTTCGTCCAAAAAAACTTTTGGATGGCGTCGTGTAACACCTCGTCTTATATTGCCAAACGGGATACTTGGTTCTTGGTATGGCACTCCACGCGTTGTCCAATATTGGAACTTAAATTTGAACAGCGCATAAAGCCCGCTCATGACAGCAATTAGCGCAGATAACAAAAACACCAGAATCGCCATTGCATCAACGATTCCAACACTTAACTTAGCTTTGTTTTGGGCTCCAGATTCCAAAAAGATTGCTGATGAACGACATCGCTTCCACGGTGACGCTGATTAACTAAATTATTGTAATACATTACTAAAACATTACTGCATCGTATTCACATGATAATTTTTCGTATCAGTATTTGCAGCTGATTTAATTTGATAACGAAACTAAAAATTGAACGCTGAGTTGGTTCGCTCGCCACAAGCAATACAGGGAACTTAGCAAAGCTGCTAAAGTGAACAAGAGGCGAACCAAAACAGAGAGCATGCTAAAACAACCACACACGTACGTCCTTTTTGTTCTCATGATTTTTAACCCTTTCAGGACCATAAAGTAAATGGAGTTTCTATAACTGTTTCAGGATTAGGCTAATAAAAATCATATTTCAAAATCAAATTTCGAAAACCTGTTGTATGTTTCTCGGAATATCCGGGGGAAAAATGTGTTCCTATGGTTGCTAAGGGTTATTTTTGCGGAAAAATTCTAGATTTACTTTTTAAGGTTTGCTTAGTGACAAGAATTTTGTTTTAACTAAAATTGCGCAATTATTATCATGTTTCCATATGTTCATTAAATATACAAGCATTATGGTTACATACTGTCGCGTGTTATGATTCGCGGCCGATAATTTTAATATTCCGGGAAAGTGAAAACGCACTGTCTTTTAAATTACGTTAAAAGAGGTAATTACTGAGAATGCACAATAATTGATTTCACTATTTTACAACTTTTCCATCAATTTTTTCTTCAACTGTCCATCACTTCACATTCAATATCGCTTTTAATTCGCACTCCACGCTATTGCAGTTTACTATATCGCGGTTGTAATGATCATCCCGCATTCATTCAGCTCGCCTTTATATAGGGTCTCTAGTCATTCAATCCATTTCTCGTGTATTGGTGAACTACCTGCCATATTCGAGCAATACTGATTGGGCAGTGGCGTCACTTTCAGATGTTGACCATGCTTGGTGGGTTCTTGTTGTTTCGCGGACATTCGTTTTGTTGATAATGATGTTCTTAATGGCTGTGAAAACAATTGCGACAGTAGCTCGTAGAATTATTTGTACATGTAATACTGCCCCCACCTCAGTTCTTTTCGCCCCGAAAAGATATGTCGTCAATTGTAATCAAGTCATGTTGCTGGAAGCCAGTATAATTTGCCTTTAAATCAAACCTGTTTTTGTTGCGGTCAGTAGCTGATTCGAAGTGTTTTCGCACTGTCCAATGTATCTGGTTCAACCGTTGTCTTAGCTCACTTGCGTGCTCCGAGATCGTTTGGGGTTTCTCAGGGGGTGTTTCGAACTTTATATCAGCTGGCAGACGAATAGTCTTTCCAAAAATGACTTTGGCTGGGGCTTGGCTCGTCGATGCATGTTCGGTAGCTCTGTACGCCATCAAAAATAGTGGGATATGTCGGTCCCAGTCCTTTTGGTTCTCGTCAACCATCTTGGCCAGGTGTTTATTGAGCGTGCCGTTGAAACGTTCGACCATTCCATCGGATTGGGGATGCAGCGGTGTTGTCCTCGTTTTCCGTATTCCCGGTAGTTCGCAAACTTCGCCAAAAACGAGTGACTCAAAGTTTCGGCCTTGATCCGAATGTAGTTCGCAAGGTGCGCCGCACCTACTGACCCTATTTAGCACTAGCTGTTTTATTTTGTGGTAGGGAGGTGAAGGCATTTACGCCCGCCGAGTCTGGCAGTGTGGGACTCCCATGGAGGATACCCTTGGACTACCCACTAAACACCTCCCCTGTCAATCTGAGAACCAAGCCTGGAAGCGTTTGACACATTACTTCGGGCCAGGTCTCGTTTTGTTACGCCGTGGGGCGCCTTCGAGCTGGGGAGTCCCTTTCCTAGCGGGAGGGGAGGAGGAAATGCCAGAAGAGCGATCCCCAAGCGCCTCCGGCTACTGTGAGTCCCTTTTATATTTTAGGACTGCCCGAGCATAATGTGCCACCTGGTTCCATTTGTCAACCGATTCGAGCATCACCGCAACTATACTCGTATTATCCGGGGTGAGCTCTCCCGTCTCCCTGTAGAGTTCCCTTCGCAGCCTGACCCATTTTGTACATGCAAAAAAATGTGTGACAGGCATTGTCCCCCTCTCCTGGGCAAAACCGACAATCGCGAGACCGTGACTTACCGATCTTGTGCAGGTAAGACTGAAAACACCCGTGCCCGCTCAAAAGCTTGGCCAGATAGAAGTCAGTCTCACCATGCCTTCGATTTAGCCACGGTCTCACATCCGGGGTGAGGCGCGCAGTCCACCTTCCCTTCGTGCGATTCACCCAAGCCTGCTGCCAATCGTTGAGCGAGCGCTGTCTCTCCTCGCGGACAACCATCTCCCTCGCATCCTCGTTTCGGCGCAGGTAAATAGCGCGGCGCTCTCTAGCAAGGAGGGCGACAGGTATCACGCCTGCAGTCACTCTCACCGCCGAGTCGGAGACTGTTGGATACGAAGATGCAATTCTCAGTGCTCCTCTTCTCTGTACCTGTGCCAATCGTTTTCGGTATACCTCCTTGCTGAGAGCGTCGCCCCATACCTCTGCTCCGTACAGTAGCACTGACCCTACAGCACTCATCAAGAGGCGTCTTCTTGATGGGCTGGTTTCCCCTACGTTGGCCATAAGTCGACTCAGGGCCGATATTCCCGAAGCAGCCTTCTCAGCCGTTGCCCTGATTTGCTCAGAGAAACTCATCTTCGAGTCGATCAGTAGCCCCAGGTACTTCACCGCTGGCTTCGATTCGTTTTGTATATCTCCAATACTGATCATCCTTACTCTAGGGATTCTCTTTTTTGTCAAGATGACCACTTCGGTTTTCTCCAGTGCTAAACTGAGCCCGCGAGCAGTCATCCAGTCCCTCACTCGGCGCATTAGCATACCTAACCTAAGTTGCGCTTGTTCAACGGTGCGTCCGGCGACCAGAGCCGCGACATCATCCGCATAGCCGACCAAGCGCGACTCATCTGGCATCTCAAGTCTCAGTAGCCCGTCGTAAGACACGTTCCACACGTCCGGACCAAGGATAGATCCCTGGGCAACACCCGATGTAATTTCCATCCTTCGTTGGCCCTGTGTCGTGTCGTAGAGCAGGCTTCGGTCCTTAAGGTAGTTCCTCAAAAGCCGCATCAGATATTCTGGAACTTGAAAAGAGTTTTCCAGCGTGTCCAGAATATCCACCCATCTAGCGGAGTTGAAGGCATTCCTGACGTCGAGTGTCACCAACAGGACGATCCGTCGCTTGGTGCGACTATATGCCTCTGCCTTTTGGACCGCGTTCACCACCTCTGCAGTCGCATTAATGGTAGAACGTCCTGCTCTAAAGCCGTACTGCCGAGGAGATAGGACCCCAGCAGCACGAATCGCGACTGTGAGTCTTCCCTTGATGAGTTTCTCGAGCACTTTCCCAGCCGTGTCTAGCATGCATAACGGGCGGTATGCAGACGGCGATTCGGGATTTCCCTTCCCCTTGCTGATCAGCACGAGCCTCGCCACCTTCCATCGTACCGGGAAAACCCCGTCCCGTAGGCAAGCGTTGAATGTGCTGAGCAGCAAGTCAGGACAATGGTGATAGACGAGCCGCAACACCTCAGCTGGAACACCATCTGGACCGTGAGCCTTCCTCGCTTTCAAGGAGAGGACTGCCTCCTCCAGTTCCAGCTGTGTGAAGAGTGGGCACTCTACTGCTGTTTCACCATGGAAAACGTCAACACGGACGGGATGGGCGCGGAAGAGTCCCCGCACTATCGCGTCCATCTTTTCCGCGTCACGTATACAAGGCTTCCGTAGGGCACCAAGTTTCCCCATGACCAGCTTGTAGCCAAGGCCCCACGGATCCTTGTTCACATTGTCCACTAGGTCTTACCAGCAGCGAGCCTTGCTACTGTTGATCAGTTTGCGAAGGCATTTCCTGGCCGACTTATATGCTGCCACCTGGTTGCATGCCTCGTCACGGTTCCGCGCCAGTTGAGCCTTACGCCGAAGCTTGTGACACTCACTCCGCTTTTCAGCGATTTCAGTAGACCACCAGTACACTGGGGGCTTGCCGTGCCGGGGTCTTCGACGGGGCATAGAAGCGCAGCAAGCAGTCGTGATTATGCTCATAGTAGAGTTCACCACGTCTTGAGCTGCCAGTTCTCCCGTCCCCTCCGGAGCTCCCTGCAGCGGCTCACCTGCTGTGAGAACCTTGACGAACCTCTCGACGTCCATTCTTCCAATGCTCCATCCAGTTGTAGAAGGCCGAGAGCACGGACGTCGGGAGATAGCATCACTTATCTCAAGCAGAATGCACTGGTGATCATTGGCTGAGTAATCCTCTAATACTTTCCAGTTGTGTATCCTCCGTACTAAGGACTCCGAGGCGAATGTCACGTCCGGTATGGTTCCCTCACAGCCAATACGGCGGAAAGTCAGCGTATTTCCGGAGTTTAGTACAACGAGGGCCGTCCTGGCCGCCATTTCTAGGATTCGTTTTCCCCGCGGATCCGTCTGAGACATGCCCGATTCGATTGCTTTAGCATTGAAGTCGCCCCCAACGAGCACTTTACCCTCTGCGTTCGAGACAGCGCCCTCCAGAGCATTAAGTTTGGCTTGGAAAGATGATATCGACTCGTTAGGCGTTAGGTACACACTAAAGAAGGTGGTCCCTGAGCACCGAACCCACACGAAACCATCTCCCCGTCCACAACTCTCCGCTTGAAAGTCACTGTTCCGAACCCAGATAGTGGCAGTACCAGTTTCATCAGAGTACCATAATGCAGGACTTTTATTATGGTGTTGCTCACTCAGCAGCAAGAAGTCGGCTTTCTTGTCCCTCGCAAACTGCTCAAGCATATTTTGGGCAGTTGAACTGCGGTGTAGGTTTAGCTGCAGGATGCGGGTCATCGAAGCTCTGATTTTGCCTTGGCTAGGGCTCCCTGGAACACCCGGCATTTTCCTGATCCCAAGACATGTCCAAAATCAAGTTTTGGATCAGCATCCTTGCAAAGGATACAGTGCGCCTAATTCCTACACGCTTTTCTTTTATGACCCGTTTCACCGCATTTGTAACATAGGGAACTCCTATCGGGTCCTTTGCATACTTGTGTGGTGTGACCATAACCAAGGCATTTGAAACATTGAAGAGGCGTTGCTCTTCGCCGTATCCTACAGACAACCCACCCTATTCGTACTTTGCCCTTGTTCAGGAATTGTTCGGCGTCCTTTTCGGTCAAGTCAACTATGGCCATGCGTTGTCCCCTGTTGATTTCTGGTGTCAGTCTCGCTTTGATCCTTCCCACGCTAGGGAACTCCTTCTTGATGGCCTCTTCTACCTCGGCCAGATCCGTCACGCAGTCTATGTCTCGTATTTCGATCATTGCCATCGGCTCGAGCGGGGCTATAGTTGCGCTTTTGCCGAGGACTTTCTTTACTGCGTCACAGAATGCATCTTTATTGCCGGCCTCTGCTCCGAATTCGACCAGTATGTGGCCCGACCGCGTTGGTCGTACTACTTTAATGCTAGTATTGGTGTCTTCGGGCCTTACGATTCCCCTGATGTCCCGCAGTACTTCCGCATAGGATCGGCCATCTTAAGGCTTTACAAGCAGTGCCTGCTGCCGGGGTCTTCGTCGGGGCTTCTGCCTCTCCTGCTTTGCATCAGGTCCTTTTTGTAATTGGGCGTCCGTACGAACTTTACTTTTTGGCTTTTTTTGGAGGACTTTCTTTGCAGCTTTCTTCGCTCCTTTTGTAATCACTGTCTGGAACTCTTGATCTAGTGCTCCACGCCCTTCAAGTGCCTCTTCCTTCCTTCTTTTATCCCGATCTCCTTCGATTGGGCTAGACGCCATTCTTTTATTGACGTTTAATGGTGGAGCTATCTGCGTGTCGCCTTTAGATTTCTCCCCAAGCGCCTCTTTAGCCTTCTCTTCGTCTTCGGCCCTTAACCAGGTTCTCCGATAGTGCCCTATGGGATCTAGGAGCTCCTCTAGTTCAAGGAGCCCCAACTTCGCTGCTTTGCTGATTTTTGGGGAGTCGCATGCAGCTTGTATTCTTTTCAGAACATCTCCCGCTTTTCGGAGTAGTCTTTCTTCTTCATAACGCTCGGCCGCAATTGTACCTTGCAACCATCCTTGGGAGAGGTTATCGCGTTCCGTTTCTGAGTGCAGTACTTCCGCCACATTTTCAACTTTGGCGGTGCATTCACGCGGTGTCTGATCACTCTTTGCTTTTAGTGCCGTAATCTCCTCGTTGGCTTCTGGATTTTTCGTTGCAATGTCGGGATTTGCGACCCTTGCATCGGTCGCTACGGTAACGATCGCAGCAGTGACAATCGGATTTTCGGTGTTCTTTATGTTATCTCCCACCGCTCGAACACCTGAAGTGTCCTGCTGAGTTTCCCGTTTCTCCTTAATAGGATGCTCGGGCGTTCGCATCATTTTTTTGCTGCGCCCGAACGCCGCAGGAATCTCAGTCTGTATTCTCCGTTTTTCGTCCGTCTTCACTGTCGTTGTGTTAGTCTTCGTTTTTGTCGTTGTTAGTTTCGCTCGCGATGTACTGTTGACATCGTGGCTGCAACCGCTGGTTGCGTCGTCGTTATTATTCTTCGTTTCTTTTTCTGGGTATGGGACCCGTAAATTTCCCAAAATCTATCATTTAAGTTTTCTAGAAGTAAATGTATATGGTTCGAAAATTTCACAATAATTGAACAATAAACAGCTAAGTTACGCCGATTGAATATTTAACAATTACAGCAACATTAACACGTGATACTTGCTTGCAACGGACCTAGACACCACAAATATGTAGGAATTTTGATAAAAATTTTAGAAATGGTTTGTAATATTGATGTGCTATCATGACTAATCAAAACACTTGAAACAAAATGGTGGCGAGTTTTCGAACTCAATTTATGGAATCTGTATATTAGTCAAGTTTTGATATGCAGAATATATTGTTTGATTTACTAATTGTTTTACAATACCCTTCTGGCAGGAGCACTCTCCTGCTACTTCAACTTGTTTGTTTTGGAATAAGCCCACAATGTGTTTACCTTGTTCTTCTGTTGACCTACTTACTAAATTGCTGTAAGTGGATTTTATTCACTGACATTAAAAATAACCTCAGTGTGCGAACTAATATAAAAACGATTTGCAGATCCCATATAAATATGACTTGCATTCTTATTTGATGAACGAAATTTTCTGCTAAGTTCTCAATCTGTTTATTTCGTTCTTATTCACGCCCTTCCTACTAAGCTGCTGTAAATGTGTTTTTATCCACTGATATTAAAATAGCCTCTTTGCGCGTACTCATATTAAATGATTTGTTGGTCAGATAAAAACGATTTAAAACGGTTGTATTACAATGAGTATAAAATGCAGCCTCCCGAATTGCATCGCATTCGATAATTCTTTCAAATTTGCCACCTGCAGGGCCTTCTGTAATAGAAAGCTTCACGGAGCATGCATGGATGCGCCTAGAGATTGGTACCATCCGTACATGGACAATCACTTCATATGCTCGGATTGCTAATGGTTCGATGTTACCCTACAAAATATGTTCGACAGACTGAAAGGCTACATTGATAAACTCAACGATGAAAAAGACCGCCTAATTTCACGACAGAAAACGCAGTCTCGATCTAATGACGACAGTTTTGTAGAAATGGCTTCCAGTTTCGACGAATTATCTGCCAGAATTATGGAGAGCAACAAAAAAGTGTGTAGATCGCTCGATTTGCTTTGTTCACAGCTCGCTTCAATCAAAGAGACTTTCTCGCGCTATTCCCCGAAGGAAAGTGATTGCTGCAAAGATTCTTCGTCTATACAAAATATAGTTGAGAAAGTGCTAGAAAAACATCATAATAGCCTCGAAAAAATGACTTCATCACTAATCAAACCTAAAGACCAAGAAAATTTGTCTCAGCAACCTAAAGACCAAGAAGATTTGTCTCAGCTGCTATCAAAACTAAATAATGTCGAAAAGATGTGCAGCAATCTCCTGCAAAATCATAAAAAAGGGTCACACTAGGCCAACGATCTCTCAAACATTGGTTACACAATACAGTAACACAACGCCCTCTACGCCACGTAATCCACGACGCATCTACAAATTTGGCACCTTCTGCTCCGATGAAGAGTGGGATAGCAGAATACAGAAACTTTCAGATTCAAACCAGAAAGCTGACTACAACATGTTAAGAGTTCAAGAAAATTCAGCAACGCAATCTCAGTTCCGAAGTTGTTAGTAGATGTCCTCCTAATCAATGGATGCAAGGTTGCGGAGCTTCCTTTCTGGCATCAGCGACAACGTGAGTTTAAGGTACCTATTCCTACCAGATACGCCTGGCTACTTAAGAACTTCAAGAAGAAAAATGATGCCTGTTCTTGGAATGGCTTGCTTCTTAAACAATGGAACGAATACACTACTGGCCAAGAATCCAAAGATAGTGGTAATATAAGTAGCCTTAAGCATAATTTTAAAATCTTAGATAGTAACTACAATCCATCAATCAATAATCACATCAATCCCAGCTCTAAAATCATTTCTCCCTCGCCTAAACAATCGAATGTTAATCGCACTTCTTCGGCCGACTCAACATTACACTTCGTTTGTGTACTCGTACGTGCTGGCGAATCTGAAACAGCTTCAGATTCTGTGGCATCTTGTGCACAAGGGTTGGTTGCTGGTCCCTGCTTGATACCTATATCCACTGATCAGGGTAGACATAGGAATTTTATCCGTGGAGAGGACTTGATTCCTGTTTCGTCTGGGTCTATTACTCAACGGATATCACCTGCCTCAAGCAACTTAAGCCAGCTATTATTAGATCCTCTTCTGCCTCCTTCACTCAAGGCCACTATGGTGTCAGGAGCTGACCTGGAAAAAAGATACCTTTTGTCTCGACGCATAGATAACAAAATCTACAAATCCGTTCGTCTTTACCTTTCTTATATGTACAAGGTCCCAGACACAACCTGCATAGATGGTAAAACAAAAACCAGCCTGAAAATTTTATTTCAAAGGGAAGGTCTTCCAATCGATTTTGAGGCTCTTAGACTCGTTCCATGAGGAGTTAGGTGTAACTCTTAATCAGGCTAAGAAAGATCTTGAAATATACGCATCTCGTGTAAGCTCCAACCATTTTTCTTCACTACAAAGAACTAGGGAACATCGCAATAAATTGTTTCAACCCCTATAATCAGCAAAGCGTCAAATTATTTTACCACAACCGTGAAGGTATGCGCAGTAAATTAAATAAGTTTTTTCTTGACGCAAAATCGTGCCATTTTAATGCTATAACCCTTTCTGAAACATGGTTGACGGATTCTCACTTTAACGAAAAAATTCTGCATAGTAACTAGAAGATTCACAGAGATCCAATTACCACTGGCCAGTCGCGAGGAGGTGGCGTATTGATTGCCATACTTAACTCCTTCATGAGCGAGCCAGTTAACTGCACGCCGCATAATTTATTCTAGCATAAAGTGGTCAAAATAAAAATGCAAAATCGAATATGGTCATGAAAATGAGATACTCTAACTATCTCTAAGCGAAGGCCCGAGAGGGGCTGTAGTGCTACAAAGAAGAAGAAGAAGACAAATGAAGACGATAAAATTATCATTACTGGCGACTTTAATAGACCTAATATAAAATTTGTGATCGACAATGACGATGGTCGACTCCTTCCGGTGAATCTCCTTGATAGTAATGATTTCAAATTAATGAGCACCTTCTATAGTAACGATTTGCATCAGATAGATCCAGCCCCCAACCAGAACGGTACATGGCTAGACCTTATTTTTTCTAATGCATACGACGAAGCAGTGGCCAATTTAACTGATGACAATGAGAATCTGTTTTCTAACACGAGTCATCACTTAGCTTTTTCTGTTGATTTATCCACTCTTGATACTCTCAATTCTATATCGTACAATAGAACTATTGTATATGTACTTCCGCAATGGCGATTATGGAAACATTAATAATCTCCTATCCAGTGTCGACTGGAACGCAATTCTGTCAACGTTAGATTTGGATACGGCTCTATCCACCTTTTATCGTATAATCTTTGACGCCGTTGAATCTTTCGTACCGAAAATCAAGAAAAAAGATAAGATTTCAGAAACATGGCTGGGGAGTGATCTAAGATATTTACGTAACCAGAGAAACAAACTATACAGTATAAGCTAAACTTTTTAATTGGATCATTTCACCCTTTTCACATCAACTTAATGTAAATCTATACGACAAATTTGCTCTACAAAAGCTATCGGAGCCATCCGAAAGAGTGATCGATATCCGCGCGACGTTAGATAAGCTTCAAATGTAGAGCAAATTCGTCGTATAGATTTACATTAAGTTGATGTGAAAAGGGTGAAATGATCCAATTAAAAAGTTCAGCTTATACAAGTACTTACAAGAGAAATTTACATTGAATATAACTTGCAGATACAAAAACATATTGAGTTTGCATACGTAGAAAAATTAAAATTAACTCCCTCACCTCTGAGCATGGTGGTCGCCATCACCGGTGTGTATCTAAGAGTGATGGCCTGAGGAGAATCAGTGCACACGTCGAAACCACCTTCTTCTAACATTTTTCTTCTCTAATAATTTTTCAGAAAAATTATTATTCAAAAATATGCAACTCATTTATATGTAGCTGCAAACAATTCCATAAAAAGTAATTTAAACTATACAGGTTCCTCAGAAAAGATAAATATTGTCGCGTGTTTTGGTTCACGGCCAATAATTTTAATGTTCCGGGAAAGTGAAAACGCAATGTCTTTTTCAAGTTTAAAAGAGTTTATTTAAAAGAGTGCACAATTATTGATTTCCCTATTAAAAGTCTAACTTCTACTTGTCAATAAATTTCTATTGCAATTGTCTTCTAAAATCACTTCACAATCACTCAATCAATATCGCCATTACCTCGCGCTCCACTCTATCGCAGTTTTTATTATCGCGGTTGTAATGAATTATCCCCCCATTCATTCAACTCGCCTTTATATAGGGTCTCTAGCCATTCAACCCATTTCTCGTACATTGGCGAATGTTCTGCCGAGAGGTGCCTAGTATATTGTGGCAGCTTAATGAATGGAGTGACGTCACTTTCAGATGTTGAACCTGGTTGGTGGGTTCTCATGGTTTCGAGTAAATTCACTTTGTTGATCATGAGGTTCTTAATGGTTGTGAAAACAATTGCAACAGTAGCTCGCAGAATTATTCGTGCATGTAACAATATGTAAGCGATGAGACTCAGAGTAAGTATAATGAACTTGCAGTTGAATTCAAAATTAAATCGCAAGATACCTATCAAACTTACGTTAACGTCATAGCAAAGGAAACTATTTCCAACCCCAAAAAATTCTTTGACTTTGTTAACGTTAAGCTAAAAACATCTGGTTATCCTTCTTTAATGTTATACAATGACTCTGTCTCATCGTGTACCGAGCCGATCTGTGAATTCTTTGCTGATCATATTTAGCATGTTTACTCTAATTTAGTCTCTTTGCCTCATTTTGAGTTGTTGGAAATAGTCACAAAGACCTTAACTGGAAACATTACCATTTCTGAAGATGAAATTCTTCAGGCTATGGAAGATCTTGATCCACTTAAAGAACCCGGCCTTGACCTTATTCCTTCTTGCTTTCTGTCTCTCTGCAAAGATGAATTGGTTAGACCTCTCTTCCTTATATTCCCCAAACTTTGGAAACCATCATTTATAACACCAATTCACAGAAAAAGCAATAAGCGGCACGTGGAGAACTAGAGCGGTATTGGTATCCAAAACTGTTCGAAAAAATTATCTGCAGTAAAATTTCCCCCATTATTGAACCGCATATGAATGAACAGCAACATGGCTTCCGTGAAAATAGGTCTACCACCACTAATCTAATTACCTTGACGTCGGATATTCTTTGCAGTATGGAGCAAGGCTACCAGATAGATGCTACATACACAGATTTCAGTAAAACGTTCGATCGAGTGAACCATGAAGTATGAGTGAATAAACTTCGCATTTTTGACATCTACGGTTCGCTGCTCAACTGGATTCAGTCATATTTGAAAGACCGCACCCAATGCGTTAAGTTTCAAGGTCGGTTGTCTCGTGACTTCAGTGTCACCTCTGGAATTCCTCAAGGCAGTCATCTTGGCCCACTCCTCTTTAATATTTTCATCGCTGATCTTTCTAAAGTACTGTCTGATATTCCACACCTGTTTTACGCCGACGACCTCAAACTTTATCACTGCATATAATCCTTATCCGATGTTTCTTTTCTCCGATCCAAATTAGCTGCTTTCCTTCAGTGCTGCGATAGAAACCAGCTTACTCTCAATATAGAAAAATGCCAGATAATAAGTTTTGCAAGAAAAAAGAACGTCACCTTAAATGATCATGACATTAACAACACACAACTAAGAAGAGTCGAGAGAGATGTCGTCCTTGCCGTAGTCTTAGATACGAAACTCCGCTTTAACCTCCATTATGATGAAATCCTGAGCAAAGCTTACAAAATGCTAGGTTTCATTAAACGTAGAGCAAGAAAGGTTCAGAAATATCTGGGCTACTAAATCTTTGTATACCTCACTTGTCCGTCCACTTCTTGAATACGGCTGCACAGTCCGGGGACCCCATATTCGACATTCATAGCCGTAGATTAGAGTCAGTGCAAAAACAGTTTTTGCTCTTCGCCCTTAGATCCTTGTATGATCCTACCTCTTTCCACTATCTTCCTTCTTATGAGGTTTGACTTCAATTAATCAACCTGACTACATTGGCTTCGAGTAGAGTTGCATTGTCCGTCTGCGTGCCGTTTGATGTTTTAAGAGGTAACATTCAAACTTCATCCTTGTCAGACAAGATTCACATGAATGATCCTATAAGAGCCACAAGACACACACCAACGCTAACCTTGCGTATGCA
Organism: Odontomyia ornata; assembly: GCA_963969285.1. Lineage (NCBI taxonomy): Eukaryota > Metazoa > Arthropoda > Insecta > Diptera > Stratiomyidae > Odontomyia > Odontomyia ornata. The sequence continues at coordinate 118,981,479 of OZ017740.1, forward strand.
CCACACCAACTTTGCTAGCAACGAGCCGCTTAACAGATGCTGTAAAGCATTCAACAAGTTTAGCATACATTACTCCACAACCACCTCCAAATCCCATTTTAAGAAACAAATTTTAAATGCCCCCAACGCTCCTACCTCATAAATGATTAAATTAAATTTGTATTTTTTTGTATTTCATGTATATGTATTTCGTTTGTAATTACGCTTGCTTGGCATAATAAATAAGTAAATAAGACCTGTGTTATGCGATGGGTGTGAAACATGGACTCTAACCCAAGCATCCGCAAATATATTGAACGACGGGTCCTGAGGCGAATAATTGGAGCAAAGCTAGACGGGGACCAATGGTGAATTCGATACAACCATAATTTTCATACATTTCCCCGTCCTCTCCAACCTTCAAAGCAAAACTTGTCATTCTAAGGCATGAAAGCTTCTTGAACGCAAAATTACGGTACTGTCAACAGCGGCAACAAACTCAGACAACTCCATCACAGGCAGAAAATTTTACCAAAATTATTGAGTCACTGACAAAGTAGCAAGTGCGGATCAGCGGAATGTTGGAACGGTTGACAAAGATGGAAGTGCGGACAATGTCACCAGGGACGGTGATGCTCCGAACCATTCACATGCCAAAGTTCGGCGGCAAGTACGAGGACTAGATATCATTCCATGATATGTTCCGACAAGAGCACTCTTGGAGCCTAGTATTCTTTGGGGAGTTCCGCCCCCACGTACCCGAAGAAATTCCCGCAAGGGGAATGCTGGTCGACAAGAGCACTCTTGGAGGCTAGCATTCTTTGAGGAGCGCCGCCCCCACGGACCCGAGGATATAGGTAACGACTCTGATTGGATCTGGACTACGTTTTGGACAACGAACTGGAATTGACGCTTTGGGCTGGCGGATGTGATGGTTTGGACCTAGCTGCTTTGCACAGTAGCGCCGAGGTGAAACTCGTGTGTGAACGGCGGCTCCAATTCAACTATCATACCGCCTCGTCTCGGTAAAACCTTGGCAGGCCTCGGAGTACGTTCGAAGTTCGCACCATTGGGTTGGTGGTATAGGTTCGGTTGAGACGGACTCCCCATTAGCGCTGGTCTGGCTCTGAGCACTTGTCCCCATAAGGGCTTGTGCCAACCCTCGCATGGCCTCCCTGCTCTGCAAAAAAAACCATGGGAAAAAAGGCGACTACACACACGAACCCAACAAAACTGGAGCAAACAAAATCAAAAGACCAAAAACATAAAAAAAAAAAACAAAAAATAATAACAACGATGACGCAACCAGAGGTTGCAGCCACGATGTTAACAGTACGTCGAAAGCGGTACTGACAACGACAAAAACGAAGAATAACACAATGACAATGAAGGCAGACGAAAAACGGAGAATAGCAGACAGTCTGGTTCAGACTGAGATTCCTGCGGTGTTCGTGCGCAGCAAAAAAAAAGATGCAAACGCCAGAGCGTCCTATTAAGGAAAAGCGGGAAACTATGCAGGACACTTCAGGTGTTCGAGCGGTGGGAGATAACATAAAGAGCACCGAAAATTCGATTGTCACTGCTGCGATCGTTACCGGAGCGACCGATGCAAGGGTCGCAAACCCCGACATTGCAACGAAAAATCCAGAAGCCAACGAGGAGATTATGGCACGAAAAGCAACGGGTGACCAGACACCGCGTGATTGCACCGCCAACGTCGAAAATGTGGTGGAAGTACTGCACTCGGAAACGGAACGCGATAACCTCTCCCAAGGTTGGTTGCAAGGTACAATTGCGGCCGAGCGATGCAAAGAAGAAAAAAAAGCCAGAAAGTAAAGTTCGCACAGACGCCCAATTAGAAAAAGGCCCTGATGCAAACCAGGAGAGGCAGAAGCCCCGACAAAAACCCCGGTAGCGGGCACTGCTCGTAACGTCCCAAGATGGCCGATTCTACGCGGAAGTACTGCGGGACATTAGGGGAAACGTAAGGCCCGAAGACACCAATACTACCATTAAAGTAGTACGACCAACGCGGTCGGGCCACATACTGGTCGAATTCTGAGCAAAGGCCGGCAATAAAGAATTATTTTGTGACGCAGTAAAGAAAGTCCTCGGCAAAAGCGCAACTATAGTCCCGCTGGGCCGATGGCAACGATCGAAATACGAGACATTGACAGCGTACCGGATATGGCCGAGGTAGAAGAGGCCATCAAAAGGGAGTTCCCTAGCGTGGGTAGAATCAAAGCGAGACTGACACCAGAAAACAACAGGGGACAAGCAAGGCCATCGTTGACTTGACCGAAAAGGACGCCGAACAATTCCTGAACAAGTGTAAAGTATGAATTGGGTGGGTTGTCTGTAGGATACGGCGAAGAGCAACGCCTCTTGAATGTTTCAAATACCTTGGTTAAGGTCACACCACACAAGTATGCAAAGGACCCGATAGGAGTTCCCAATGTTACAAATGCGGTGAAATGGGACATAAAAGTAAAGAGTGTACGAATGAGGCACACTGTATTCTTTGCAAGGATGCTGATCCAAAACCTGATTTTGGACACATCTTGGGATCAGAAAAATGCCGGGTGTTCCAGGAAGCCCTAGCCAAGGCAAAATCAGAACTCCGATGACCCGCATCCTGCAGCTAAACCTACACCGCAGTTCAACCGCCCAAAATCTGCTTGAGCAGTTTGCGAGGGACATGAAAGCTGACTTCGTGCTGCTGAGTGAGCAACACCATAATAAAAGTCCTGCATTATGGTGTTCTGATGAAACTGATACTGCCGCTATCTGGGTCCGGAACAGAGACTTTCAAGCGGAGAGTTGTGGACGGGGAGATGGTTTCGTGTGGGTTCGGTGCTCAGGGACCACCTTCTTTAGTGTGTACCTAACGCCGAACGAATTGATATCATCTTTCCAAGCCAAGCTTAATGCTTTAGCGGACGCTGTCTCGAACGCAGAGGGCAAAGTGTTCGTTAGGGGCGACTTCAACGCTAAAGAAATCGAATGGGGCATGCCTCAGACGGATCTGCGGGGAAAACGAATCCTGGAAATGGCGGCCAGGACGGCGCTCGTCGTGCTAAACTCCGCAAATACGCTGACTTTCCGCCGTCTTGGTTGTGAGGGAACCATACCGGACATGACATTCGCCTCGGAGTCCTTAGTACGGAGGCAACTGGAGAGTATTAGAGGACTACTCAGCCAATGATCATCAGGGCATTTTGCTTGAAATAAGTGATGCTGTCTCTCGTCGTCCGTGCTCTCGGCCTTCTACAACTGGATGGAACATCGGAAGGATGGACGTCGAGAGGTTCGTTGAGGTGCTCACAGCAGGTGAGCCGCTGCAGGAAGCTTCGCAGGGGACGGAAGAACTGGCAGCCCAAGACGTGGTGAACTCTACCATGAACATCATTACGACTGCTTGCTGCGCTTCTATTCCCCGTCGAAGACCCCGGCACGTCAAGCGCCCAGTGTACTGGTGGTCAACTGAAATCGCTGAAAACCAAAGGGAGTGTTACAAGCTTCGGCGTGAGGCTCAACGGAAGCGGAACGGTGACGAGGCATGCAACTGGGTGGCAGCATATAATTTGGCCAGGAAATGCCTTCGCAAACTGATCAACAGTAGCAAGGCTCGCTGCTGGCAAAAACTAGTGGATAATAAAAACAAGGATCCGTGGGGCCTTGGCTTCAAGCTGGTCATGGGGAAACTTGGTGCCCTACGGAAGCCTTGCATACATGACGCGGAAAAGATGGACGCGATAGTGCGGGAACTCTTCCCCGCCCATCCTGTCTGTGTTGACGTTTTCCATGGTGAAACAGCAGTCGAGTGTCCACTTTTCACACAGCTGGAACTGGAGGGGGCAGTCCTCTCATTGAAAGCGAGGAAGGCTCACGGTCCAGATGGTGTTGCGGCTCGTCTATCACCATTGTCCTGACATTCAACGCTTGCCTACAGGACGGGGTTGTCCCGGTACGATGGAAGGTGGCGAGGCTCGTGCTGATCAGCAAGGGGAAGGGAAATCCCGAATCGCCGTATGCATACCGCCCGTTATGCATGCTAGACACGGCTGGAAATATGCTAGAGAAACTCATCAAGGGAAGACTCACTGTCGCGATTCGTGCTGCTGGGGACCTATCTCCTCGGCAGTACGGCTTTAGAACAGGACGTTCGACATCGATGCGATTGCAAAGGTGGTGAACGCGGTCCAAAAGGCAGAGGCATATAGTCGCACCAAGCGACGGATTGTCCTGTTGGTGACACTCGACGTCAGGAATGCCTTCAACTCCGCTAGATGTGTGAATATTCTGGATACGCTGGAAAACTCTTTTCAAGTTCCAGAATATCTAATGCGGCTTTTGAGGAACTAACTAATGGACCGAAGCCTGCTCTACAACACGACACGGGGCCACCGAAGGATGGAAATTACATTGAGTGTTGCCCAGGGATCTGTTCTTGGTCCGGACGTGTGGAACGTGTCTTACGACGGGCTACTGAGACTTGAGATGCCAGATGAGTCGTGCTTGGTTGACTATGCGGATGATGTTGCGGCTCTGGTCGCTGGACGCACCGTTGAACAGGCACAACTTAGGCTAGGTATGCTAATGCGCCGAGTGAAGGATTGGATGACTGCTCGCGGGCTCAGTTTAGCACTGGAGAAAACCGAAGTGGTCATCTTGACAAAAAAGAGAATCCTTAGAGTAACGATGATCAGTATTGGAGACATACAAATCGAATCGAAACCAGCGGTGAAGTACCTGGGGCTACTGATCGACTCAAAGATGAGTTTCTCTGAGCAAATCAGGGCAACGGCTGAGAAGACTGCTTCAGGAGTATCAGCTCTGAATCGACTTATGACCAACGGAGGGGGACCCAGCCCGTCAAGAAGACGCCTCTTGATGAGTGCTGTAGGGTCAATGCTACTGTATGGAGCAGAAGTATGGGGCGACCCTCTCAGCAAGGAGGTATACCGAAAACGTTTGCCACAGGTACAGAGAAGAGGAGCACAGATAATTCTTTGCTAGAGAGCGCCACGCTATTTACCTGCGCCGAAATAAGGATGCGAAGGAGATGGTTGTCCGCGAGGAGAGACAGCGCTCGCTCAACGATTGGCAGCAGTCTTGGGTGATTTGCACGAACGGAAGGTGGACTGCGCACCTCATCCCGGGTATGAAACCGTGACTAAATCGAAGGCAAGGTGAGACTGACTTCTATCTGATCCAGTTTTTGACCGGGCATGGGTGTTTTCAGTCTTACCTGCACAAGATCGGTAAGTCTCGGTCTCCCAATTGTCGGTTTTGCCCAGGAGAGGAGGACAATGCCTGTCACACATTTTGCGTGTGTACAAAATGGGTCAGGCTGCGAAGGGAACTCTACAGGGAGACGGGAGAGCTCATCCCGGATAATATAGTTGCGTTGATGCTCGAATCGGTTGACAAATGGAACCAGGTGGCACATTATGCTCGGGCAGTCCTAAAATATAAAAGGGACTCACAGCAGCCGGGGGTGCTGGGGCTGGGGGATCGCTTTTCTGACACTTTCTCTTCCCCTCCCGCTAGAAGAGGGATCCTCCAGCTTGAAGGCGCCTCACGGCGTAACAAAACGAGAGCTGGCCGAAGTAATTTTTCAAACGGTTCCAGGCTGGGTTCTCAGGTTGACAGGGGAGGTGTTTAGTGGGTAGTCCAGTCGCCTTGTAGCGAGCATGGGAGTCCCACACTCTGTGCATAAATGGCATGCGCCTCCCTATCACAAAAAAATGTATCAAGTCGGGCGGCATGTTTGGGTATTTTCATACTTCAAACGACAATATTCAAAATTACATCAAGGTGATAGGCTTCTAATTTTCGGAGTTTCGGACAGATGTCAGCTTGCAGGCTTCGCACTTTCGGAGTCTCGCACGGACGTCAAACTGGAACGTATCCTACTGTTATCTATTTCCAACTCACTTTACACATGTATCTTGTTATGAGCGTTAGAAAGAAATAAAACATACTTTCAAATCTAGAACCATCGGCCATTTTTCTCGGTATAAATCCCCATCACCCATACTTTCTACATGCAATGAAATTTTATTTTTTTCATAAGCCACTCCTCTGTATGGGGAGACCCCCTTTCATAACTTATAATTTTTTTTTATAGTGAAACTTTGAAGGGAGTGTCCCTTTACACTTACTCACAATCAATGTCAATGTTCAATTATTTTCTTTTATTACTCAAAAATTATTGGCTTGAAAATTATTAAAAAATTATGTTTGCAAACAATGAAAACAAAAGAAAATGTTGGGTCTATGATGTCTATAGACTCAATACTAATGGTGTAGTAGCTTGTTAAAAATTGATTCTTATTCGTCAAATGCCAAAATTGGAAGCTTCCATGTGAAATAAATGAAAAACAAGGAAGGGTAACTTAGAGAAGCTTTATTAAAGTGCTTTGAAATTCTCTTTTTGATGTACTTGTAATATGCTCTTGAAAATTGAGCGGTGTAAAGTACTGAATTTTGAAGAAAAAAAATTGGGCTTGAGGTGGTGAGCATTTTTTCAATGTTGCAAAAAATTGTATTTTCTTCAAAATAACTTAAACTTTACTCATGAAACGAAAATTTTATTGAGTGATTATTTTGAGTTGGAATGGTAATTAGAGGGTGATTCTCATAGTTTTTTTCCCTACAAAATGCAAGGCCAACTTTATTTTCGCCATGATTTCCTTAGTTTTGATGCAAGAGTTTAACAGCCTAGACTTGATTTGAATGATAGTTATTTTTCTACTTTATATTAGCAATACAATTTACTATTTTCAAACGTATAAATATGCCCTGAAATCTTGCCTTTCATAAGTTGACATTGAGAATTATTGAAAGTTGTAAACTTCGTACACTTACACAATTTTATAGCACTTTAACTCCAGAATCATTCATTGAATGCGGTCAATAACAAAAGTGAAAATACAAATACTGTGGTATTGCTGTTTTTCGTTTGCATCGTCTTCTCTCCCTAGATTGCCATCCTTTGGTCGGGCAACTCAATGTGACCATGAAACTAATGGAGGCAAATAGATGAGTTCATTTCAAGCGGGTTTCTAGCAAATTTGTTGAAATGACATAGGACGGACAATTTTTCAGTCCAACCAGCTGCGAACGGAAAAAACAGAACAAGAAGAATTTTTACGTAACGTTTTCCCCATCAATGGACCTTTTTATGATATTTTTATGATTTGTCTTTTGTACTCCATTCTAGCATAGGGGAACCTAGATTTTATAGACCAAATGGAACACCACATATTAACTTTTACCTAAAATAAATAGCACTGAGCTATCTCCTGGTAAAAATGGGGGGATCCTCCGCGCTTACATCTCTATAGAGTGACACCGGTAGGCCTTCGTTTCTTATGATCTAATTTTTTACTTTTATAGATTATTGGGATTTACAACGGATATTTTCTCGAAACTATTTTAAATTAATTTATATTCATGAAATTGTGTATCAGATATCGTTGGGGTAAATAAAAACATCAGTCTGAAATTATAAGCTAAAACTGTTCCACCAAAAACCACACCCCCTCTTCACGGCACCACCATATATTCATTGTATAAAAACGTACCATATATTATTCTATAGCCTCAACATTTAGCCACAAACCGCCAACTGGTGTCAAAACAAAATTATTCAAACTGTATTCTAACTTTTCTGATGTTTTGCTACACGTCTTAAATCGATAATTTTTCAGAAGTGAAACCAACCCTATTTTCGACTGCATTTGGCCAAATTTAGCTCCTATACAATTCCTGGGTCCATCACCGAATCCCAAAAATGCCATTGGGTGTCGTTTCTTAATCTCTTTCGGGGTAAATCGATCCGGATCAAAAGTATCTGAGTTTTGGTAAATTTCCGCATCGTGATGAATGGAATACACCGGAATGAAAACACGAGCATCCTTCTCTATGACCATGTCTGAATCGGGAACTTGAAAATTGCAATTCGCTACCCTCATCAACGCAAAAGCGGGCGGATATTTACGCAATGATTCTGAAAAACATTTTTCATCAGGATAATGAACTTTCTTTTAATCTTATCAGGTAAAATTAGACAAAAAATTATCAAAATTATAAAACTGCTTTTTGGTCTGATTTTATCGAGGAAATCAATTGGGCCAATAAATAAATATTTATCGTAATCATTAGATGTCAAATGTTTACCGAGACAATGAAACCGAATGTTGAGAAATTATTCAGCTAATTCCGATAGAATGTAATTTTAATGGGAATTCTGTTAAATGAGATGCAGATTCCAATTACCATTGATGATTTGGTCAATAAAGGTCATTTCCAGCATTGCATCGTAAGTCAATTCTCCTCCATGTTTTGCGAGAATGTCGTTCACCTCACGCCTTGCCTTTTCTTGAATGTCCGGATTCATCGCAAGTTCATAAAGTGAATGTGTCATATTTGTTGAGGTCGTTTCGAATCCAGCCAAGAAGAATATAAAAGCTTGTGCTGCGATTTCTTCGAAATTTATTTTCTCCATACCATCCTGGCTGGCATCTCCATGCTCGTTTCCATTCTTCAGTTGTATCAGGATGTCCATGAAATCGTTACGTCTAATGTTGTTCTTCTCACGATACTCAATCGTTTCACGCACGACTTTCAAGAAAAACTCGCTAACATCATCCCGTATAATTTTCATTCTTAGTTTCAGAGCCAGTTTTGGAAATAAATTTATAAGTGCACGGCCAATAATTCCGTTTCGAGGTTTTTCAAAGCCGACTTTACCAAAGCGTCGAAACTCCGTATTAGGGTCCTTGAGACTGTTACACTCGATACCAAAGGCACACGTCCCGAAAACATCGATCGTAAACCTCGCAAGAAGATCTTTGATCTCTACATCACTGTCAGTTTTTATGATTTCCTTGAGGGTATGGTTGAACTGATTCATAACCTCGACAATTGTTGGGAACAAATACTTCATCTTCCCTAATGTGAATGTAGGAGTCAACTTCGATCTTAGTGCCTTCCATTTCTGTCCTTCCAAACGCAGCAAGTTAGCGGATAGCGGATCGTCGCGCTGATTGTAATAAAATCCTCGATCGTGAAATTTACTGAAGTCTTTCACTAGAACGTGCTGCACCAGATTGAGGTCAATAACGAGTGCACATGGTTGGGTGAAAATGTATATCCCAGCGAATGGAACTTTACCCTTAAACTTTTGGTACATTTCGTCGAAAATATCTTTTACATGGCGTCGTTTAAGAAATCCTCCAATGTTGCCAAACGGGATTCCTGGTTCTAAGTATGAGACTCCTCGTGTCGCCCAATAATTGAACTTAAATTTGAACAGCGCATAAAGTCCGCCCATGACTGCAATTAGCGCAGACAACCAAATCACCAGAATCGCCATTGCATCAACAATTCGAACACTTTACTGTATCTTTTATTCGGGTTCCAAATTTTAAAAGTTTACTGATGAACGACAGTGCTTCTACGGTGACGCTGATTAACTAAGCTAGTGTTATGCACTACTAAAACACTACTGAATCGTATTCACATGATAATTCTTCATATCACTCTTTGCAGCTGATTTGATAACGAAACTAAACATTGAACGTTGAGCTGGTTCTCTCGCCACCAGCAACACAGGGAACTTACCAAAGTTGCTAAAAGGAACAAGAGCCGAACCAAAACAGAGAGCATGCTGAAACATTCGTGTTTTTTTTCTCGTGTGTTTTAATACCGGAAAGTCCTGATCAGGAGAATATGAGGAGTTATTAATTAAGTAATGATGCTGAAGAATTGAATTATGTAGATATTGACGTTATGATTCGGTGTATTTCGTCTCTTTCATACCGGTTCTCGTTATTTTGGCACCTAAATACACAAATGCGATCACGTGTTTGATACTGTATTCACCTAGTGTGATATTTTGTGTATTTGAGGTAGTTTTCCTTGACTGCGTCATGATTTTCGTTATATTTTCCTTGATTTGTAGCCCTACTAGTTTTGCTTCGCTGTCGAGTTTCAGGAAGAGTTCTTTGGCAGTTGTTAGTGACCGTTACAGAATGTTGATGTCGTCCGCATAGGCCACTACCTGGCTCGACTTGTATATTAATGTACCTGGCGTATCGACAGGTAGCTTCCTTATGACATATTTCAGAGCCAAATTGGAAAGCAATCGGGCCAGTCCATTTCCCTGCCTTCGTCCAATATTTGTGTCAAAGGCATCGGTGAGTTGGTTATTGATGCGAATTCGGGAGGTTATTGACGTCATTGTCATTTTTGTGAGATGGACGAATTTGGCTGGAATGCCATAGCAAAGCATTATTTGGTACAGTACGTTACGCTCAATACTGTTGTATGCTTCCTTGAAATCAATGAAAATCCCGTGTACGTCTCTGTTCAACTCCCTGACAGTTAACAGTTGATTTATTGTCGATCAACCTGCTCTAAAACTACCTCAATACGATTCTATTTTCCAAGATCTTTGAAAATATTTTGTACGTTGTTCACAGTAGTGAAATGCCTCTATTGTTTTCGCACTGTAGCTTGTCACCTTTTTTGTGGAGAGGGAATATAATTGATTGGCTCCATTCTTTTGGCATATGTTCTTGTTGCCGAATGTGCTCAACAACTTTGTGAAAAGCTTTCTGAACACTGCTGTCACCATATTTGGTGAGCTCCACTGGAATCTCACCAATGCCCGGTGCTTTATTATTGTTTTGGGCTTTAATGTTGTTAAATACTTCGTCCAGAGTGAGTGAAGCCACTGAAAGCTCTCCGGAAAGATCTAAAGGCTCCGAAATTCTGGAGCTGTGCAGAGGGTTTAGGAGGTTCTTGAAATATAATGCCCGTATTTCCTTAATCTTTGTTTCATCAGTGATGATATTGCCGATGTCATCACGATAGATCGTGGTCTTGTACTGATATTCACGTTTCAGGATTTTTACTACTTTGTATGCTAGCCTTGTGTTGTTGCTTGCTAGACATACATCGATGTTCATCAATTGGTCGTCATAGTATTTTCTTTCCTTAATCCTAATTATCTTATTCACTACTCTTCTGAGATTTTCAAAGTGTTCTCCATTTGTCCTGGTTTTCCTGCCTACTCTTAAGTATTTTTTGTACGCCCGACTCTTTTTGTCTCACGCATTCTGGCACTCATCATCGAACCAATCATTTCTTTTGTGCCGGCCTTGATGTCCGATCATCTGTTCTGGCATGATCTTAAAGGCCGCTTTCACTTCCATTCAAAGCACGTTACTTGTTTTCAGCGATGCGTCTGATAATATGGGAGCCAGCTGATTGTCGAGGGTCTCCGCGAAATATCTGCACAGTCGACGTTTAGAGCCTTTTAATGTCAAATTTTTGTAGCAGTCTGGCTTTCGCCAAATATACGTCGTCGATAGGTTGATTTGATCAAGTAATGACTTGAGTAGACCAATTGTTCACAGTCAAGCAGGTACTTGAGAAATTCTGGGAGTTCAAAATAGACGTACACCAAATTTTCGTTGATTTTAAGCAAGCATACGACATTATTTATCGAAACGTACTGTATCAAATAATGCTTTACTTTGGCATCCCAGCCAAATTAGTCCGTCTTATCAAAATGACACTACCAAGTCCGCATCAATAGCCAACTCACCGATGCCTTTGACACAAATATCGGACTGAAGCAGGAAGATGGGCTGGCCCAATTGCTATTCAATTTGGCTCTGGAGTACGTCATTAGGAAGCTACCTGTCGATACGCGAGGTACATTACTATACAAGTCGAGCCAAATAGTAGCCTATGCGGACGACATCAACATTTTGTCATGGTCATTAACGACTGACAAAGAACTTTTCCTGAAACTCGACAGCGAAGCAAAACCAGTAGGGCTACAAATCAATGAAAATAGAACAAAGCTCATGACGCAGTCAAAGAAAAATACCTCAAATACACAAAATATCACATTTTGCGAATACACTAGTGAAAATGTCGGTAGAGTTATGTATTTAGGCGCCAAAATAACGAAGACGGGTAATGAGACAAAATGCGCCGAAGAATACAGCTCGCAAATAAAATATTTTATTCGGTTTTGACGATCTTGAAGACCAGCTGCATACACAGAAAAACAAAGCTCCAAGTATACAAATCTGTGATAAGATCTGTGTTATGCTATGGGTGTGAAACATGGACCCTAACCCAAGCATCCGCAAATATATTGAATGCTTTTGAGCGATGGGTCCTGAGGCGAATAATCGGAGCAAAGCTAGACGGGGACCAATGGCGAATTCGATACATGAGCTGTATGAAATTTTTGACGAGCCGAAAGTCTCAACGATTGTATGACTGCGGAAGCTGCAATGAGCCGGACACATGAATCGTATGGGCGAACAACGGATACCCAGAAAGGTATTCGTGGGGAGACCTGAAGGCCGGAGACCAGTGGGGAAACTGAGGAAACGCTGGTCTGACTCGGTCGACGAAGACAGTTCATCGCTGCTCGGATTTCGAAATTGGAGGACGCAGTCAATGGACCGAGACGGTTGGAGGCGCTATTTTCAGGAAGCGAAGGCCCGAGATGGGCTGTGGTGCTAAGATAAAGAAGAATGGTCTGAGTTAAAATTGACTCCTCGGTATGTACGGATGTCAAGTACGCTCGAGGTCCAACGTTGTTGGATCAAAACTTGGTCAATCTGGTTTTGTGTGTTGTCATCTGGTGGTAACCAGATCATTTTATGTATGCATCGATGACTAGGTTTCTGCTACATGCAGAGTCAATCAGGCACTGGGCGTTGTCATTTGTTTCATCGTAAAGGCTATATCCTCCAGTTGTTCCCCGATGAGATAGCTCATTGCCAAACTTAGCGTTGAAATCACCCTGAACTATTTTTCTGTCGTTTGTAGGCAATGAGTCGACTGGTCTTTCTAGATAATTGTAGAACAATTTCTTCGTTTCTTCGTCCTTTTCTTTGGTCGGGGCGTGTACGTTTATCAGCCAGATTTTGAAGAATCTTGCTTTTATGCGGATCACACACAACCGTTCATTAACTGCCTTAAAACCGATAACATGCGATTTGAACTCCCTTTCCACAATGCAGACCACTCCGAATCCTCGTTTTCCAGTAGGCTTCCCAACTTTGAAGATTGCGTGCGATCTAATGTCTTGAATATCACTTCCAGTCCAGTTCGTTTCCTTATCCTTATTTTTAATTTACAATATATTGATTGACCTGTTGTAAATTTCCTTAACAGCGCCAAATTAAAAGAGTGATCTGACATTCTAGAATCCGATGCCATAGTCCTTTTTTGTTTGTGTGGTCGTTGCCGTGTTTTCAGTCCATTTCGACTCTCTGCTGCAGGTTTTGAAACGTATAAGGTTTTCCGAGGACGGGGAAATAGCCCATCGGCTAACCTCCATTCCGGTGGCATGGTTATTACTTCGAGTCCGTTATCAGGCGCGGAAAGACTCGCCTTCATCCTCTTTCGCCCCCATAATGGAGGTGTAAGTAGGAGCTTTATAGTAGCAGAGCTGTAGATGTCTTTACAGCTATGAGCATTACTCAACATTTAATGTCCCATCATTGGAGAACCAGTAAACCCAATGTGCGACCCCTAAAATATTCAGTACCAATTTAATCGTGGGGTCTATGATGAGGAATCATGGTAACTTTGGGATGGGAACACGAGAGGTTCCCTCCTCCTTTCTCAAATAGGCTTGGGTCCTTCTACTACGAACAAATCCAGAAGCTTGCCATTAGCCTATTGAAGAAATTAGAGAAACTCTGTTGTGATCCCGGAAGTTACCGCAGTTGCAGACATTAGTTTCTGGCAGAGAGGTGTTTATCCCGGGTGGCAGACTGAGCCCGAGTAGCGCTTAGTCGTGTCACGGGTCTTTCGGGGTACCCTTTGTCCGTGCTGTGCCATCTTACACATAAAAATTTAACATGAGGGGAAGTATGAGAAAGGAGAGGAAGAGGTAATTACGAGGAATAAAAAATGTTTTTTCGTTGCGCTAGCATGGTCGTATATTTGAACAAATTTAATGCGATTCAAAGCCAAAACAAATTCTATGCGAGATGGATTCCAAAATAACAAAAAACAAGTTGGGTAAACAGACCTACGCTCATATCTGAAGGGTTTTGTACCCAACGTGCGAAATGCAGTCACCAGCAATGAATAAAGGCAAGCAACATGTCAAAGATATGTGCACGTTTATAACAAAATCAATTGCTTCTCTACTTTCAACCATCGCCATTTTGTTGCAAACTAACAAAAATCACTCAAATCATGAATTCCCAAAAATGTCTGTATTATTGACCTTATTTGAAAATTTCACGAAGATCAAATCAAAACTGCTGCGTCTGATTCGATCGAAAGTCCGAAAATTACCAAAATCTTGTGTTATTGTTGTTGTAATTGGAGAAATTTCAAATGGCTTTAACGTCCGTGAATATGATTTTCATCAAACTTGCAAAGTATTAGGACCTTATGTAAGACTACTTAAAAATTGAGCTTAAGGGTATCCATACGATTTTATTGGGGATTTGTGATTCATAGATTCATATACTATTATTAACAAAGTTGAGTGAATTTCGACTTCTAAGATATTTGTTATTGTTGTACTCATAAGCACCTATCTCCATAATTTTTTCAGATTTTCCGGATCCCAATTGTCGAATCGTGAGGGGAGGAGGGGATACATATTGTTCGTGGATTTCCCCTTCCGATGCGCCATCTGAAGCAAAAAATACCAGTTTATGACCTGTTTTGAAAAGTTATCATCAAGATGTTACATTTGATACCCACATCGCCTACCTTTGATGACATTTTTTTTCAGGGGTCACTCCCTTATATGGGGAGGCCCCCTTAAGCACTTTGTGAAACTTTGAAGAGAGCACCACTCTGCACCTACATACAAAACTTTATGTTTGTAGCTAATACTCGTACAGTTTACGAGAAAAACTGCTGTGACACACGGACGGACGGACGGACAGACAGGCGCGATTTTAGTAGGGTTTTGTAAAATTATTTTACAAAACCCTAAAAACCAACAAATTAACCCTCTTTTTACATAAATTAAATTTAAATTGCTGAAAACAAATTGGATGAAAATTCACAAAAAAAAAACAAATTCAAAATATTAATTTATAAAATAAAAAGGACAGAAAAAAATATACAATTTACTCACCCCTATTTTGTAGCTGAGCGCTGTGCAACTGGAAAGGAGTACACTGAAAAAGTATCTTTTAGTGGAATCTTTTGGTATCTTATAGAAAGATTCAAAGTGACATGCAACATGTTTATCGGCCACCAGCTTGGGTCTAAAGGCTCATCATACTAATTAATTTTGTATGTCTTTAGTTATTTTCGCAATAACGAAACGATCCTGAACAAATCTTTGGCGCAGTTCATGCCAATGCTCCATTTTCAACTTTAAAGCGATCACCGGAATTGGTTGTCTTAACATTTGAGGTCAAGGACCAATGTCTTTCACACGGTGGAGTCACAAGGTCGTTAACAACGTACGACCGAACCTCTAAAGGGTTATTGCCGATAATTACAACACACGTCTTGTTCTGTTTGTTTTTCTTTTGTTTCATGCAGACAGATTACCGCACACGACCTCCACTTTTATGCATCAATCCAAATGCAAAACTTGATTTATTTCAAATACACCGAACTTCTTTCTTTTCGAGTTTAACACTCATCGCCCACTTTTATTCGTTAATCCATAAGCAAAAACCTCATTTTATTTTCAAATTCGCCGAACTTCTTTCTTTCACACTCATAAAACTATCGTCACCAAATCTAAATCAAATCCTCACTGCCAATCCTGCATTTCGTTTTCCCAATTATCGCCGCCCTACCGAGTTAACCTGATTGAAGTTCAATACACTTCAGTCCCGCTCCTCCATACAGCATTTCACTTTCGACAAATGCAACAATCCCCATTTGTATATATAGCGGTTTGCATATAACCATGGTCACGTTTAGTAATGTGCAAATCGTCATACACACGGAAACAATTGCTTTTGACGAAACTAAAAAGAGTTTTTGTGCGTCTGGAAGTACTTGAACTCAGAATCCCAGTACACCCCTAGATTAAAAGTCCGCTGCACTAGCAGCTAAACCATCTTTTGATAAACTCCATCCATCGAATAGGCAAGTTCAATAGGAAAAAAGTTTCAGTCCAGCTTGGGAGTTCATAAAGAAGCGCTTTCAAAATAGACGCTTATTGGTCACGTCCATCATACAGAAGCCCATTTAACAGCCAAATATTATCGTCGAAACGACCAATACCCGAACGGACTACACCACGTTACTCAGGAATGCATTCGGGGGCTGCAAACGTTGGGGGTGAAGGTGGATCAATGAGGCCCGATTTTGATATTCCTGTTGCTTAAAAAACTGGACAACAATGCAAATATAGCATTCAAGCATTCACTCTCCTCGCCAAGAGAGTTGCCATTGTAGTAATGGAGCAAGTCGCCTAGCCAAACCACTCGAGGGACCTTCACGAAAGGAATCCAGCAAGCTTTCTGGCATTAACCGGCTGTGTGGAATAATTCAAAGGAGTTGGACTGCACAACCAAAGCTTGCAAATCACATGTGATATTTAAAATACTAGAAATTTCGAGCTCCATAAATCAAATCAACTTTCTAAATCCTCCAGACAAATGTTGAATTTGAATTCATCCATATCTACCAAATTGAGCTGCAAAAATCAATAGAACCAGTTCAATATAAAATTAGTTCTAACGAAAACGACGACATTTGTGCATACAAGATTAAAAATTCTAAATATTCGATCATCATTTCAAAATGCTGCCCAGCTGTCAAATGATAACATTTATTAAAACCTCAACTAAAAAGACTAACAATAAATTTTTATTATATAAAAAATTAAAGAAAGTAAATTCCCTTTAATTCTACAACAGGGTTTTCCAAAAAAAGGAGGTGTTATTTTGATATTGAAAGAAAGATTCCATTTTTCAATATAAATGATCGGATGTTTATTTTATTACAAAGAGGAAGGTATGCCGTTAATAGTGGAAAATAACAGGCAAATGACCACGCTTACAGGACCATATCCTTTTCATGAAATTTTCCATAATCAAATCGCAAAGTGGCTGCCCTATGTCCTCGATAGCCTCACGAATTCCATCTTTGAGGCCTTGAATCGACACCGGGCTGTTGGCGTAGACCTTCTCTTTTACGTGGCCCCAAAGGAAGAAGTCGCAAGGTGCTAAATGACAAGATCTCGGTGGCCAATTGTGATCACCTCTTCGAGAGATAACATGGTCCGGAAACTTTTCCCGTAAAAAATCAATGGTTTTGTTGCTTGTGTGACACGTAGCGCCGTCTTGTTGAAAGTAAACGTTGTCCAGATCAATACCATCCAATTCCGGCCATAAAAAATCATTAATCATCTCTTGATAGCGAAACCCATTCACCGTAACTGTTGCTATAGCCTCATTTTCGAATAAGTCAGGACTCCGCCGGACCATAAACAGCACCATACAGTCACGCGTTTAGAATAGAGAGACTTCTCAACAATAACTCTTGGGTTTTCCGAGCCCCAGATGTGACAATTTTGCTTGTTGACGGAGCCACCGAGGTGGAAATGGGCCTCATCACTCAAGATGATTTTTCGATGGAATTCCGGATCATTTTCATGCATTTCCAGGACCCAATCAGCAAAGACACGACGTTGTTGATGATGGACCGGCTTGAGATCTTGTGTTAACTGAAGTTTATACGCCTTAAGATCCAAATATTTATGCAAAATACGGTGTAATGACGTTTGTGGAATGCCTAATTCCAAAGAACGACGAGCAATGGACAAATCTGGGTTTTCTTCAACACTTTCGGCTACAGCAGCAATCAGCTGTTCTTGAGTGACGTGCACGGGCTTCATCCTTCACATCACTAAGTTGTCCCAACAGCTCGAATTTTTCCACCAATTTTCGTATTGCGGTCCGACAAGGTGCTTCACGACGACCCAAAAATGTTCGAGTCTTACGAACTGTCTCTGCCAAATTTTCACCATTTTTATAGTGAATTTTAATAATTTCAATGCGTTATTGAAGCGGGTATCGTTCCATTTTTAGGGTTTTGTACTAAAATACAAAACCCTATTGCAATCACGACCTGTGTCCGTCTGTCCGTCCGTCCGTCCGTCTGTATGTCACAGCACTTTTTCTCGGAAACTATAGGGGCTACAGCCATGAAACTTCGTAGAAAGGTCAGAAGTGGTGACCTCTTGAAAGTTCAAGGGTGGAAAATTTTTTCAAAGGCGTTTAAGGGGGTCTCCCCATATAGGGGGGTGACCCCTCAAATTTTCACCATTGGTAGTCGAGTAGGGTGTCATTGGAAAGGTCTCAATGAGATCTTTTCAAAACAAGTCTTAAAATTGTCTTATAAGTACCGAGGGGGGCAGGGGAAGGGGAAATGTACGAACTTTTCACATTTTCTCCAATTAAATCGTCTTTGACATGTTTCTTGATTTTATTCGTTGCTGGTTACTGCATTTTGTAAGTTGAGTACAAAACCCTTCTGACATAAGCATAGGTCTGTCTACCCAACTTGTTATTGTTGGCGTAGTTTCTACTTGTCAAATGTCAAAAAATGACAGCTTCAAAAGTTACACCTACCGAAATAGCGGGCTATTCAAAATAACACCTTTATTTTTATTTTTATTCCGTATAAAATTGTTTCGTTCTCTACTTGAGAACTTCCTCAGTACTACTTTTCCCTAAAATACAAGTGTCCTAATATTTATACTAAACTCATTAAACTATTAAATTGAATCTCTAATTACACATAACCTGTCTCTAATCCCTCAAAGTTCTTTTACTTAATTTATAATTACTGATCCTTTTACCATTCAAAATTTTGTTTTTCTTTATTACTACTTAATTACATTCATTATTTTGTAAGCTTGAATAGCCAGGTGTATTCGTTACCTGGGTCACCGTTCCAAATTTCCTGCATCTTTCGATTGAATATCTCAAAACTTTCTGCTACATCCAGCTTCCACACGTTTGTAATTGTTTTCAGCATGCTCACGTTGTCCGCAGTGATGTAATGGTTTTCAAGGAGTTTATGCTCCGCCACTTTTAATATGAAGTTTTTTGCATCCTGCTTTTTGTTTTTGTTGACTGCTTCCCTTAAGTGTTCGTTCCATCTGACACCTAGTGATCTCCTCGTTTGTCCAATATAATATCCCTTACATTTCGTACACGATACCTTGTAGGCTCCGCTCCGCTCCATTTTGGATATGGTGTCTGCTACGCGCGAGAGTGTTAGAATAAAAAAACCAAAATTTAAATATTTTACACTTTATTAATATTAATATTCTCTAACACTATTAACTTAATTTAATTACAATTATTAGCGCGCAATAAGGATATTTAATACTTCAGACTGCGGACGATGCAGTCTCAAGTCGTTTACTTGTTTGTTGAGAAAATTTTCATTCTCATGAAAATCTTCCCATATTCATCAAAATGCGCAAGTTCATGCAGACGCTGACTAAGCGGTCACGTTGCATGAACTTGCGATCAAATCTATGAAAACGTGGAGCTAGCATGCGCGTAATAGATCCTTGGTAGATCGACCTACAGTTTTGTGGCCCGGCTCGTATAAACTAGGTCGATGTCTACGTTTTTCATAGCCCTCTTCATTGTTTCCGTCCTTGCGTCAAAAGTTACAACCAACCTCTTCCATTGCTCGACTTCCGCAGTTAGCGTTGTGAACTTTTTGTTGAAGATCTCCTTCGTTGGTTTGGCTATCAATTTGGTGACTTCATCCGTAGGGCATCCATTCCACTCGGCCAACTTATAAATGTGGGACGTTTCTTTTTTCCGGCCTTCCTTATTCAATGGAAGCGTGAGCATTCGATTCACAAGCCAGCTAAATTTTGCCCATTTTTGCTGTTGGCAATGGCTCGAAGTGAAAAGAATTATCTGCATGGTGTCCGTAGGTTTGCGGTATATTTCGAATTCCAATCCATTAGTTCTTCTTCTACATGCCATCACGTCCAGGAATGGTAGCCGCCCCTCCAACTCCAGCTCGTGAGTGAAACTGATGTTGTGTATCGAGCTCATCGCCGTAAGATTTTCCGGATCCCATTGGAGCCCCATGTGTTTGATTAAAAAATTCTCCCCAGAAAGTGAAATAGCTTTCACCCATGCAGAGTCTAGCCAGTTTCAAATACATTTTGCCTCGTGCTTTCCATTGTTCTCCTGATCCTTGCATCAGAATCCACTCCTCAAGTAACGCAATTGCTTCTTTGACCGGAATACTGGGAAAAAGTGCCCTGACGTCAAATGACACCATCGTATCGCCATCTTCCAAAGGTCCCCAGGACAAAACCTTTGAAGTAAATTCCGCCGTATTCGCTGCTGATCTGGTAACAAATTGTTTGTCCATGTTATTGAATTCCTTGACCAACCACTTGACAATTTTCTGAGTGGGGGCATTTTCTGCTGACACAATTTCACGCATTTCATGGCCTGGCTTGTGGATCTTCGGAAGGCCTGTGATCCTTGGTAGCGATGGGTTGGTTACTTCTAAGAATTTCTTGAGGTGCTAAACTCATTGTTTACATTCTTTTAGCACTTTCTCCACTCTTTTTATTGACTCAGGCAGTGCATTCTTTCGTAGATTGAAATATAGTCCCGTATTTATTTTTTCCTGCAGTCTATTGTCGTAATCGGCTTTGTCCATGATCACTAAGGCATTCCCTTTATCCGCTTTCATGCCGTAAACCGGTAGTTTTTTAAGCTCATTGATGATCCTATTCTCGTCCTGCTTTCCGACCCATCTAGTTTCTTTTTTCAGTGTATCTGCAGTGCTGGTTCGTATCCTTTGTTTTTCCTTTGCCGTCAGTCCATGCATGCTAGAAAGTCTGTTGATCCCGGCTTCGATTTCTATGAGGATATCTTCAGGTTTGGCGTTCGCGTTAATGAAGTATTTCAGCCCCATGTTCAGTAGATGCAGTTGAGTTTGCGTGAATACCTGGGACGATTGATTGATGACTATGTTTCGATTGTACGCACCTTGATTTGTTGGGACACTGTCACTTGTTCTCGTCTTAATTGATGAAACTTCTTTTCCATTATTAATTTTTTCCGCTCGCTTTCACACTCTTCCGCTACTTTCACTTTTGTTAGACGAAACGGGAAACCAAACGGATATTGCTTCTTCTTCTTCTTCTTCTTCTTAGCACTACGGCCCCTTTCGCGCCTTCGCTTCCTGCTAATAGCGCCTCCAACTGTCTCGGTCCATTGACGGCGTCCTCGGATTTCGAAATCCGAGCAGCGATGAACTGTCTTCGTCGACCGAGTCAGACCAGCGTTTCCTCGGTTTCCCGACTGGCCGCCGGCCTTCAGTTGTCACAACGAATATCTTTTTGGGTATCCGTTGTTCGTCTATACGATTCATGTGGCCAGCCCATTGCAACTTCCGCAGTCTTACAATCGTTGAGACCTCCCGTTCGTCAAAAATTTCATACAGCTCATGGTTGTATCGAATTCGCCATTGGTCCCCGTCAAGCTTCGCTCCGATTATTCGCCTCAGGACCCATCGCTCAAAGGCGTTCAATATATTTGCGGATGCTTGGATTAGGGTCCATGTTTCACACCCATAGCATAACACAGGTCTTATCACAGATTTTTATACTTGGAACTTTTGTATGCAGCTGGTCTTCAAGATCGTCAAAACTGAATAGAATATTTTATTTGCGAGCTGTATTCGTCGGCGTATTTCCTTTCTTTCATTGCCCGTTTTCGTTATTTTGGCGCCTAAATACACAAATTCGCTAACATTCTGGATGCTGTATTCGTCAAGTGTGATATTTTATGTACTTCAGGTATTTTTCCTCGACTGCGACATGAGCTTTGTTTTATTTTCGTTGATTTGTAGCCCGAATAATTTTGCTTCACTGTCGAGTTTCAGGAAAAGTTCTATGGGAGTTGTTAATGACCGTGACAAAATGTTGATGTCATCCGCATAGGCTACTTCTTGGCTCGACTTGAATAGTAATGTACCTGGTGTATCGCCAGGTAGCTTCCGTATGACGTACTCCAGAGCCAAATTGAATTGCAATGGGGCCAGCCCATCTCCCTGCTTTAGTCCGATATTTGTGTCAAAGGCATCGGTGAGTTGATTATTGATGCGGACTTGGGAGGTCATCGATGGCATTGTCATTTTGGTAAGACGGATTAATTTGGCTGTGAAAGCAAAGCATTATTTGGTGCAGTATAATACGATCAATACTGTCGTATGTTTGCTTAAAATCAACGAAAATTTGGTGTACGTCTATGTTGAACTCCCAGTATTTTTCAAGTACCTGCTTGACTGTGAACAATTGGTCTGTTGTCGATCTACCTGCTGTAAAACCATCTTGATACTCCTCAAGAATACTGTTGGCGTACGATCCTATTTCATTTTCTAAGATTTGAGAAAATATTTTGTACGCCGTACAAAGAAGTGATATGCCTCTATATGATAATTTTCGCACTATAGCTTGTCACCTTTTTTTGTGGATAGGGAATATAACTGATTGGCTCTACTCTTTCGGAATATGTTCTTATTGCCAAATGTGCTGAATGACTTTGTGAATAGCTTGATGAACACTACTGCCACCATATTTGATGAGCTCCACTGGAATCTCATCGATGCCCGGCGCTTCATTATTCTTTTGGGCTTTGATGATGGAACAATCTTCATCGAGAGTTGGTGGGGCCAATGGAAGCTTGTTACGAAATATAAATTGAACTCAAAAACCATTCCTAGAAGGGAAGGATTCCTTGCACTCCAACATTTTATTCGGAAGATTACCATGGAACCACTCCACGCGCTGAAGTGCTGGTGGGAAGGATTAAAATAAGGTTAGGATAAACGACTCATCGCCCACAAACGACACAAAAATTATTCTGGGTGATTTCACGCAAAGGTTGGCAATGAGCTATCTCATCGGGGAACGACTGGAGAATATAGCCTCCACGATGAAACAAATGACAATGGCCAGCGCCTGATTGACTTTGCATGTAGCAGAAATCTAGTCATACGTTCGACTTGCTTCCCACATTGACGCATTCATAAAATGACCTGGGTTTCTCCGGATGGCAACACACAAAACCAGATCGATCATGTTCTGATCCAACAACGTTGGGCCTCGAGCATACTTGACGTCCGTACATACCGTGGAGCCAATTGTAACTCCGATCATTACTTGATCAAATTAACCTATCGATGTCGTATGTCAAAGGCATATTCAGCGAAGATCAGCCCGCTACAAAAATTTTACATCGAAAGGTTCCAAACGGCGTCTGTGGCCAAAAATATCACGGAGAGCCTCGACAACCAGCTCGCTCCCATCTTATCAGACGCATCGTTAAAGACGAGCAACGAGCTCTGGATGGAAGTGAAAGCGGCTATCAGGACCGTGGCAGAACAGACGATCGGACATCAAGCCATGATTAATTCGATGATGAGTGCTAGAATGCGTTAGATAAAAAGAATCAGGCGTACAAAGAATACGTAGGTAGAAAAACCAGGACGAAGAGAGAACACCATGAAAATCTCAGAAGAGTAGCGAATAAGATAATTAGGATTAAGAAAAGAAAATACTATGACGACTAATTGAGAAGTATAGATGTAAGTTTAGCGAGCAATAACACAAGACAAGCATACAAAGTAGTGAAAAGCCTGAAACGTGGCTATCAGCCCAAAACCACGCTCTGTCGTGATGACATCGGCAATATAATCGCTGATGAAATCCGCCGCACAGCTCCAGAACATCGGAGCCTATAGATGTCTGCGGAGAGCTTCCATTGGCCCCACCAACTCTGGATGAAGTTTGGTCCATCATCAAAGCCCAAAAGAATAATAAAGCGCCGGGTATTGGTGAGATTCCAGTGGAGCTTATCAAATATGGTGGCAGTAGTGTTCATCAAGCTATTCACAAAGTCATCCAGTACATTTGGCAACTAGAACATACGCCGAAAGAGTGGAGCCAATCAATTATTTTCCCTATCCACAAAATTGGTGACAAGCTACAGTGCGAAAATTATCATATAGAGGCATATCACTACTTTGTACGGCGAGCAAAATACTTTCTAAAATTTAGAAAATAAAATCGGATCATACGCCAACAGTATTATTGGGGAGTATCAAGGTGTTTTTAGGGCAGGTAGATCAACAACAGACCAATTATTCACAGTCAAGCAGGTAGTTGAAAAGTGCTGGGAGTTCAACATAGACGTACACCAAATTTTCCTTGAGTTCAAGCAAGCATACGAATGTATTGATCGTAACGTACTGTACCAAATAATGCTTGGTTTTGGCATCCCAGCCAAATTTGTCCGTCTTACTAAAATGACAATGACGTCGACAACCTCCCAAGTCCGCATCAATAACCAACTCACCGATGCCTTTGACACAAATATCGGACTAAAGCAGGGAGATGGGCTGGCCGAATTGCAATTCAATTTGGCTCTGGAGTACGTCATACGGAAGCTACCTGTCGATACGCCAGGTACATTACTATACAGGTCGAGCCAAGTAGTAGCGTGTGCGGGCGATATCAACATTTTGTCACGGTCATTAACAACGCCAAAGAACTTTTCCTGAAACTCGACAGCGAAGCAAAACTACTAGGGCTACAAATCAACGAAAATAGAACAAAGTTCATGACGAAGTCGAGGAAAAATACATCAAATACACAAAATATCACACTTGGCGAATACAGTATCGAGAATGTTAGCGAATTTGTGTGTTTAGGCGCCAAAATAACGAAAACGGGCAATGAAAGAGACAAAATACGCTGAAGAATACAGCTCGCAACTAAAATATTTTATTCAGTATTGACGATCTTGAAGACCAGCTGCATACACAGGAAAACAAAGCTCCAAGTATAAAAATCTGTGATAAGACCTGTGTTATGCTATGGGTGTGAAACATGGACCCTAACCCAAGCATCCGCAAATATATTGAACGCTTTTGAGCGATGAGTCCTGAGGCGAATAATCGGAGCGAAGCTTGACGGGGACCAATGGCGAATTCGATACAACCATGAGCTGTGGGAAATTTTTGACTGACCGGAGGTCTCAACGATAGTAAGACTGCGTAAGCTGCAATTGGCTAGACACATGAATCGTATGGACGAACAACGGATACCCAAAAAGGTATTCGTTAGGAGAACTGAAGGCTGGCGGCCAGTGGGGAAACCGAGGAAACGCTGGTCTGACTCGGTTGACGAAGACAGTTCATCGCTGCTCGGATTTCGGAATTGGAAGATGCAGTCAACGGACCGAGACAGCTGGAGACGCTGTTTGCAGGAAACGAAGGCCTGAAAGGGGCTGTAGTGCTAGGAAGAAGAAGAAGAAGGAGGATAAACGATGTAAATCATTAGCATTAGGTAATGTCAGGTATTAAGTATTAAGCGAAAAAAAAACAATTGAAATGTGAAATGTTCAATTGAAACTAAACATAGCAGCAACTAAAGCCGAAAGAAATGTATGCCGAAGTAAGCACGATTGGTTTCAGAGAAGCACCGAAAAAGAAAATGATGAACGTATCATTTTATTAACACCTTTTAAATCTGGACTCGCAAATCTTGTAATCTGACTGCAGCAGCTAGCCAAAATGCTGGCTTTGGGGAAGGTTTATCGGGAAACAAATGAACACAAAAGTGGCGCGTCTGCAGCAACTAAAAGTGTATTTACTTTTGGAAATCAAACAGTTAAGCCGTTTACGTCAAATCAACTCTCCAATCATTCTAACAACAACAGTACTTTGCTTACGAAGAAACCAGATATCCTGTCGAATGGAGGTTATGCATTTGTGTTTCAGGCTCCTATATAGGTGACCTCATCGACACTTGTGGCAACCAAGGAAAATATAGCATCGAAAAGCAACTTGAAATTTAGTGACCCCGTTCTGTTGAAGAGACAAGGAAATTACCCAGTCCGGCTGATAATTTTGTGTTTTAAGCTACTGGAGTGGTAAATAAGCAGAAATCGTCATCCATAGCCAATTCTCAAAATAGTTCTGCAAATGTCAGCAATATACCGGCCGCTGCTCCACAACTCAAGACTACTGGAACCGTGTTAGATGGGTTTAAAAAGCCAATGGCAGCGGATGCTACGTCAACGATTATATCGTCTTCATCTTCAACTGCAGGCTTTGGTGCTCAGTTTAAAATGTCCAACGACAAGTGGGAATGCTCTGTTTGCATGGTTCGTAATGTAAATTCAGCCGATAAATAAATACGTGTCGTGTACAACTCCGAAGGGTACATCTGATCCTTTAAAACCTCTGTTGGAAACCGCAGCAAAACCACTTGAACCACTGAAAAGTTCTTTCGGTGACAAGTTCAAACCAAATTCGGATACATGGGAATGTCCGACTTGTATGATAAGAAATAAGATAGATTTAAAACAATGTGAAGCCTGCAACACTGCAGAGCCAGAGGCAACACAATCTACAGCGAAACCTTCCTTAGTGTCTTCATCGTCATCATTAGTGCCAAATATTTCATCAGACTCTGGCTTTAAAAGCATAGTAGCACGGAAAGAGCGCGAGAAATCACTAGAATGAATCAGTCAAAGTGTTTATATTGTGTTCAACTTTAAAACGATAAGAAAGAATATAAATTACCTCCCGTACATGATGTAAACAATGATGGAAACACTTCATCCAAGCATGTAAATAAAATTAAAAATAAATTAATAAGTGCAAAAAATAATTCGAAGGGAGTCGTTGAAGATGCTCCAGTGCAACCTGGAGATTCGGACAGTTCAATTGACATCGCTGATGTCGCTGAGTTAATGTTCGAGGTAATTGGCGAAGAAGATATTAACAATGTTGTACTCGAAGAACCATTAGAAGAGGATGATGATAATAGCGATGATGATTTCAATCCTTCAGATCCAGATTCAGATGATTCTGATGTATAGGTGCCCGAAGCTACTAAATCAGATGACCCTCAAGCTGGATCAAGTGAAGCTGGCCCAAGTACATTAATTGAAGATGAAGAAGAGGATAAAACAATAAAAGCTATTATTGCTGCAATAAGAAAACCACGTTCTCATCCGCCTGAAATCAAACTTGACGACTTCATAACTGACATTAGTTTTATTGTTGAAGAGGATATTCTATCAATTGGTAGTGTAACGGGCGATATTCTTCTATACAAATATGCAAATGAGGAAAACACTCTTTTGAACACATTTGAAGTATATATCAAAGTATGTCGCCATATAGAGTTTAGCACTGACGGCAAATTACTGTTATCTTGCTCCAAGGATAAATCTGTAATGCTGACAGATGTAGAGACTGGAAAGTTAAAGAAATTTTACGACAGCGCACAAAATGCAGCAATTTATAGGTTGTATGTGATTGGTGAGAACTTATTTACCACAGGGGATTATTCTGGAACTGATCATGTTCGCTCCTTGCAATTATCTTCATCCGAATGATCGAGGCAATCGTTGTGGCCGATGCATTGATATCTGGCATCGATGCAAGTTTCCATCTTTACATCGAAACTCATCCTCACGACCAAACACCCGTGCTAAAGCTTGCGACGCTGGAGAATCGCTAAAATCAGAAATGAAGTAGAATACCCTACGTCAATTGAGTGGAGGACAAGAGTATTCTTCGTCTCTTCGTCTTTGTACGCCTGATTATCTAACGCATTCTAGCACTCATCATCTAACCAATCATTCCTCTTGCGTCTGTTCTGCTACGGTCCTAATGGCCGCTTTCACTTCCATCCAGAGCTCGTTGCTCGTCTTCAACGATGCGTCTGATAAGATGGGAGCCAGGTGGTTGTCGAGGGTTTCCGTAAAATTTATGCCACAGATGCCGTTTGAAGCCTTTCGATGTCAAATTTTTGTAGCGGGCTGATCTTCGCTAAATATGCCTTTGACATAAGACATCGATAGGTTAATTTGATCAAGTAACGATCTGAGTTACAATTGGCTCCTCGATATGTACGGACGTCAAGTATGCCCGAGGCCCAACGTTGTTGGATCAAACATGATCGATCTGGCTTTGTGTGGTGCTATCCGGAGATACCCAGGTCATTTTATGAATGCGTCGAAGTCGAACGTATGACTAGATTTCTGCTACATGCAAAGTCAATCAGGCGCTGGCCATTGTCATTAATTTCATTGTGGAGGCTTTATCCTCCACTCGTTCCCCGATGAGATAACTCATTACCAACCTTAGTATTGAAATCACCCAGAATTATTTTTGTGTCGTTTGTAGGCAATGAGTCTACCAGTCTTTCCAGGTAATTGTAGATCATTTCCTTCGTTTCTTCGTCCTTTTCTTCGGCCGGGGCGTGAACATTAATCAGCCAGATTTTGAAGAATTATGCTTTTATACGGATCGCACACAACCGTTCATTGACTGCATTAAAATCAATAATGTGCGATTTGAACTCCCTACTCCAAATTCTCGTTTTCTAGTAGGCCTCCCACTTTTGAATATTGTGTGAGATCTCATGTCTTAAATGTCGTTTCCAGTACCAGTGATGCGACCGACTTCCTTAATCTGATAAACTTATTGACTTCAAATTTCAAAATGCTGTCCGGCTGTCAAATGATAAATTTGTGCCAAAAGTTAATTTAAAAACAAATATCGCGAAACCAGATTTGATTTGGGAAAAAACAAACAAACAACCATGTCATTTGATATATTGTACAATTATAAAACAAAACGTAATTAGCATCGAAACGTTTGCATATATTTAAAAAAATATGACTTCTTCATTAAAATATTTTTTTACATGCATAAGCGAGAAAGAAGGATCAAACAATTCAAAGCAAATTTATGGCGGTACTGTATCGCAACATTCATCAACCCCGCTTCCGTACAAAAGTGCAGCGAATCAACAGCTCGCACAGCAGCACCAATCACAGAATCATGAAGCCAACGAGCAGCAGCCACAACAACAACAAAGCCAACCGTTTCAAAGCAGCTATCGCAGCAAGAACTGCGCAATTCGACGGGTTCGCCATTGAAGAATAAAAATCTAATAGTCTATTGTCCAATTTGTTATAATGATCTGCCAGCCGAATTATTTTTCACATTATTCACGTGCAAATATACGTACGTGTTCAGAAAGTTATCGTAATTCTACGTCTAGCCTTCGTTCCGTACAGACGTGTTTCCTTCAAATTCTCCGTCCAGCCTTCGTTGCGTATGTACGCGTCAATAATTTTAAAAATTAAATAATTTTACACAAAAGTCAGTTGAAGCATAGTAATACTGCTTTACTTTGGCATCCAGCCAAATTAGTCCATCCTGCCGAAATCACAATGACTTCGACGATCTCCCAAGTCCGCATCAATAACCAACTCTCCGAAAACAGGGAGATGGGCTGACCCGATTGCTTTTCAATTTGTCCCTGAAACGCGTCAAAAGAAAGCTACCTGTCAATATATAAATGGGGTACATTACTATACAAGTCGAGTCAAGTAGTAGGCGGATTGATCGTAGTAGTCTTTGCATATAGACGTCTTTTAAATCGCTCCTGTCAAAAGCTTTCAAAAATTAAATTAATTTTTTAAAAACGTTAGTCCGAAGTTAATTTTTATCGGAAAAAATCTTATATTGTCGAAGTAATCGACTCAGGAAATTTCTATCGAATATTTTTACTTCGATTGGTAACGAAAAACAAATTCACAAAGAAAATTTTGCCGCTGGTATGGAGGAGCCTGACGGCTTCCAACCGTTGGGGAAACGACGAATACGAAACTGGCGATAATCACCAAAAGAAAGCATAACGAAGAAAACTCCGCAGATGGAGGGTGCAAGCTGCAAATAATAGCGGACAATCAACAAATGGCCAAATTGCAGAAAGAAAATGATGAACTAAGACAAGAGATACAGTCTCTCAAGGATCTTTTCAAGAAAAGGATGAAGCCTCAAAAGACGCAGCCACAAAATCAATGGCAACAGGTAACAAAGCCGAAGAAAAGTACAAAGCAAGCAATTCCAGAAGAAGTTCTAAGTGCTGGTGGCGCCAACGAGAGCCAAAATTATTTTGCAGCGCTGGAGGGATTAACCGAAGATATGGAAATTGAAGAAAACATCGGAGGTAATTTTAATCAAGATAAAGACGTTAATTTTATTCAATATTTAAAGAACAAAAATAAGGAGAAAAAACCAGCCCGCAGTTCTGCTGGTTCCTCTGAAAAACCTTACAACAAGGCAGAAAAAGTTCCGCCAATCAACGTGTTCGGACAAACT
This sequence comes from Odontomyia ornata, assembly GCA_963969285.1. Lineage (NCBI taxonomy): Eukaryota > Metazoa > Arthropoda > Insecta > Diptera > Stratiomyidae > Odontomyia > Odontomyia ornata. The sequence goes on from OZ017740.1 coordinate 119,011,695, forward strand.
GGGAAAGATATGGTTCGGCTATTGGCAGCCGAAAATAAACTGGCCAATTTCGAAATCAAAAGAGTTAATGCCGAAAAATTAACTATAAGGACGAAATCACTGGTTGATTTCAAGTCAACCAAAGATGCGCTGATTTCTGGGGAGGTTCCATACTTCACCTATACCCCAAAAAGTGAAAAGAATCAGACCTTCTTGTTGAAGCGTTTGGACAGCGGAGAGGATACGGTCGATCTTCTTCAGGTGCTCAAGGAGGCTGCACCAGATATTGATTTTGTTTCAGTCAAAGCCTTTGCGACAAGAAGGTCGACCATAGAAAGGAAGAATTTACCAATTTACCTGGTGCAAATTGCAAATTAGAGCAGTCCAAGTGCCCTTCAACAAATAAGGTACTTGAATTTCAGAGTGGTGAGGTGGGAACGCCTCCAGAAAAGAGAAGTCAACCAGTGTTATCGGTGTCAAAGATTTGGACATTCGGCTGCCAATTGTGCCATGCACTATCGTTGCGTTAAATGCAAAGACGTTCATGCTCCCGGTGAGTGCAAATTGGCTCAGACGGAGCCTAAAGAAAAATTATACTGCGTTAACTGCGGTGTTTTTGGTCACCCAGCATCATATCGAGGATGCTCCCGATATCAAGATGCAAAAGTTAAATTTGCTCCAAAGCAAACACTAGTACACCGTAATATCATACCTTCCAACTTCGTCAAGCCCGGAGTATCATTTGCACTCGCCGCTAGAGGACCAGCAGAAAATGCTGGAAATAATGTAAATAATGTAAGTGGCAATAACGAGCTGCTTCTCAAAATTTACCAGCAACTTAATTCTTTATCGGAGAGAATCGACAAACAAGATTTAAAAATTAACTTTGCTTTCCAGCGTTTAGGTCTTTCAAATGCCTAATAATAACTTGTCATCCAGTCATATTCCCATGGATAGGCTTCGCCTCATATCGATCAACGTCAACTCTATTGTTGCTATACATAGACGTGACTATCTCCTTGAATTCATTGTCAAGCAAAAGCCTGACATCATACTTCTCACTGAAACCCACCTCAATTCATGGCATTCCATGGAATTCAAAGATTTTGCATTCGTAAGAAACGATAGGGTAATAGGTGATGGGGGAGGTGGCACCGGGATATTGGTTAGAAGACCCTATTGTTTCCAAAATATTGAAAAAGTCGAATTCAAAAACTTTGAATTTCTTGAAGTGTCCGTCATCAAAATTTCACTGCCAGGTGGGGATAACCTCTTCGTTATCTCTGCCTATGCAACTGGTCAAAATGTTCTCAAGTTCAAGGAGGAACTCAATTCCTTGTTTGAAATACTCGAATTGAACAGACTGCATAGTTATTATATTTTTGCCGGTCACCTGAATGCCAAGCATACATCATGGCTGAACGCCACCAATAATCCAAGAGGTGTATTCCTGAAATCATGGATAACAGAGAACCAAATTGAATACAGGTGCAACCTATATGGGTCGGAGTTCCCAACATACCCTAGGACAAATTCATATTTGGACCTCTGCATTGCTGACGCAAGACTTGAATTCAGCTTTAATAGTCCTCAACGGAAACTGCAGGTGCTTCCTTACGAGAGCGACCATAATGAGTTGATGCCGAATTGCCAATTTGGTTTTCGTGCCAGGCATTCGACCACACATGCAATAACGAAAGTAACCTCAGACATCTGTTGGAAACTAAATGATAGACAATGTGTTGGAGCATGTCTCATTGATATGGAGAAAGCCTTTGTTACGGTATGGTTAGATGGACTAATTTTTAAACTCCTTCAGGACAAGTTCCCTAGACACCTTGTCGCCATGATGTGTAATATGTTATACGGGAAATCGTTTGTCGTAACTGATGGAAATCTGACAACAATGCGCGAGTTCAAGGTCTTGAATGGTCTACAGCAGGGAACAGTTACTGCGCCTCTGCTCTTCTCAATATTCATTCGCAAGCTATTGAACGGCTTTGATTTTAACGTCTCGCCAACGCGATCATTGGTAGCGTTTGCTGATGATCTGATCATCTATACGGCAGACCGAAAAGCTACAATAGTTCAGAGCAATCTCCAAAAAATGTTCAATGATGTGCAGCTGTACACTGACAAATGGCGAATGAAAATCAATGCGCAGAAGTGTGAAACAATCTTGTTTCGGACAACGCTGCAGGCGGTCAGTCAAGACCTGAAACGTAATTGGAAAGATTTCCACATCATGGCTGGTGAGAGTAGTCTAGAACGGGTTCCACATAAATCCTGTGTTCGATACCTCGGTGTTTATCTCGATCAGTATCTGTACTATACTGAACATGTGAAAATCATGCTCAGTAAGGCACTTAAAGTAGCCATGGCCCTTCGAAAGCTCTTTCATTCCAGATACATTGATCAAAAGGTCAAAATTATCTGTTACAAGACCCTGGTTAGACCAGTTTTGACATATGGATGTCAGATCTGGTACAACCAGAGCGCTAGTACTATGGAAAAATTAAGAGTTTTCGAAAGGAAATGTCTTCGTGCATGTACTGGTTTGTACAGAAAGCCTGAGACGGATTGGAAACATTATATATCGAATAGAAGAATTTATCAAACTGCTGAAGTGACGAGGGTCGATATCTTCATATTGAGACTTCTTCGGAATCATATCGCAAGATCTGTGACTGTGACTGAAAACCCTTGGATTTCACAGCCGTTCCCCCCTACAGACGGGCATATAGCGACTTGCCTCGCTACTGGCTTCATTCCTCCAGAAGCATTCGTGTATTTGGACATGAATCGATATGTTTTTGATTCTGGCGGCGTCCCAGTCATATATCACATATATCGACGGGCCACCGATAAGAAGATAAAATATCCTCCTAATTTGAGTTCACGAGACCAACGATTTCAATGGAGGTACTCATTTGCTAGATTCGTTGAAGCTGATCGAGTTGAGACGGCGCAGTCCAGGTATTGGTGGCTGAATGACAATGTCTAAATTATTCGTGTTTATTTTCAGTTTTGGTGTTCTTCGTTATTTAGTTTTTGAGTTTCAGCTCATTATTGCTACATTTAGTGTTGTTGTTTATTTTTGTTAAAAATTAGGTATAGGTTAGGTATATGTAATGTTTACTATATTCCGTTAGAGATAAGATTAAACACTTAGGTTAGGAACATTGTTATTGATTTTTTTCGTATAAGTTAAAGTTTTTGATTGTATTTTATTAGAAATAAGTTACAACATATTAGGTGTAGGATCAAAGTTTCACTGTTGTGTTTTGATTAGAAATAATTTTAGGATAGTGTTGGTTGGTTTTTTCTCCTTTTTCCAATTAAATTTTAAAAATATGTAATAATCGTAATTAATTGAATTTGCTATAGTTTTTTTTTGATAATATGAGTTAACGATAACGTACAAATTTAGAGAGCCATTTGGGCCATTAAGTTTTTTGATTGTTATTGTTTGGAATTCGCTTTATATTCTTTTAAAATTTATAACGATTAGTATTAAATAAAGCGCTTTTGACTTTGACTTTGATAGCGACCATAACGCAATCGTAATGGAAATCAATCATCAAAGGGATGATTTCTTCCTCATTCCAGTTCAACATGAAAACCATCGGTTGAATTTCAAAAAAACAGACTGGGGAAAGTTTCAAAAGATGTTTCATCGGGAGTACCAGAAGCAATGTCCCTCTTCTGATGATGGCAACGCTTGCTCAATGGTTCCTAATAACAGAAATCTAACTGACGATGAAATAGATCTCTATTTGTCGAAGTTAGAGAAGCTGACGTTGGAAACGATTGAGAAAGTAGTTCCCAAGATTAAACATCGAAACAATATGGATGGATATGAAACACCAACCATCGCAAGGTTGAAAAGATTGAAAAGCCTTCTTCTCACACGCGTCAACAATATTTATCGACGATTTTTGGACTACAACCATCCCTCGTTGGCTTTGTTGAAATTACACCTGAAGAATGTCCGGAACTTAATCCGTTCATACTTCAGGAGTGAGGTCAGCAATCAATGGGCGGAAAAACTGAGGGGTATTAGCCCACAGGACCCAGATGGCGTTTTCGCGAAAGTGAATAGCTTATTCCGCAGGAAGTCTCGAGTGAAGGTATCGAATCTTGAAGTCGCTAGTGATGAGATAAATCTTCTTGATAGAGCTGGTATCGAAATTGATAGTACGACTCCGGATAGAAATGGAAACAGGATTATATGTGATGGATTGCAGAAACTTGCCCTGATTGGAACACATTTTGAATTGGTTCATCTGCCAAGCCCAGAGAGAAGGAATGAAATATTTTCGGAGGTCGTTGAAGCAAAAGTTTCCGACTTCAAATCAAGCCTGAACGGCCAATCAATTCTTCATTTCGATGAAACATTAACATCTGACCTCATACCGACCTTGAATCTTATTGATTATTTTGTCAGCTATGAAGACTTGTGTTTCATATTTCGCAGAATAAACAACAAGAAATCATGTGGTACTGACGGTATTCCAAATATAGTTCTCCGACATTTGCCTGAGGTTGCTATTAGGAATTATTGCATATTGTTCAACAACATGTTGAACAATTCATATTTCCCAAATGAGTGGAAAAGGGCTAAGGTATTTCCGATCTTGAAGAAAGGAAAAGAATCTTCATGCCCTAAAAGCTATCGTCCAATCGGCTTGCTGCCTAACATCAGCAAGGTGTTTGAAGTGATACTCAACAGAGCATTAAACGCCCACATTGAGACATATGAGTTGATGCCGAATTGCCAATTTGGTTTTCGTGCCTGGCATTCGACCATACATGCAATAACGAAAGTAACCTCAGACATCTGTTGGAAACTAAATGATAGACAATGCGTTGGAGCATGTCTCATTGATATGGAGAAAGCCTTCGATACGGTGTGGCTAGATGGGCTAATTTTTAAACTCCTTCAGGACAACTTCCCCAGGCACCTTGTCGCCATGATGTGTAATATGTTGTACGGGAAATCGTTTGTGGTAACTGATGGAAATCTGACAACAATGCGCGAATTCAAGGTCTTGAATGGTCTACAGCAGGGAACAGTTACTGCGCCCCTGCTTTTCTCAATATTCATTCGCAAGCTATTGAACGGCTTTGATTTTAATGTCTCGCCAGCGCGATAATTGGTAGCGTTTGCTGATGATCTGATCATCTATACGGCAGACCGAAAAGCTACAATAGTTCAGAGCAATCTTCAAAAAATTTTTAATGATGTGCAGCTCTACACCGACAATTGGCGAATGAAAATCAATGCGCAGAAGTGCGAAACAATTTTGTTTCGGACAACGCTGCAGGGGGCCAGTCAAGACCTGAAACGTAATTGGAAGGATTTCCACATCATGGCTGGTGAGGGTAGTTCAGAACGGGTTCCACATAAATCCTGTGTTCGATACCTCGGTGTTCATCTCGATCAGTATCTGTACTATACTGAACATGTGAAAATCATGCTCAGTAAGGCACTAAAAGTAGTCATGGCTCTTCGGCGGCTCTTTCATTCCAGATACATTGCTCAAAAAGTCAAAGTTATTTGTTACAAGACCCTGGTTAGACCAGTTCTGACATACGGATGCCAGATCTGGTACAACCAGAGTGCTACTGCAATGGAAAGATTAAGAGTTTTCGAAAGGAAATGTCTTCGTGCATGTACTGGTTTGTACAGAAAGCCTGAGACGGATTGGAAGCACTATATATCGAATAGAAAAATTTATCAAACCGCTCAAGTGACAAGAGTCGATATCTTCATATTGAAACTTCTTCGGAATCATATCGCAAGATCTGTGACTGTGAGTGAAAACCCTTGGATTTCACAGCCGTTCCACCCTACAGACGGGTATATTGTGACTTGCCTCACTACTGGCTTCGTTCCTCCAGAAGCATTCGTGTATTTGGACATGCATCGATACGTTTTTGATTCTGACGGCGTCCCAATCATATATCACATATATCGACGGGCCACCGATAAGAAGATAAAATATCCTCCGAATCTGAGTTCACGAGACCAACGATTTCAATGGAGATACTCATTTGCTAGATTCGTTGAGGCTGGTCGAGCTAAGATGGAACAATCTAGGTATTGGTTGCTGAATGACAATGTCTAAATTATTCGTGTTTATTTTCTGTTTTTGGGCTTTTTCTCGTTACTTAGTTTTTTAGATTCATCTCATTATTGCTACATCTAGTATTGTCGTCTATTTGTATTATAAATTAGGTATAGGTTTCAATATAAGGTAACGTTTTTTTTTTTTTTTTTTTTTTTTTTGATTGAACTTATTTAGAATTAGGGTGTAACATATAAGGTATAGGATATAAGTTCATTGTTGTGTTAGTAGTATAAGCAATTTTTGAATAATGCTGGTTGGTTTTTTCTCCTTTTTCCAATTGAATCAAAAAATATGTAATAATCTTAATTAAGCTAAATTTGCTAGTGTATTTTTTCATTAAATGTGTTTAACTGATAACGTATAAATTTAGAGAGCCATTCGGGCCATTAAGTTTTTTTATAGTTTTAATGTTTGGAATTTGCTTTATGTTCTTTTAAAAATTTATAACGATTGGTATTAAATAAAGCGCTTTTGAATTTGAATTTGAGTCAAGTAGTAGCCTATGCGGACGACATCAACATATTGTCACGGTCATTAACAACCGCCAAAGAACTCTTGCTGAAACTCGACAGCGAAGCAAAACTAGTCGGGCTACAAATAAATGAAAATAAAACAAAACTCATGATGCAGTCAGAGCATATCTACTAAATAGCAGCTGCAATTAGAACAAATTTTATTTCTTACGGTACTTATGGAGTAGAGAGAATTGGACTAAAAGTGCGTATGTATGGTAAACAAAAACTTGAATTTGCATGCAATTTTATCAACACAAGGTAAACTTTAGTCCATCTTTTACACATTTATTTGCCTCTCTTTTCATTTTGACAGCTCCTCGATTGCAGGTGCTAGTTAGTATATATGCTCTGACGCAGTCGAGGAAAAATACCTCAAATACACAAAATATCATATTTGGTGAACACAGTATCGAAAGCTTGAGCGAATTTGTGTATTTAGGCGCCAAAATAACGAGAACCGGTAATGAAAGAGACGAAATACGCCGAATCTTAGCGTCAATACCTGTAAAATTCAATTCTTCAGCGTCACACGTAATAACTCCTCATATTCTATCTGATCAGGACTTTTCGGTTTTAAAACACACAAGAGCAAAAAATACGTACGCGTAAGTTATAGCCATGCTATGCTATCAATCATTCAACAACACGTGCGCTCACGTACCTGAACATTCAACATATATGTTCCGATCAATGCTGACCGAATTAATTTCACAATACAATATGAAACTTTGCAGTAAAGTAAATTAGCGACTTTTTGTAAACCTTGCAACTTTTATAGCTATAAATTGATTGTGTTCAGTTCCTGAACAAAGTACAGCAAAATAAATTACATACGTCCTAATTCTTCCTATTAACTTTAGATGCAAGCCAGCACAATTTTCAGTTTTATTATTTTTGTAACGTATTGCTCATAGTTCAATATTCTTAATTGATGTAAATGCCATCTTGCAATTCTTTAGAGTCAACATTCTTAACTTAAATACTACTGTAATGTGACGCCTACGCCCAGGAATCGAAGTGATTCCGATCCCGAACCCTTGTAACCTGCCAGATGGATATGTCCTCGAAGTGCCAGCGGACTTCATCGGTTGTGCGGATATCGTTGTGCAGAAAATATTTTTTTTTCTGTCCAAATATTTAGATCCGTGGATATAAATATTCGAAATATAGAATTAATCCAACCCCGGCACATTTCGAGACATAGCCATCTGGAAATGCCCCTCCACCGTGGCCATCGAGAAAACTATGCCACTGGCGACATCTGGAGAAGCACATTTCCGCCATATGAAGTGCCATTCCACGCACAGATGTTTTGTCCGATGTGACAACCAGGGATTTGACAGCCACATGGAAGTGATGGCAGTCAGTATACTTTCATTTGGACAGATGTCAGGAAATTTGGCGCCTCTTGTAGGACGTAAAAGCCGAGAAGGTGTAGGAAAAGAACGGGTCACGGGAATTGCCGCTGTTGTACGGACATTGATTAATCGTTTGGCTAAGTAACAGCAATAAGAAAGTGAGTGATGCAATTTTTCATCAATTAAAAGTTTAAGAGTTAACCTCTCTCTCTAGGTTGGTGTTGTGTCTAAAAGTAAAGGCCGCTCTTGATTGGGAATAAAGAGTTCCTCGCCCCATGAATGGGATGCGCCGAAAAACACCGACTGGCGAAATTCGTTGCGACGAGTGTAACAAGGTATTTACAAAGATTTGCTATTTAACACAACACTATAAAACATTCCATAAGGGCGAGCAACCATTCCGTTGTAATCGATGTGGCAAACGTTTTTCCAACGAAGTCACTTTCGACACGCACTATGCGAAGCACAGTGCAGCACAAAAACCCCATCAATGTCAATTTTGTCCGAAACAATTCCCTCATAAAACTGATCTGAGAAGACATATCGATTCGCATACAGGCAGAAAAGCTTACGTGTGCGAAACCTGTTTAAAAGGCGTCATTTAATCATAAATTATTTCTGCAAGTAAAATGACCCTACTGCACCAAAGAACGTGATATTATGAAATAAAATGGTACTCGTTTTCTATTAATGAGAAATATTCAGCAATCACTTTCCTTTTCTCATATTTACAATGTCACGTTTCTGTTCTTCACTCTGTCTGTTTAATTTAAACAAGATCTTCCACAGAGAAAAATGCCAGATTTTATGAATATTAGCCTCCAACCCTTCCTATCAAACAGACATTCTACAAATTTATCAGTGATATTCTTAGTTTTAAAAAAATCTTTAAAATTGATAGTAAATTGTCTAAGGACATAAGTTATAATTGGGAACTCACTTTACTTCCACTTGTTTTGTAAGAAACTTTCATAAAATGTTTACATACAATAACTATTAGTTTTAAGTGCTGCTTTTTTTTGTAAAGGTTATTTTTTTTTGTCCTTTTATTAAAATTATTTGATTTATTTGATTATTCAATCAAGGCAAGAAAACTTTCAGAATACATCTTCGAAAAGACAATAAAACATTCCTTAAAAAAAAAAAAAAATTTATATCACATATACATAAAATACCAAGTATAATTTATCTTATAACTACTAGTAAAGGAAACTATTGCAACGAAAGGATATATAGAGTTTAGATTTTGCTGGATAAGTTAATAATTGTACGTGAACGGTGACACAATAACAGAGAAGTACCGACAGACCTCAGCGATATATTTTGCGTTTTTCAACTGTAAAACTAATACCGAACAAGTATTTTTGCATTTTTAACTCTTCAAAGTAGATGATCAGAAAACTTGCACACTCCCACAACAAACTCTTAATGCTAGAGAACACAGACCACATTTACCATTCATATGTTTAAAGAAGCCATCATATATTTCAGGTTATTGATTAAATTTTTTTTATTCTTGCAAAGAATTTTAGAAATATTGTTACCGATCAGTCACAATTTGTTAAAAGACACATTTTGGGTCTAGAAACGATACAATAATGTTTTATTCATTTAAAGTAATATTAGATTGAAAAAAAAAAAAAAAAATTTCGTATTTAAGGTGATCAACGTCTTACCTCATTTCTACTTTCTTATATAGTTTCCATGAATTAATGTTTTGTATCAAATACGGTGAATTTTGTATAAATAGATGTACGTTACATAGTAGTGCTGCTCAAAATAAGCAACTCAATAGTTTCCTACAAAGTGCCTTGTATGTTAGTTATAGATATAGTTTTTTTTACAAAAATCAGTTTGTATAAAATTAGGTAAGAATGTATAAGATATGAATTAATCGTCAATGGAAAACTCCTCGAAATATGAAAACGTTTGACATTCAAATCAAATCTATGTTCATATGTTAAAAGTATCATAAATATATTTGATTCCGGGAATTGAAATAAGATAAAGTTGGATATATGACAATCTAGGTATGCTCAGGTACACATACATTTCATAAGTAACGTCCACAAAGGTTTAGGTTCCCAAGAGTTGCGCTCATTGGAAATAGTTAGAGAAAATCTAAATTAGCTACGGTGAAATTTTCAGAAACGAAAATCTAAATATTTTATTCGGCAATATTTTTTAAAGTTATTGTTTAGACCTTTTCATTTGGACATTTCCTTTCTACATCACATACAGCAAAAAAAAAAAAATGTTCCTTTCGAGCCGAAGCTATGATTTTAAGCAAATGCAGAACTTCCTAGATTAGTTTATCCTTTAAACAATTACTGTGATCAGAATTTAACAGTCAACATTCCAAAATTAAAAAAAAAAAAAAGTTTGATTATCAATTTCAGTAGATATGATTCACGTCTTGTTGGATCGAGTTAGGACAAAAATAAATAAAGAAGGTAAAACCATCAATTCAAATCTAGTGTAATGTAAAGGATTTGAATGTCAATGATTTTCTGTGGAACAAAGTGAAAGTGGCAGAAAATGCGAATAAAGACCATAATATTCCATTACTTGTTAAGAAAGTTTATTAATTGTATAACATAGCGAGAATATCTCGCTCTAAATTTTTTTTTGTAATAAATATAACTCAAAACTATAAAAATACAAAATAAAATCATGAATTGCTAATTTAACGAACGACTTTCCTTTTCAGTGACTCGTTCTTTTTCAGGGGGAACAGAGAGTGTAGGGTAAGTATGCCGTCGCGAGGGTAGGGTTTCGACAAATCCGCTGAAGTCGGTTTCGCGTCGCGCGCGGTACGCGGTACCTTTGCTTGTTTCGCCATTTCTTTAGAGTAGTTTGCTTCGGTGTAAGTTCGAGTAGTATATTTTTCGGTACCGCGTCGGTGAATCGGTAACGCGCCTATGAGATTTTGTAGCGTTTTTGATTGGAGATCTGTGGATAGATCCCATCCAGAACTAACGTAATGTAGGTTTCTCGTTCTGGATGAGTAAATGTTGACGCGTTTAGAAAACGGGCAATTTCAGGTGACTGAAATATTGTAATTGAGCGTAATCCATTCGGAGACCCGCGACCGAAATCCTCTCCGAACTAGCTGGCCGACAAGCAGTCACCGCGTGAATGGATTACGGTGCACGGATTGGTTGACCTGTTGGTACCATCCGTTGGCACTACTCAGACTTAACGTCTAGAACCGATGAGAGGTCGGTTCCGCGTTCGAGCTGAAAGTAGAGAAAATCATAACAAATGGCGCCCAACGTGGGGCCAAAAACATCCTAAGGGGGAAAGAACTTCGCGTCTTCTGACGAGTTGGTCCTTTACGGAGGATGTAAGGTACTTTGGTACTCGAGTCCCACTATCAGGAGCAGTGGAATTGTGTGATACACATTAGAGGTCGCTTCACGTGAGTTGTAGCTTCCGCTCTCCTTTGTTTGATTTTGCTTTCGCGACAGAATCCTTCCGATGTGTTGTCCCAGGTTAACCCCTGTAAGGACCTTCTATTTTCTTGATGGAACTGCCAGTCTGATGGGTTTACCTATCAGCATGGACTCTCAAGAAAATAGAAGGCTACCTTGCCTTTATGTCGCGGAAGGATTCTAACTATTTCTTATGCGTGTTAGACGAGTGGTATCGGTTCAACGTTCGATGGCGTATGCTGGAGTTGCGAAGCCCGGAATGCTTCTACGCGTCGGGAACTTTGACCGCGTACAAAGTCGTTACGGTAGCTCTACCACTTGTCTCGTCGAGTCACTTTAACGTAGTTTAGAGACGGTTTGTAATGTATGTGGGTATGGGGATAAATTTCGTAAATCGACCGAAGCACCCTTTCTTCGGCAGATTACCACGCACTCTTATTTCCCACTGAAGAGTTCGACCACTGAAAAGGAAAGTGTATATCAATTAATTTTTTTTCTTCCCACGTATCAATAGCTCGCCACTATCGGCCACTAATTAGTAGTAAGTTTTGTCCATTTATATATTAGGGTTATAATAGGAATAAGTCTAGTTTATATATTTTTTCTCTTTTTTTTTTTTTGAAGCAAAACGAAAATGGCCACGAAGCGGACCCCAGATAAGCGGTGGACCCGATCTAAAACGGTCCAACCAGCTAACTGTGGGATCTGCTTCGAAGACGTAGTGGAGGGCGTACACAGCGTGCGATTGGATTGTGGACATCTATTCCATCGTGCCTGTGTACAACAGCTCCTCCTCACGTCAGAGCTGTGTCCCTTATGCCGGCGACCCATAGAGCGGACCGCCCTAGACTCCCCCTCGGAACGCCCCTACCAACGCGTGGAGCAGTGGCGAAAGGAGCTCCAGAAGCCGAACCGTCACACCCACTCTTAGACCTGCAAGGAGCAGTAGGCGGTGAAGTTCCGGCTGCAAGTGTCGTGTCCGAGGTGACAACCATGCCTTCCGCCCACTCCATTGACACCCTCGTGGCGTTGATGAGGGATATGTCGGAGAGGATTGGCAACCTGGAGGGAAAGATCCAGAATCTCCCGTTGAGCCAACCACCCAGCCGCGTGAGAACTCCGCTTGGCTGGGAGCCAAATCCCAGTGTGGCGATGCCCCACTCCCGACAATCCGAGCAATGGGTCCCACCCCCAAGGAACTCGGGAATGGATCCCAGAGCTCCCGAATACAGACCGCGACACAGTACCGGACCTCCGTTGGTACCTCCAGCCCCCGAGGCAGTTCAGTACCACAGGTCAATCGAGGATGTGATTCCCCCCGGGAACGCATTGGCACCTTTTCGAGACCCGACGCCTCGTATCATGGAGAGTTGGCGCCTGAACTTTACAGGGTTCAACGATATGATATCGGCGGACCGGTTCCTTTTCCGGATTCAGGCGTTGGTGTCCAGCACCCTGGGAGGTGATTCCTCGGCCTTCCTCCGGCATGCCCATCTTTTGTTCAGCGGCGACGCTGCCGACTGGTACTGGAGCTTTAAAGAGTCAACGCCACGTCCCACTTGGCACTCTTTCAGTGCAGCCTTCCGCAATCGATTTGAGGATGGCTTCACTGAGAGAGAGCTAAGAGAGCAAATAAAGAAACGGAAACAAGGCGCTCACGAACCGTTCGACCAGTACTACACCAGTATAGTGAGATTGAGCACTCGCCTGCGAAATACCATGCCCGAGGACGAATTAGTAGAAATTATCAGAGAGAACATGCGCTGGGATCTCCAGAACAGCCTGCTACATTTTCCCATCAACACCATACAGGGATTGCGCCTCCATGCGCGTAGACAAGAACACTTGGATGAGCGACGAGGTACCTTCCGTCCACAACCTCGCATAACGGGACCAAATCCCCGAAATCATCACACCGCGGAGTTGATGGCAGCAGACCACCTGCTTGCTGATCCAGTACCAGTACCGAGGAGCGGAGCACCACCGGAGCTTGAGGACCCAGCATTGATTGATCGACCCTCCCTTGAAGCAATTACAAGCCCGACGGTCTGTTGGAACTGCCGACAACCGGGACATCGGTTCTATGCATGTCCAGCGGAGCCAACGCTTTTCTGCTACCGTTGCGGGAAGGCCGGCACATACGCACCTGATTGTGCAAATTGCAAAGGGCGAAAAAACTTGCCACCGAGTGCCGCGACCACCCGTCGGCACTCCTAGACCCCGGACGAACAAATCCAGACCCCATCACCAGCTATGACCCAGCTCCCAACATGACTCCAACTCTGCTGACTCGCACCGCTAAACACAGTTCTCCCGAAGTTCCACAACCGACGCCGTCCTTCGCCGATGCCAACGCGCAAGGGAATGATAGCGAGACGAAGGCTCCTTGGCAGGTAAAACCTTTTCATGTCAGACTGCGGAATTATTTGGCTACTCGACAGCGCATCTTCCATGAGGAATTGGCCACAACTGTCCCACCGCGAAGCAAGCGAGCCACGCGTCGGATGCGGAGCTTCTGGAGAAAAGTCAGGCAGTCGAGAAAAGTGTTGAAGGACATATACTTAGACGAATTATTGAGGGAGGATGTCCGGCCATATGCGTCAGTACACCTCCTGCAAAAACGAGTATCAGGCTTAGTCGATACGGGAGCCAGTGTGAATTGCATCTCTGCCGAGTTTGCAGGGGAGGTACTGGCAAAGCACGCGGACCAAATCCGTCATTTCACCTCCTGGTTAAGCACGGCGGACGGAACTCGTCACTCTGTAGTGGGAAAAATTATGACGGATGTCACCTTTAAAGGGGTAACTAAACCTATGGAATTTTTCATCATACCTCAGTTAACCCAGAATCTTTATTTAGGAGTGGATTTCGTTCGAAAATTTAACTTGGCCCCGGCACTATTTTCCGGTTCGACCCTGGAGTCCGTCACCACCGTTCCTGACCAATCTCAACCCACTAACTTATTACGGCATACACTGGATGTAACTCAGCAACTGCGTCTTGACTCGGCTATATCGGCTTTTCCATCGCACGAGAAAGAAGGTCTCGGGCGGACTGCCCTGGTGTTCCACACTATAGATGTGGGGGACGCTAAACCCATAAAACAGAGACATTTCGCCATATCTCCGGCGAAGGAAAAATCGTTATATGCCGAAGTGGATCGAATGCTATCATTAGGCGTAATCGAAGAATCACAGAGCGCGTGGGCTTCCCCAGTCACCTTAGTTGTCAAGCCGAACAAGGTCCGGTTATGCTTAGATGCCAGACGCTTGAACGCCGTCACAGTCAAGGACGCATATCCTCTACCGTTGATCGAAGGCATTTTGAGTCGATTGCCTAAAGCCCATTTCATCACGAGCTTAGACCTCAAGGACGCCTTCTGGCAAATTCCTTTAGACCCCGGTTCAAAGGAGAAAACAGCCTTCACAGTCCCAGGTCGGCCCCTATATCAATTCGTGACCATGCCATTCGGATTGTGTAATGCCCCCCAAACGATGACGCGCCTTATGGATAAGGTGATACCACCTCATTTGCGGCACCAAGTTTTCGTTTACTTGGACGATCTGCTGCTTATAACCGAGACCTTTGACGAACACATCGACCTGCTTCAGGAGGTGGCTCTACACATCCGGAGGGCAAGATTAACCATCAACATAAGGAAGAGCCAGTTCGTGATGACGGAGGTGAAGTATTTAGGTCACATCATTGGGCATGGGCATATCAAGACCGATCCGGAAAAGACTCAAGCGATTGACGTTTTTCCATTACCCAAGACCACCAAACAGTTACGCCGATTCTTAGGCTTATGCGGATGGTACCAGCGTTTTGTACGTGACTATGCCACCATTACCACTTCTTTGACCGACATGCTGCGTAAGGGACGTAAATTCGTCTGGGAAGAGCCCAGCTTGCGAGCCTTTGAAGAGCTAAAGAAGAGTCTGACTACAGCCCCCGTACTGCACAGCCCGGACTTTGACAAACCGTTCTCAATCCATTGTGACGCGAGTCAACATGGGGTGGGAGCAGTCTTAGTCCAGGTTGCACAAGACGGCGAGGAGAGACCTATAGCCTTCATGTCTCACAAGCTGAACCCAGCCCAGCGAAATTACACGGTCTCCGAGCAGGAATGTCTAGCTGCGGTGTTGGCAGTGAAACGCTTCCGAGCCTATGTGGAGGGACACACCTTTGAAATCGTTACGGATCACGCTTCTCTGAAATGGCTAATGAGCCAGACTGATCTCAACGGCAGATTGGCCAGGTGGGCACTGAAACTACAGGCATTTGACTTCACAATTCGCCACCGAAAAGGAAGCCAGCATGTAGTCCCCGACACCCTATCCAGAATGTTCGCCCCTGAAGGAGCCGAGTTGGTCCAAGAGGACGACAGCCCCCAATTGATCGATTTGGACCATCCTGCCTTCAAGTCAGCCAGCTACACCCAACTGATTCACACTATCCAGAATCAACAGCCCCAGCTTCCTGAACTGCGGTTGACGGATGGATTTATTTACAAACGGATGGGACACGCATCCGGAGACCCCATACAAGAAGAAGAACAGTGGAAGTTGTGGGTGCCCGAAGAATTAACCACTGATCTTATCAGGCGGGCTCATGACCACCCATCAAGTGCGCACGGCGGATACGGTCGTACACTTAGGCGGTTGAAAACCTGTTTCTTTTGGCCTAAGATGGCACAACAGATAAAAGCGTACGTAGCCTCTTGTGAGCTATGCAAGTGCACTAAAGCGCCCAACACCATTCTTCGGCCACCCATGGGTAAGGTTGAGGTCCCCGAACGCGTGTTCCAGCGCTTGTACATTGATCTTATCGGTCCTTACCCTCGATCTGCTTCTGGTCACACGGGAGCTGTCGTGGTCCTGGACCAGCTCTCCAAATTCCCTATCATAGAACCACTACGTAACATGCACACTGGACCAATAACCAGCTTTTTGGAGAACCGAGTCTTTCACATGTTTGGAGTTCCGGAGAAACTTGTCTCCGACAATGGGGTCCAGTTCACCTCCAGCAAGTTCCGAGACCTAATGTCCAAATACGGCATCATCCACCAACGAACTGCCGTCTATTCACCACAAGCCAACGCATCCGAACGACTGAATCGTACGCTCATAGCGGCCATTCGCGCCTATGTCCACCCGAATCAGAGGGACTGGGATCGCAAATTGTCCGCCATCACTAGTGCGCTGCGCTCGTCGTACCACGCCACGACCGGCATTTCGCCGTATTTTGCAGTGTTCGGCCAGTACATGATCGGTCATGGGAGCGCTTACCGGCTATTGCGGCAGCTGAAATCGCTAGAGGACCCAATCGTGGTTCTAGAACCGCACGAAAAGCTCCAACTTCTGCGAGATCAACTGCGGGAGAAGATTGAAGAAAGTAGACGGATGGGAGAGGAGCGGTACAACTTGCGATCTCATCCTTCTGGCTTTAAGGCCGGCGACGAAATATATCGTCGAAACTTCCGACAGAGCGATGCCACCCGCCATTACAATGCCAAACTAGACAAGAAATTCGTGAAGTGTCGAGTCATACAAGTCATAAGCCCCACCCGATACCTCATCGCGGACATGACTGGTAAGACCCTGGGAATTTACCACGCAAAAGACCTTAGACGATGAAGTGCAACTAATTCCCACGAGAAACCTTGGCTTATCCCAAATCTCTGCCTAGACCAAGGCCTCCGAATAACACCTGACTTCCTACTATATAGTCACTGTCGAGTCTTCACGAACAGGGTTGTAGCCTATCCTTCGAAACCGATCTTCGACCCGTCACGTCCCTAACCAAGACCTTTTACAAAGGAGACGGGATCGTAATTACTTCGATTTTGGGGGGGGGAATGTGTAATGTGACGCCTACGCCCAGGAATCGAAGTGATTCCGATCCCGAACCCTTGTAACCTGCCAGATGGATATGTCCTCGAAGTGCCAGCGGACTTCATCGGTTGTGCGGATATCGTTGTGCAGAAAATATTTTTTTTTCTGTCCAAATATTTAGATCCGTGGATATAAATATTCGAAATATAGAATTAATCCAACCCCGGCACATTTCGAGACATAGCCATCTGGAAATGCCCCTCCACCGTGGCCATCGAGAAAACTATGCCACTGGCGACATCTGGAGAAGCACATTTCCGCCATATGAAGTGCCATTCCACGCACAGATGTTTTGTCCGATGTGACAACCAGGGATTTGACAGCCACATGGAAGTGATGGCAGTCAGTATACTTTCATTTGGACAGATGTCAGGAAATTTGGCGCCTCTTGTAGGACGTAAAAGCCGAGAAGGTGTAGGAAAAGAACGGGTCACGGGAATTGCCGCTGTTGTACGGACATTGATTAATCGTTTGGCTAAGTAACAGCAATAAGAAAGTGAGTGATGCAATTTTTCATCAATTAAAAGTTTAAGAGTTAACCTCTCTCTCTAGGTTGGTGTTGTGTCTAAAAGTAAAGGCCGCTCTTGATTGGGAATAAAGAGTTCCTCGCCCCATGAATGGGATGCGCCGAAAAACACCGACTGGCGAAATTCGTTGCGACGAGTGTAACAAGGTATTTACAAAGATTTGCTATTTAACACAACACTATAAAACATTCCATAAGGGCGAGCAACCATTCCGTTGTAATCGATGTGGCAAACGTTTTTCCAACGAAGTCACTTTCGACACGCACTATGCGAAGCACAGTGCAGCACAAAAACCCCATCAATGTCAATTTTGTCCGAAACAATTCCCTCATAAAACTGATCTGAGAAGACATATCGATTCGCATACAGGCAGAAAAGCTTACGTGTGCGAAACCTGTTTAAAAGGCGTCATTTAATCATAAATTATTTCTGCAAGTAAAATGACCCTACTGCACCAAAGAACGTGATATTATGAAATAAAATGGTACTCGTTTTCTATTAATGAGAAATATTCAGCAATCACTTTCCTTTTCTCATATTTACAATGTCACGTTTCTGTTCTTCACTCTGTCTGTTTAATTTAAACAAGATCTTCCACAGAGAAAAATGCCAGATTTTATGAATATTAGCCTCCAACCCTTCCTATCAAACAGACATTCTACAAATTTATCAGTGATATTCTTAGTTTTAAAAAAATCTTTAAAATTGATAGTAAATTGTCTAAGGACATAAGTTATAATTGGGAACTCACTTTACTTCCACTTGTTTTGTAAGAAACTTTCATAAAATGTTTACATACAATAACTATTAGTTTTAAGTGCTGCTTTTTTTTGTAAAGGTTATTTTTTTTTGTCCTTTTATTAAAATTATTTGATTTATTTGATTATTCAATCAAGGCAAGAAAACTTTCAGAATACATCTTCGAAAAGACAATAAAACATTCCTTAAAAAAAAAAAAAAATTTATATCACATATACATAAAATACCAAGTATAATTTATCTTATAACTACTAGTAAAGGAAACTATTGCAACGAAAGGATATATAGAGTTTAGATTTTGCTGGATAAGTTAATAATTGTACGTGAACGGTGACACAATAACAGAGAAGTACCGACAGACCTCAGCGATATATTTTGCGTTTTTCAACTGTAAAACTAATACCGAACAAGTATTTTTGCATTTTTAACTCTTCAAAGTAGATGATCAGAAAACTTGCACACTCCCACAACAAACTCTTAATGCTAGAGAACACAGACCACATTTACCATTCATATGTTTAAAGAAGCCATCATATATTTCAGGTTATTGATTAAATTTTTTTTATTCTTGCAAAGAATTTTAGAAATATTGTTACCGATCAGTCACAATTTGTTAAAAGACACATTTTGGGTCTAGAAACGATACAATAATGTTTTATTCATTTAAAGTAATATTAGATTGAAAAAAAAAAAAAAAAATTTCGTATTTAAGGTGATCAACGTCTTACCTCATTTCTACTTTCTTATATAGTTTCCATGAATTAATGTTTTGTATCAAATACGGTGAATTTTGTATAAATAGATGTACGTTACATAGTAGTGCTGCTCAAAATAAGCAACTCAATAGTTTCCTACAAAGTGCCTTGTATGTTAGTTATAGATATAGTTTTTTTTACAAAAATCAGTTTGTATAAAATTAGGTAAGAATGTATAAGATATGAATTAATCGTCAATGGAAAACTCCTCGAAATATGAAAACGTTTGACATTCAAATCAAATCTATGTTCATATGTTAAAAGTATCATAAATATATTTGATTCCGGGAATTGAAATAAGATAAAGTTGGATATATGACAATCTAGGTATGCTCAGGTACACATACATTTCATAAGTAACGTCCACAAAGGTTTAGGTTCCCAAGAGTTGCGCTCATTGGAAATAGTTAGAGAAAATCTAAATTAGCTACGGTGAAATTTTCAGAAACGAAAATCTAAATATTTTATTCGGCAATATTTTTTAAAGTTATTGTTTAGACCTTTTCATTTGGACATTTCCTTTCTACATCACATACAGCAAAAAAAAAAAAATGTTCCTTTCGAGCCGAAGCTATGATTTTAAGCAAATGCAGAACTTCCTAGATTAGTTTATCCTTTAAACAATTACTGTGATCAGAATTTAACAGTCAACATTCCAAAATTAAAAAAAAAAAAAAGTTTGATTATCAATTTCAGTAGATATGATTCACGTCTTGTTGGATCGAGTTAGGACAAAAATAAATAAAGAAGGTAAAACCATCAATTCAAATCTAGTGTAATGTAAAGGATTTGAATGTCAATGATTTTCTGTGGAACAAAGTGAAAGTGGCAGAAAATGCGAATAAAGACCATAATATTCCATTACTTGTTAAGAAAGTTTATTAATTGTATAACATAGCGAGAATATCTCGCTCTAAATTTTTTTTTGTAATAAATATAACTCAAAACTATAAAAATACAAAATAAAATCATGAATTGCTAATTTAACGAACGACTTTCCTTTTCAGTGACTCGTTCTTTTTCAGGGGGAACAGAGAGTGTAGGGTAAGTATGCCGTCGCGAGGGTAGGGTTTCGACAAATCCGCTGAAGTCGGTTTCGCGTCGCGCGCGGTACGCGGTACCTTTGCTTGTTTCGCCATTTCTTTAGAGTAGTTTGCTTCGGTGTAAGTTCGAGTAGTATATTTTTCGGTACCGCGTCGGTGAATCGGTAACGCGCCTATGAGATTTTGTAGCGTTTTTGATTGGAGATCTGTGGATAGATCCCATCCAGAACTAACGTAATGTAGGTTTCTCGTTCTGGATGAGTAAATGTTGACGCGTTTAGAAAACGGGCAATTTCAGGTGACTGAAATATTGTAATTGAGCGTAATCCATTCGGAGACCCGCGACCGAAATCCTCTCCGAACTAGCTGGCCGACAAGCAGTCACCGCGTGAATGGATTACGGTGCACGGATTGGTTGACCTGTTGGTACCATCCGTTGGCACTACTCAGACTTAACGTCTAGAACCGATGAGAGGTCGGTTCCGCGTTCGAGCTGAAAGTAGACAAAATCATTACACTACGTTGCATAATTATGCGTTCAATCAAAATTTCATACATTCGATTATTGCTGGCTTGCACATTTTGGGTTAACGAACTTGATTGCAATTGAAATAATTTAATGATGATTGTAGAAAAAATTATTATAAATACCTTTGATTTATGAATAAAGAAGCCAGCAATAATCGAAAGTATGAAATTTTGATTGAACGCATAATTATGCAACGTAGTATTTAAGTTAAGAACGTTGACTCTAAAGAATTGCAAGATGGCATTTACATCAATTAAGAATATTGAACTATGGGCAATACGTTACAAAAATAATAAAACTGAAAATTGTGCTGGCTTGCATCTAAAGTTAATAGGAAGAATTAGGACGTATGTAATTTATTTTGCTGTACTTTGTTCAGGAACTGAACACAATCAATTTATAGCTATAAAAGTTGCAAGGTTTACAAAAAGTCGCTAATTTACTTTACTGCAAAGTTTCATATTGTATTGTGAAATTAATTCGGTCAGCATTGATCGGAACATATATGTTGAATGCTCAGGTAAAATGCTTACGTGAGCGCACGTGTAGTTGAATGATTGATAGCATAGCATGGCTATAACTTACGCGTACGTATTTTTTGCTCTTGTGTGTTTTAAAACCGAAAAGTTCTGATCAGAAAGAATATGAGGAGTTATTAAATACGTAATGACGCCGCGTAACACCATTTCCGCAGAGTTCTCCTAACACCACTAACTTGCACCAGGATAACCATTGACTTACAACAAGAAAGAAGCCTGAAGTGAACTAACGCGGATTAAGGTCCTAGACGGAAGGATCCTTGCGCACTCCAGACCAAAGCTAAGCCTTCGGTCAACACTACGCGCTGCACGCACAAAAGCACTGTTGTAACACCTGCACGACACAAAATTCTATTTTAAAAAGATCCAATCCTCATTTAAAAGTAATTAGTGCAATTATTATTCAATAGTAATTTAATGCAAAATTCAGTATTTATCAAATCTTTACCCTTACAGCGCTTCTTACTTGCTATGTTGGCGGCCCCACCGATAATCAAAGTCCTCGCTTTTTAACTCAATCTGCCTGATCTAATTTAATTCGTCGGTTGCCTCGAGCAGTTTTTCTTTTCCTTCTCCCAATGCGTTGATGTCTTATTTGATGAATCCCAAATGTGCACGATTTTTACTTTCTCCTCCTGAGAAAGGTTGATCGCTGCCTGTTGGTCCGCTAGACGTCCTTCGTTGGCCAGGAATCCGTGAAAAAAGACCGTTTTCATCGTCGCTGGCTCTTTTATCGACTTGGCCCGACGGCTCTTTTACTTGAGTTGAAGAACCCAAGTTCAAGGCCACAACTTTCATCACGGCTGCTCAACCTTGCAGCGTTTATCTTGGACACAAACCCAGTTTTTTACTTGGTGGCCATCTTCCTTTCGTGCACTGTACTGTATTATCAATAACAAACTTACCGATTGTTTTGATTGAAATGTCAGTTGTGTTGATACTTGTGATTCCGTGCGCGTATGTTTACGTTCGACGCGAGTCAATTTTAAGTGATTGTGTCCGTCGTAGTTGCGTCCGCTAAGGGATGTGTTGGGCGATCAGCCCCGAGAAAGTATATCGTATTTCGATGAATACTCTTGTCCTGCACTCAATTGACGTAGGGTATTCTACTTCATTTCTGATTTTAGCGATTCTCCAGCGTCGCAAGCTTTAGCACGGGTGTTTGGACGTGAGGATGAGTTTCGATGTAAAGATGGAAACTTGCATCGATGCCAGATATCAATGCAACGGCCACAACGATTGCCTCGATCATTCGGATGAAGAGAATTGCGAGGAGCGAAGACGATCAGTTCCAGAATAATCCCCTGTGGTAAATAAGTTCTCACCAATCACATACAACCTATAAATTGCTGTATTTTGTGCGCTGCCGTAAAACTCCTTTAATTTTCCAGTCTCTACATCTGTCAGCATTACCGTTTTATCCTTGGAGCAAGATAACAGTAATTTGCCGTCAGTGCTAAACTCTATATCGTGACATACTTTGATATATACTTCAAATGTGTTCAAAAGAGTGTTTTCCTCATTTGCATATTTGTAAAGAAGAATATCCTCTTCAACAAGAAAACTAACGTCAGTTATGAAGTCGTCAAGTGAAAATGAAATGCTGAATAATTGCATTTACCCCTAGATTGTTTAAACAGTTGAAGTGAATCAGAGATTATGATTCAATCATAGGAACTCTCTGCATAATTCACATTGGTCGCATTGTTATCACTCCTTAACATTCTGGGCATTTTCGAACCATTATGTGCGGTTGGACTGCGTATTGACGATTCGTGGCAAAGGATGTCACATCTTGAAGGAAGTTTAATTTTCCGTTGTTTTCACGACATACCACCACTTCTGATGTAACACCACCGACCGACCCATACGTGCAGCCTTTAAGTGAAATGTCCGCTCGCTGACTATCTATGGCGCTTGACAAAAGCAATAACATAGACAACCTCGATCCCGATAGCGGTTTCGAAAAGTAGTAGGATGGTCGGATACTACTTGAGCGTACGCGGTCCGGGATCCACGATCCCCTAAAATCTTGCTACTAGCACCGAAATCTTTTAATTACACCTTGAAACCTAGATACGAGTACGAGCAAGACGATACTCCCGCCACGGTCGCTACTGAAGATTTTGCGGTTGCTTCTACTGCTGCGGGCGCTATTCTCGCGACATGTTCGCGGTGACGATTAATAACAGACTCCACTTTTGGTTGTCAATCGTCCACTTGCTAGATGTCGCAACGGAGCTCGACGAGCCTCTCATTCATTCCGCTGCACACTTGCTTTCGCCAATGCAATACGTGCATGTGCAGCGGGAAAAGGTGTTGCCATATCCGCATTTCAATTGCAGATTTGAATTATTAAACTTATGAAAAATAATAGTATAGAAAAATTTAAATAATTATAGAAAAAGAAAAATATCATAAAGAATATAATTATAAAGATAAACTATTCTTTAATGTAGAAATGTAGAAAAAAAAAATAATTTAAAATTTATATTTAATAAAATTAAAAAAAAATATTTTATGATTTATAGCTATAAATTGAAATAATTAAATTTTGCAAATCTGCAATTAAAATTTCGGATAAGTGTTATGAAGGTTTCGAGCAGTTTGCTTAGGTGACTACTCAATTACTACACACTTTTGATTGGGGGCCTAAGTATACATGGTAAAGACGAGATCCTCTCGAGTTTTCCACGTGTTCGCCAGGCCCAGCCTTTCGTTTTGCTTTGGGAACGCATCCTTTCAGTAGGTTACATAGGCCTCGATACTTGTCGATCCGAATCCTACAAACAGTTAATTCGTGAATGCGAATTTTTTTTTTTTTTTGAGTGGGCCCTTGTGCTGGGGACACAGCACCGCAATGCTAGCCTGCCAGCGCATTCATGCGTCCTCAGACAAGGCCAAGGCAGTAGACCATCGCTACAGTCCTGAACGGACATTTACATTCCTTCAATTCACTACACGACAGGCACAATCAGGTGAATTCAAAATTTTATTATAAAATACCGAGAAATTCAATGCTAAACCCATCCTCATTGGATTTATTAGTGGAAGATCAGTCATAGCAATGTCACTAGCAGCTTTGTAAGCAACTAAAAATTTTTCGGCAGCATCTTTACAATCCGCAACCGTTGTGAATTCAATCATTTTATAACTACAGTGTGTTCCAAATTTATAGGGGCACCCAGTTTTTTAGTAAAATTTTTAATGTTTTTAAACCAAACAAATCTTAATTTGCACAAGCTATTTCTACTTCTAATTTAAGATTTCTGTCTTTTTTTGACGACAACTTGTTCGTTTATTATGCCATTTTTTTTAAAAACATAGGGTCCCAAGTTTATAGGGGCAGTGAAAAAAAAACGATTTTCTATCGAAAATTATTTTTGCTGGTGAAATTCTATCGTGAACTACAAATGATTGTGTCTATACTGTAGTTCCTGTTGAAATTGAACACTTTACCAATAAATTTTACACAAGTATAAAGGAAATACTCCTTTGCACCGTGAAATTTTGAGGCACTGTAAAAACTGGGTTTCTTTTCGGTCGTCCGGTTGCTGTATACCTGCATTTCCTTTTTATCATAGATAAACTCGTGGTTTGCGGCAACTGATGTTGGTAGAAGTTTCGAATTGGCTGGTTTAGGATAATAGATAGGCTGTAGGCGTATCAGAAATGAATACACGCCTCACGTCTCAAAAAGCGCAGTTCATAGAGCTTTGAAAGAATCTCCAAATTTGGTGCGCGAGAAAATGCAGAAAGCCCCGAAATTAAAAGCTCATCACATGGTGGTTCGCTACAAATTTGCCGAAGAGAGGTTGCATTGGACCCATGAATGGTCTAAGGTACATAACTTGCTTATTTTGGAGTTTATACATTCAATCATCTGCAGGTGGAGTAAGATTAGAAATGTGGTTGTTTATGTGTTTCAGATTGTTTGGTCTGACGAAAAAAAGTTTAACTTAGATGGCCCAGATGGCGTTCGAGACTATTGGCGAGATCTGCGCAAAGAGCCACGTTTTTTCCAGGCGGAACTTTGGCGGTGGGTCCGTTATGGTGTGGGCGGCCTACAGTGGATTCGGAAAAGTTGGCATAGAAATCATTTCGCATCGAATGAACAGCGAAGACTATCAGGCAGTGCTAGAAAAGCATCTGAAGCCCTATTTCTGCCGTTACCGCTCTGTAAGACTGATCTTTCAACAGGACAACGCGTCAATTCACTCCAGTAAATCTACGAAGGAATGGTTGTCAAAAGTGAAAATTCCTGTACTTCAGTGGCCTGCCATTTCTCCGGATCTAAATCCAATAGAAAATGTTTGGGGCATGATGGTCCGCGACGTTTATGACAACGCTCGTCAATATTCATCAGTCACAGAGCTGAAGGAGGGCGTCGAAAAAGCTTGGGAAAACATCAGTATGAGCAGCTTGACAAATCTCAACAATTCGATGCAAAAACGGATGAAAATGTTATTTAAAAATGATGGTAACGTTATTAATTACTGATTTTTTGTTGGGAATCAATGGATTTTACCAATAATAAAAAATTTTCTATGGAAAATCGTGTTTTTTTTCACTGCCCCTATAAACTTGGGACACTATTTTTTTTTTTTAAATGGCATAATAAACGAACTTATTGTCGTAGGCTTACCAAAAAAAGACAGAAATCGTGAATTATGAGTAGAAATAGCTTGTGGAAATTAAGATTTGTATGGTTTAAAAACATTAAAAATTTTACTAAAAAACTGGGTGCCCCTATAAATTTGGGACACACTGTAGTGGCTTTCACCACTAGTGGCAAAACAATGAAGTGTTTCTCCAGACGTTTAAAATATCAGAGCAAATATTCCGCAATTCTTTCCGTGAAGATCTCTCGAGCAGTTTGCTTATGCGGACTGCTTGATTACTACAGTTTTTTTATGAACAATTTTTTTATTTTATAGACTATTGGGATTTACAAAGGAAATTTTCTCAAAACTATTTTTTATTAATTTATTCTCATGAAATTTTTAATTATATTCATGAAATTGTGTATCACATAACATTGGAGTAAAATAGCATACCAGTCTGAAAATATAAGCTAAAAAGCACACCCTCTCTTCACTGCAACACTATATAATCATCGTATAAAAACATACCATATATTATTCTATAGCCTCAACATTTAACCACAAACCACCAGCTGGTGTCAAGATAGGATTAAACAAAGAGTATTCTAACTTTTCTGGTGTTTTGCTACACGTCTTAAATCGGTAATTTTTCAAAAGTGAAACCAATCCTATTCTCGATTGCATTTGGCCAAACCTAGCTCCTATACAATTCCTAGGTCCATCGCCGAATCCCAAAAATGCCATTGGATGTCTTTTCTTAATCTCTTCCGGAGTAAATCGATCCGGATCAAAAACATCTGGGTTTTGGTAAATCTCCGGGTCGTGATGAATGGAATACACCGGAATGAAAACACGAGCATTCTTCTCTATAACCATGTTTGAATCGGGAACTTGAAAATCGCAATTCGCTTTCCTTATCAACAAAACTCCGGGCGGATATTTACGCAATGATTCTGAAAAGATATTTTTATTCGGATATTTAAATTTTTTGTAATCTTAGATAAAATTAGACAAAAAAGATTCAAAATTTTACTATAAAAATGCATTTTGTTTTGGTTTTTTCTGTGTATTGCATAGAGGTATACACTGGAGACGGCGAGCTTTCATTTCCCATATAAAATATTGAAGTCTCTTAATACATGCTCAATACGAACAAACATTTCATGTCCGTATACTCGAATTTTCGAAAGCTTTTGGACTTTCACGAATGAGCTTAGGTATGATGGTCCAAATTCTATCATTGTTCGAAATTAATTTCGAAATTGCTAAAAAAGTTCATTATTTTTAGTTTCCTCTTTAATGATCATACAGCATTTACAATTGTAAACAATGCCTACAAATATTGTTCAACAAACTTCTTTCCTTTCCATAAAATATACTAACAAACTACGAAGTGCGCCACATTCAAATCGTTTTCGATCGAAATCAACAATTGTGACACCCCTGATTTCGGAAATGATTTTTCAGCTGATAGAAAACAGGAAGTTGACAATTCCTGCGAAAATTCCATCAAATATCGTAATTTTTAAAAATTTTCAATGAAAACGCTTGTTTCGGTCGGATTCAATAAGTGATTTCGAAAATAAAGTGTTTAATGTGTAAACGTGAGCAAAAATTTGAGCGCGTCATCGAGTATTTTTCATTATTTAGGTAAGTAAAGTGCAGTCAAGGAAACAATTATGTGTCCGGGTATAATTTACGTGATGTTTTCTGTGTCCGTCCAGGTTTTCGGTGCGATTCGTGAATGAAAACATATTTTCGAATGTTGTGTGAATCGTGCCTGCTAGAAACGGTATATGGGAGACGCGAGTTTAAAGATTTTCTCGGTTGAAACAGATTTGACGCTGTTCATAGAATTCGGATAACATGCAACTGAAACTCGCTTGCATTTTAAGGATTTACGCGCTTTTTTTTCTGATTTTTATTCCTACGGATTTAAATGTGCCTAAGTTATCCTTAAAGCTTCGTGTTGAAGTAATTAATTGTGTTTTTAAGTAAAAGTTCGTAATTATCAAATAGCAAATTGTGTGAAATATATGTTGCGCGCAAATGTTGAAGTTTTGTTGGCTCCATCCATAATGGTGTTAAGGTTAAATTGTTGAAAATAATTCGTTTTGTTATTGCGAAGGTGCTTGTAAAAGTTTCATGTATCGGAGTAAACATTTTAATTGAAAAACTTTGAAGGTTTTCTAAAATACGTGATCTCGTACCAGTGCAGTGCACCTACAATATGGGAGCTGTTTTATTAATTTCTAAAACTGGTCGGTTGAATTTAAAAATGTTTTTCTAGGTTTCTGGAGTTATGGTCATGGGACTGAAATTGTTGTTGAAAATCGAGCAAATTAATGCCGAAATGCATGCATGGTGGTTTAATTTGAAAATATTTGTTTCTTTACCGGAAAACGAAGAAAACCGACTTCAATGTGCCCTACAAAGGATGAACTAAGTTTTATGAAGGTGATATTAAAGCACCATGCAATATAATAAAGCACCATGCAATATAAATAAGTTTTATGAAGGTGATATTAAAGCACCATGCAATATAGCACCGCTTACTTTGGAGTCGGTTTTTTTTTTAGGTGAATTTCTCAAGAGATATTTACCTATTGCGTATATATATATATATATATATATATATATATATATATATATATATATATATATATATCTACGATTTATATATGATATAACGAAAATCGTCAGTTAAGTTGTTTAACTAGCCAAATCGGTCGAGGGAAAACAAAATGGCGGCCATTTTAGACAAACATTCGTGATTTCATTTCTGACCAAACCGTGGCTCCTATTTGGATGAAATTTGGTACAGAGGTTTATTGAGGTATGCGATGAATTTCACAATAAAAAATCCAAAGTCGAACCGTTTGAAACAAAATGGTGGCCGCTCAGACGTCGAAAAGCGTGTAAGCATTGGATGTTGTAGTTGTCACCAAACTTTTCAACCGATGTTAATGAAATTCGGTTCTTTGGTAATTACTGTAAATGCCTAAAGAATCATGTTAAAAAACTAGAGATCAGGTCTCCAAAAACAAAATGGCGGCTAGTTGAAGCTAGAAATTTCAAAGGCTTCTGAAAGACCCAATTTTGATTCGATGTGAATGAAACTTATTTTCAAGATAGAAAACAATTAGATCTAAACATTTTGCTATTTTGGTGCACAGACATGCTCAAGTTTCAAAATGGCGGCGATTCAAATATGCGATTTTTTCAGATTTTTGTGGCCCTCTAGTGGCCAAATTTTCCAATGGATTTTAATGAAACTTGAGATTATGGATAATTGTACAAAGTGCTTGTACTCAACAAAAAATCAAAATCGGATGAAAAATAAAGAAGTCGAAATTATAAAACCTAATATTTTTCGCTGTCATTTTCATTAAAAATTTAATACTTTTGCCCTGTCTAGAGGGAAACTGATTTGACTGAGATTGGACAAATTGACTGATGAGACTCTAAGATTGAAATATTTTTAAAAATCCAAAATCAAATGCATGCATTCAAAATGGCGGCCCACAAAGGTCAGAAGGTAAGCGCAATTCGCTATTTTAGTAGCAACTGAAGTAATGAATGTTTACCATGGAAACATTTTTAATGGCGTAACTTGCAAGTATTTAACAACAGACCATTTTAGGGGATTGTAAAATATTTTTACAATCCCCTATTAAAATCGCGATCTGTCTTTTCGTCCGCCTGTCCATCCGTCCGTGCGTCACAGCAAGTTTTCTCGCAAACCACATACTTGAACGATGAAATTTTCTACGTAGGTCAAAAGTGGTACTCTCTCAAGCGTTTGCAAGAAAATTCCACCAGAATAATAATATCAGCACGTATGATAATTTTTTGGCTTTCTTTTTGTAGTAAACAATTAATTTTCAACCGCTGCATTCTCATAAAGTTTATCGTCAAGATTATGATACACCTTATCATATGATGCACGAAATTTCGACCCCAATTTCGAAATTAGCTTCGAGCCTATGCGAGTTATCACAATGAATTTGATCTTTCGCCGTCTCCTGTATATACCTCTATGGTGTATTGTAATAAAGTGAGGCTGTAAAAGTATTATCGTTATCATGTCGTGTTTACAGAGACAATGATAGCGAATGTTGAGAAATTATTCAGCTGATTTTGATAAAATGCAATTTTCATGGGAATTTTGTTAAATACTACGTAAATTTCAATTACCATTGTTGATCTGGTCAATAAAGGTCATCTCCATCATTGCATCGTAAGTCAATTCTCCTCCATGTTTTGCGAGGATGTCGTTCACCTCACGCCTTGCCTTTTCTTGAATGTCCGGGTTCATCGCGAGTTCATAAAGAGAATATGTCATATTTGTTGAGGACGTCTCGAATCCGGCCAAGAAGAATATAAAAGCTTGTGCTGCAATTTCTTCGAAACCTATTTTCCCTAAACCATCCTTGCTGATATCCCCATCCTCCTTTCCATTCTTCAGTTGTATCAGGATATCCATGAAATCGTTACGTCTAATATTGTTCTTCTCACGATACTCAACTGTTTCACGCACGACTTTCAAGAAAAACTCGCTAACATCATCCCGCGTGGTTTTCATTCTTAGTTTCAGAGCCAATTTCGGGAATAGAGTTATAATTGCACGACCAATAAGTCCATGTCGAGGTTTTTCAAATGCTATTTTACCAAAGCGTCGAAACTCTGTATTAGGGTCCTTGAGGCTGTTACACTCGATACCGAAAGCACATGTGCCGATCACATCGGTCGTAAATCTCGCAAGAAGAT